>BGPR01000006.1:476284-595868 GCA_013235015.1 Araneus ventricosus
TTGTTTTTGGAAATTTTCATTCAAACTCCTCATAAATAGATCCAGTTCTTGCATTGACTAAACATCTTCATCTGTTGTTTTCATTATTTTTTCTCTATTTTGAAGATGACAGTTCCCTAAAACTGCCGATGAATATCGCAAGAGAAGTGTTTTAGTCATCTCATATAACTCAAATCAGACTATCAACTGCCACTGTTGTCCTTCAGGCATTTTCCATATATACCGTATAATTCCTAATCAGCCTTCGTAATTTAAGAAAATTCATGCTTCATAGGTTTTGGGGCGCTTGAATTGCTTTTGGAAATTTTCTCACAAAATCCTCATAAATGGATTCAATTCTTGCATTGATTCTTCAATTCTAAATTCTTCATTCTCAACATATTCCATATTTAATTTATTATTCCATGTTATTAAATTATTTTTCCGTATTTTTCCATTGCACATTAGGAGTAACATTTTTCTAGTAATTTCTTAAAATATTTAAACAATTTTAAAGTGTCCCTGAGAGGGGCAAGATTAAAAAAAGTCCTTTGAAACCAGTTGTGAAAACAAAATTAGTATCACCATCGGTCATTTTTTATGGTGATGTTTGGTTGTCGAACCTGAATCAGATGTATCATAAGAGTCTTTCATATATTTTTTCGATTTTTCGGGAAAAGGTTTTGATTTAACCTTTAGTTTTTTCGAAGAAAGTTTGAATTGTGCTCTTCATTGTTTTTCTTCTTTTTTTCGTGCTCTATTCAATAACTCTTCTTTAATTTCTTGGTTTTCCGGAATGGAAGTCAAAATAGTTGATTTCTCTCTTTTGCCAAACCCTTTCATAAAAGCGAGGCAAGGATTTTTGACACGGTAGTACAATCTCTGGAGAAACAGCTGTGTCGCTAATTGAGGCCCCAGGAATAGAAGAATTTACAGGGATGTGACTAGAAGTCAGATTATTTACAATATTTGACTTTGCTTTAAATTTTTGTTTGGAGTAATAACTGAAGAAATTTGGAAATTTTCAATTGACGCACTTGATTGCTCCATGCCTGACCTATCAGTGAAAAATGAGCTTTTTTTCTATATTATTATTTTTTACGAAAGCCTACTATTCAGATATATCCTAAACATAGCAAACTTCGTAAAAATAAACTACTCAAATGCTCTAAATAACAAAGTTAATGAACACTAATTTTTCAGTCGGGATAATTGACCCATGGCTCATGTATCCCCAGTCTCAGTGTCACAAGTATCCCCACTACCACCATTTTTTATCAAGCTATAACTAAATAAAACTTGTAGATATTTAACCATTTTAAACTGAAAATGTACTTGAAATTATAATAATTATTTCAAGAATACTATTACAGCTTAGAAACAAAATTTGAATACAAAAAAATAAAATTTAGACGCCTTAAAATTTACTTCAGACAGTGAAAAAAGAACTATTGTTCATGACACTTTCAACATTTCTTGATTTCTTTTTCACATGTAGAACTATAAATGTGTTTAAATGTTGTCAACTTAAGAAAGAAAAATAAACCTTTGTAGAGAAATAAGGGGTGGCTCAAGTATCCCTACTCTCCCCTATATGATATCTAGGTATATAAAAAGAACCTGACTGTTTGTTTGAAATTAGTTCAAAATGGCTAGACCTAAAAAATTTCTCATTACGAACCAAAAAAAAATGACGTATGGGAGCAAAACAGAAGTCCATTTCTCTGAAAATGCACCTTCTTTAAATAGGTCAAAACGTGGAATTCATCAAATATTAGCTTGTTGTAAAAATTTTAAACGAAAGTCTCGTTCTGGAAAGCCAAGAGTGCCTAGCTTTCGCGATGATATGCACATAAGAATCTTAGCTTCAACTAGGAGTTTTTCTATTTTCGAATTAAAAATATCATTGGAGGACAAATATATATAAAAAACTATTCAAAGAAGAATTTTAGAATCGGGGTATATGAAAAACCGCAAGATGCCTCGATCGCCTGGCTTGACATCGCACCACAAAGAAGCTTGATTATAGAAGGCCAAACAGCACATGTCATTTGGTGATGTTTGACTTACTGTTATATTCAGAGATGAAAAAAAAGTAATTTGGACGGACCTGATAGGATTGCGTGCTATTGGCATGATCTTCGAAAAGAACTAAGAAGCATGTTTAGATGACAATATGGTAAGGGATTTCTGATGGTATGGGCAGCAGTTTGTTTTAATAGCCAAACATCCCTGGCCTTACTCAGAATAGAAAATAATATGAAAACTACCAAGAGCCACTTGCCAGACCCTTTGTTGAAATTTTTGGTGGAACAGATTTGACTTTTCAACACGACAACCCTTTAATACATGTTTCCACATCAACGTCACAGTGGCTTAGCTCCAACATGGGGTCGGTTTGGAGTGGTCTAGCCTAAGTCCTGATTTGAACTTCATAGAAAACGTGTGGGCTAAATTTACAACTTTACTTTAGCAAAATAGTTAAATACTGAAATTGGCAACTGAGGATGTTTGGTTTCAACTACACCATAACAGTAACGAACTTAGTGTTATCGATGGAAAATCATGTATTTCACGTAATTCAATAAAAAGGAACAATAATCAAGTATTAACATTTTATTTTTAATCGACTGTAAAAAATAAATGTCTCATGTGCTTAAAGTTTTGACACACCTATTTTTATATTTTTGCTAAATTCGATGGTTGAAAATAATGTTTAAAACATGATTGTATAAAGTATAATTTCAATTCTATATTTTTTTTACATATATGAACACTGATTTAAAATAGAGTGGATTTTTTATATTAAAATTATTGTTGTGCTTAAACTTTTGACACGCACTATAGAAACTTGATATGTTAATGGATTACCGGTCATTTTTGTATCGAATGATAATGTTAGATTATAAGGGTTTAAATACCATAATTCGATACACGAACTGAGCTCGGGATACACCGTTAAAGTGTTAAACCAAGAGTGTTTCTTAACATAAAAATCACCACTGCAAATCAATAAAGAGCCAAAAATTAAAACTGTTGACAGTATTTAGTAAGTTAAACATAAAAAAAGAATCAGACATAAGTTGGAGCAAATTTTAGACTATCATATTCCATCGTACATTTTGATGGATACGTGCTTGGATTATGTAATTGTTTACCATAGTACATGAACATATGTTTTGAACATTGAAGAATCTATTCGTATGTCATCATGACGCGTAGAAAATATTTTCAGGATATAAATTCAGTGATTTATTTAAAAACCCCAAACAAAAGGCATGGTAATCAAAGCCAACAGAACGCACATTTTCTATGGAAAATTTAAATTTCAGTATTTCCTTGGAAAATTCCTTAAAAAGAAAGTAAAACCGTGCAGAAATATTGCTAAAATCTTAATCGTTTTAATTTCTATCTATTACTAGCAGAGTACCCGGCGTTGCTCTGATTTATTCAAGTCAAAATCTTTTGGAAGCAAAGTAACATTTTTATAAATAACATAATGCTTATTAATATCACTATTTTGCGGAAATATTCCTCAGTTTTTATGAAATAATTCATAAATTAATACTACAAGAAGCTTCTTTCATTTATCATAAATCATAATATAGAGTATTACATTTAATTCTTGCAATGTTAGCCATTTTTTTAGGGGGGGGGTGATCTTATTATGACAGAAACCCAAGACATAAATCTTTCATGCTAATTGGTCCATTTGATAAATTTCTTCCTATGACTCACCTTCATCCATCCCAGAAGAGAGAGAGATATGGCCCATTTTTCAATACAGTATTTTGTTGTTGTTGATGTGGCGTCATTTTTCAACTAAAATGTCAACAATTAAAGTGTCTAAATTAACTAATGAAGCATGCTTCGAAAAAATTCATGTAGCCGTTCTAAAGAAACATTTCTACACGTATTATTCGTATTTATCATCCTAAGGGGTTGACTAAAAACGATTTAACCCCTCCATATTTTTAGTTCGACATTATTGAAAACTGCAAATTAAGTTTCATTTCGATCAGTCCATTCTTCACGTGTATTTCGGAAACATTGCCCCAACCTATACTGAAGGGCTGGGTTAGGGGTTATTTACTCCAACAGTACTTCATGTCGTTTAATGAGGAACATGCTTACCAAGTTTCATCGAAATCGTTCCAGCAGTATGGAGTTTCCTGTCAATTAAGTCTTTGCTCCACACTATCTGCGGTTTTGGATATTATTTTTTTACCCCTAAAGTGCTTTTACTCGATTCCACTGACGATCCGTCGTGTATGTGTGCCTGTTGCATGCTAAATCATATGTAGGAGACCAATGGTCCTCCCGCTGGTATTGCGCGGAAGTTTAGAGAGGGTGTGCCAGCTCAAGTGTCGGCCTCGTCATCTGTCCGTGGTTCAAAATTACGAGGTCGGTCCCAAAATATCCCTCGCATTGCTTTAAAACGGGACGTTAATATAATTAAACTAAACTACACTGAATTATAAATACGATTATACGAAAATACGTTTCTCAATTCTTAAAGAAAAAGAAATAAGTGTGAGCAGACGTTAGTTCACTTGGGTTTGAAAATACCTATTTGCGGTTCGGTACAGACAGAGACGATTTGAATTGAAAAGGTTATAGTTTCTTTGCTATTTAATGTAGAGTAGAAGCTACGACAACTCAAAGACTAACTCAACTAGAAAGATCACAATTTAAGAATATTTGTGTAAAAGAGAAAAAATTAAATTAATATCGGTCTTTTACGTCGAAGTTCTTCTATTTTGTTTGTATTAGCTATTCAATATGCATTCATTGTGAAAATATTTAAAATATAAGTTTTATTTTAAAGCAATATTGGTTGATAGATTGTTCATTTGAACAAATTCGGTTTTCTCTTATCCATAATAAAAACGTTTTGTTCATTCTTGTAATAATTTTTCGACAATCTCAAAATATATCAATTTTATATATAGACTAGATTTCAATGATATATATATATATGTCTTTTTAGTTTTTACTTTTTGCGGGTTCACATTAAATAATTTTATCGTGAAAGTTAAATTTTACAACTTTTGGAACAAAAACTGCAATGCTTAAATTCCTATCATGGCTTATTTCAATACTGAAATTCTTAATGTCGATTATTAGTGCTGGTTTTCGGCTTTTTAAAAATGTGATAGTTTTATTATAAAGAATTGACTTTTTGATGATGTTACATTAGCAAACTACAAATAATGCATGCCAAAACATGAAATCTTATTCTACTATTGAATGTTTAACAAGCTACGTGAAAATATAACAAAAATTGGTTACAAACAGAACAATAAATCTTTAAATCGTACAACAACAACCGAAAAAGTACCTTCCTAATGTCTTTTAAAGTAAGTAGGTATTATTAAAATGAATTTGTAAAAATTACAATAGCAGGAATAGATCTCTTGAGCTGAAAATCTTTCCAGCAAAGCTCTTGAAGAAAAGAATAGCCTTACAAATTCACTTAACAGTGGGCAGCATGAAATATGATCAAAGATATCTCAGGTCCCTCATAGTTCTGATAAAAGACGAATTTTTTAAAAATATGTGCGGAGAGAAAACTCTGGAGGAAAATTTATCGTCTCTCATACTCATGAATAATTCTACGTTGAAAGACAAAGACGAAAGTACAGAAATGCAAGCCCGGAAGGTGGATGCTTTTTCGAAAGAGGTTATGTCGTGAGTCATTCCGTGTTGAAAAGTTAAGCGTTGTGGAACAATAGTTTTCTTCTTGTGATAAATTCGGCACTTGTCTTTCTGTAAAAAAGACTTATGGCAGAACAATTGTGGAAAAAATCTGTAGGAGATAGTCAACTGTGTAATTTTTGATGATTTAAAATATGCCGTTTAGGGAGGTTGGTGAATTGCATTTTAAATCTGCACAAGGGGTTTGTAAATAAAGTACAAGAGAATTGTGGTGGTCGTTTTTTGTCAGAAACTGGAAGAAAGTGAATCTATTTGTATCGTTAGGCTCTTTTTTTATGCTTTGTTGCATTTTTGATTTATATCGTAGGTGTAAACAAAAGAGATTTATTTGTTAGTGGTAAAATATTTAGATAACGATGATAAGAATCATGATTTTTAGCTAAAATATTAGCAACGCCATTTATGATGCTCAACTCATAACCTGAATAAAACAAAAATTGGACAATGTGACTTATTAAAAACTTACATAGTTTTTAATAGTAAAAGGAGCAGGGCAGAGTCTGAAAAAAACCCAGTTTCATGAATATTGAAATTAAGATAATAAAAAATTTTGGTTTGAAGCAAAGAAATATGATCTACGTAAACATAAAGTTCAAGAACATTTGCCTTCTTATTTTAATTAGTATTCTTGCAGGACTTACACGAAATCAAACGTCGCCAGCTAAAATTTGTTTCTGAATACTTGCAAAAATTGTTTCGAGATTAAACAACAAATGCATTTTTGACGTATAATTTACTGGAATAATAGTAGAATTATAGAAATAATTCTTAATAATTTAATGTTGTTTGTTAGTAAGAATGCTTCAAAATTTTATTCAGAACTTATATGCATAATTCATCTTAAGGAAAGTTACCCTTAGACACGAAAAGTTCATCAGATTTCTACCGTTTAAATTATTTCTACAAATATTTAATCGCGTGTTTTTCCCCCGCTATTAAAAGCTAAGGAATTTTCTGTTTATTTTTGATATTCTTTAGAAATGGCGTAAGGAATTTTTATTTTCTTATTTTATGTAATCAGATTTTTTGTACAATCTATTAACAAAGTCGCCTAAGATACTAAGAAATATATATGATATGCTGAAAGATTTTACTTCTTACTCTTTAATTTCTTTATTAGCATGTTTCATTCCAAAAAATATGCGTTAGACGTGCTCATATAACAAAAGTAAAATGTGCCGCACCATTTGAACCATTTTAACGTTGGAATCAACAGCGGATTTTACATGAGTTTAACCTTTTGAGGACGGCCGCACGGAAAACATGCGGTTCTTTCTGGCCGACGTTTGCCAACACGAGTGGCTGCTCAGGGCGACGCACTTTTTCTTGTTAAGCCTAAGTGCACTAAAGCTGGTGACACATCGACGTGACAGTCGGTAGCTAAAAGTCACAAGAGCCGGCACATATTTGTGGGAAAGAATGTGCCAAGCAGCTGGCAAGCCCGCGTGACAGTCGTCCTCAAAGTGTTAAGACTACTAAAATAACACGGTTTAAATACCTACTATAATTTGATGCTAAAAATACTTTGCTGAGGGAATTATGAACATAAGGTTATGCACACGAGATTTAAGTGAAACTAAATATTTCTGTCAGCGAAGTGGCATTTTAAAAAAAAGTTCTGCAATTCAAATGATAAAGCTTAAATATAGAAGTTTCACATTTAAAAGTCTGAAATTTATTGCCAAAGATGAATAATGTTGTTGCCTGTTCCAATCAGAACGAAATGTATCCAAATATTTATCGCTATTGCGTCGGGCATTAAAAAATTGGACCATAATTATTCCATGCAATTTCTTCTGCTACGTTATCGTGGATTAATTTAAATTGTTTTAGGAAAGTTGAATTATGTTATATATAAATAGCCATTCATATCGTTGCATAGTATTTGACTATATCCGGAAGTTTGGCATCTGAATAGCGATTAAAAATAGACCGCCGTTAGAGGGTTAAAACTATGCACATGAAATACCTTCTAATCATTGTTGTATCTTCTATAAGTATCAATATGCTATCATATAATTTTTATTATACAAATCTGTTTAGAACCGATATATTTTAAGAAGAATCATCGAATTAAATTTTGATTATATAAGACTGAGTTTTCCACATTTTTAAAAGGTGGAAAACTTTAAAGAGTATATATATAATGTGCTTCATCATATGGTTTTCATTTCTTTTAATTAAACAATTGTTCTCCATTTTGTAGAAGCTGAAGTTTGGGAGATATAAGAAAATAGCAGTGATATATATATAATTCATTGGTCAAAGAATCTTCTGTGATTTGTGAAACTGATTACGTTCCAAGTGGCTGTGATGCTCCCTTTAAACTAATGGTGATAAACAAAAGTGTCAGATGGTCTAATCTGGGAGATTCAGGGGGCCATCTCCTTAAGACGAATCGGTCAATGCATTAATTTAGATGTTCTACAGTATCCACGAAATTGTAATGGAATAAACAATGACAAATAACCTTTCGTGTGCAGTGGGTGGTAGACAATTTGTGACATCATTACAAAGAAAATTAGAGTTTCAGTTTCACGGTGCAGTATGTAGATTAGTTAGTTTAGTTACATCTTAGCGTCCCGTGAAGCAACACGAGGGCTATTTTGGGACGGAACACGCAATTTTGAACCGTGGTCAGATGACAGGGACGACACCTGAGCCTACATCTCTATCTCCAAACTTCCGCACCACACCAGCAGGAGGACGTTTGAACTACGTCAGATTTAATGCTCATCAGGCCCACAAACACAGCGATTCTTTAGTGGAATTGGGTTTGCAGCCTGGAACCCTGAGGTCTTGAAGCCGAGACCTTACCACTAGGCCACCGTGGCCCTGTAGTATGCAGAAAATAAGTTTGGATGGAATTAACAATTAATTAGACATAAAGTTTGGATAGAATTAATGCATCCCTATTCAAAATACTATGTAGTAAATACTAGTAGTTAAAATATCGCCAAATCTCAGAGATACTATGTATGAAGGAAAAATAAAATTCCTCCAAAATGAATGATAGGGAGAGATGGGGTACCAGTCTCTAGTATAATCCCAATTAAATCGTCCTCGCATAATAATTGAATCATCGTCGTGATGTATATTAATTGTGAATTGCAAAATACAGGGTGGTTATAAATTATTGGACCCATTTCAAAAATTAATTTAAAAAACTAGTAATGTTACAAGTACGGTTTTTTTAAATGAAAGCGCATTTTAAAAAGTTTTCTTTCAGATAGGTAACGCGCCGTTACGGTGGTCGTAAATTTTTTGACATTTCCCATTTTTGAGAGCCATTATCTGCGAAACTAGCAAAGTTAGTAGAAAAATAAAAGCATGTATTTGTAAGAAACTTTATGCTCTTTAATTTGTTAAATTAATTGAAATTCGAAAACTGAATAGTTTTTGAGATATGCAAGAAAAACTAATAAAATGAAACCAGAAAACGCGCTTCGGCTTCTGCTGATCGGTAGCCATTGCGTACGAAAATCTCTCGCTGTAGCAAATCTAAAACGCCGTAGTGGTACTCCACCTATCATAAAAAACTTTTTTATTTGCTCTCTCATAAAAAAACTAGGTTGTAACATTATTAGTTTTTAAAAATTAATTTTTGAAATGGGTCCAATAATTTATGATCACCCTGAGTATTGGTATGCAATAGATACCAACTGTCCTAAACACGCAGGTGCCACTTTAATTAATGCATAAAGGGTAAAGTAAGGTGAAGTGTTCTATGGTAAAATACTGCCATTTTTATTATATGTTTCCTTTATTTTTAGTTTTTTCCCGCCATTTCTTCTTAATTCCTTTCCCTATGTTTTCAAATGCAAAACTCTGACATTTGGTTGTCCTTATGACCACTTGTTTTTACCTTTACAGTGTTTTAAACAAGAATAATTAAATTCAACAAGAATATTAAATTCTATCTATTCTGTATTTAAACCAAATCTTTGAATGTTTCTATCTTTAAAAAACTGTCCTTTTTTAAATTTTTTTATTTTTGTTACATAATATTGACATAAATTCCACAGCCCTAAGTCAGAAAGCTCTGCATTTGTGTGTAAATAAAAATTTCTGCAATATATCGATACAATTAAAATGATTTAAAAGTGATAAAACTTTCAGAGTGCGAAATTTATTTAATTTTGATGCGTAGTTCATTGAAGTACCAAACAGGAAAATATCGCGTTGTTTTGAGAAAGCAAAAAATTGGGTCTAAATCTGAATTTATTAAACTGGGGTCGCGATCATTCTTCCGTCTTGTTTTCATTGGAATTTACAAAATTGCTATTTTTAGAGGAATTTCTTTATTGGTCATCAGTTCAGGCTTTATTTTTCTTATTTATTTTTGAACTTCGGGTCATAGCAGACGTTTTAGGACGGAGTGGCGTGTGGAAAAAGTTTAAGAGAAACCCGGTTTTAAATGGAGGAAATATTTCTAAGGTGACGAGCTAAGGGAAGAAATCTGGATTCCTTTTTTGGATATTAGATGAGAATTATGAGCACTTGTTGACCCTTAAAAGCTCGATTTTTAAAAAATTGATTTTAAAATTGCTTTTGACTTTCACTTTTTGAATAAAACATGGGAAAAATACTTTTAAAAAATCCTATTTATTTAAGTATGGTTTATGGCTAAAAAACAGTTTGTTACCAACTGACAACACTGAGCTTTATTTCAGAAAATATTTTCTTGATAAAATTCTATAACATTAAACAGAGATGAATTTTAATAACTAATAATACGGATAAGGAATTTCTGTCAACATTGTAGAATAAAACATGTAATTCTCAAGTGTGCAAACAAAGCTAAAAAGATTCAGCCTCAAGTGAAAAACATCAATTTATTTTATTTTTTTATCAGCACTCAGGCTGCCATCTATATGTTGCAAATTGATTTAATATAATTTTCTCGATATATCCTATTGGCAACAACAGACATTAGAGCTTCAATCTTATTCTAAAGATTTTAGAAAACAAAATTGGGTATGTTGGTTAAAGGCAACACTGGGCATTTAAGGTTTAATTTTTCAACAAAATAGCCATTGTTAATCAAATTTTGAACAATGGCGGAAGGTGATGAATGGTACAGGTGCCTGACTTTTTCAGAAATTGAAAATTTAAACTGTGTCTTTTATTTTGCTTGACCAATTCTTCCACTTTATTTCTAATCCCTATTACCTCTTTGAAGTATTTAAAAAGACCATTGGGTTTTTTATGAGCATTTAGACCTTTTAACTTGTTTTTTTTGCTTTTTACATCTGAATCATTGAAAATATTTTTCACATTTTCATTGATTTTTAAAATTTTAGTACATTAATGTTGAATTTACCATTTGATTGCGCAGTTTAGCCAAAATACCTTGCGCACACCAACAACTAACCACACAACCACCAACTAACCAACCAACCAACCAACACAACTCACAAAACTTATTAAAAGTGGGAAAAGTGAATAACAAAATATATCGCATATACAATGTAGCTGAAAAATGATTTAAAAAATATTTTGTTAAGTAGAAAATGTCATCTTTAAAATGTAAAATGACATATCATTTTAAAAATAAGGATTTAAATCCTTTGCATAAGGATTTTAAGGTATCCGACTGTTTAAAATCGTCGCTTTTGATGAAATTATCAAAAAATTTTATTACTTAATTTTGTACGTTTAACGGCTTTCTAAAACTGTCTCACTTTTTATTCTACGTGAATTACAAATGTACAGCTGTTTTATTGAACTTTAGCATTATTTTATGTTCATGAAAACTTTAAATGTGTTTTCTGAGAAATGATATTTTGAGGAAAACTATCGACTTAACATTGATTTCAAAAGTTATTCAAGTATCGATAGGAAATTTTTCTGAGATTGTTTTCTGTAATATGCTTGATGTTTTCTCTAAAACTAAGGTCAATTTTAAAATGAAGTATTATTTTTAAGTGCTTAAATATAAACGAAAAGCATTTTTTTTATGAAAAATTACCCGTTTAGTAACTATGTTCAGCTATATCTCAAAACTATTTTGAAGTACAAGAAATATTTTAGAGCATAACACAGATAACTGTCATAAAAATGTATTCCTACAAGGATTTATGTATATTTAGAATATGATTTTGTCTATGGCTGTTAGCGTAAGGCTAATATTTTAGTCATTTTTCTTCAAATTTCCCAGTTTTTTTTAAATATTATTTTGAAACCCTAATTTTACAATATTTTCACAGTTTTAAAGCATATGAAGTTGAAAAATAGCATTAAAAATATATATATATAAGTTAATTTTCGAAAAAATGTTTCCGAACGCAGTCGGATACCTTAAATTTTCTCTTTCAAAGAATAATTACTATGCAATAAACCGTAAATATATATCAGCACATGAAATATACTATCAGCGAAGCAGGCATTTGTGTATCCATAATCCTCGCCAACCGACCTACCTTCAAGGTTTAGAACCTTCAATAGCCAGTGAGAGGGCATTTGTGTATCGCACTTTTAGACAAATTTATTTTACTTTTTATTTAATGATTTAGTGTAACTTTTGTCTCTATTTAATTATAAAAACTAGGATAGTTTTCTGGATTGCAATCTTACATTTTTAAAACTAAATATTGTACATCTTTACTTGACAAGAGTGCCCCAAATATGATACGTCGTCTAATTATTAGGTCAAAAGGTTGAAATTATAAATTGAAATTTGCAAATAATAAAAAGATTCTCGCTTCTCTTTCATAGATTATAAATATATAAAAAGCTTCAAATCTTTTGATCTTGGACAAAAGGAAAGATGAATTATTTGATACCTAGTTTTCTGTATAGTTTAGTCTACATTTTTTTGAACTTCCAAATGCAATTTTGTACTCTGCTTAGGGCTGAACTATTTGATGCCGAGTTTGTTGGATAGCTCAGTGAAAATTTTTATTTACTTCAGCATAATATTTTGAATTGAAAAAGGCCTATATCATCTGCTAAGGTAATGGAAGTCCACTATTTTTTGTTATTTATATTCTATTACTTATTACAATCCAGAAAATTAAACTCGTTTTTGCTAAAAAGAGGACACAAAAAGATATCAATTTATTCGCCACCCAGCACACATTGCTGATATCTAGGGGAAGGTCGGGTAGTATCGGAAGGCGGCTAGTGTCGGACATGCGTTACTTCTTACATTTGCTGTAGGTGGCGGGACCTGTCAAGACACCAGGGTGTTGGGTGAAGGTTGAAAGTTCACATGCCGCCATATTTGGTCAAACGGTAGTGTTGTTGATACGTGGCAGAAAATTTAGTTTTTTCAACAGTTTTTTGAGTGAACCAAGATAACTTCAGGTTGTCATAGCTTGTCTGAAAGTGACTATAAGTTGGTGTTTTGATTATTATTGAAAACAACATTTATTGTTTTTAAAGCTGTAGGCCGTAAATCTCCATAGGTTTATTAATACGTATGTTTTATTTGATTGGGGTTTTTTTTTGGATTTTCAGCAACAAAGGCTATTATCCCCTATTCAGTCCACAGTTCTTTTCAATCCGTAATAAAAAAGAGACGAAAATTGCCATCAAAAGACGGGCTAAATTATTTCCGATCTGATTCGGTCAAGAGAAAAAAAAAATGGCACCCTCCTAGAAAGGCCTCCTTATTCTTTTCAATACGTATGTTGAAACCGATGTTTTGCTCCATGAAGTTTTTTGTTGTATCGGACACAATGGTGCTGCCACATATATCACAATTTTGAGCTTGCCCGGTCCTTCAAAACCAGGAGCAGACGAGTAGATGGAGGAAATTCGAGCAGTCTTAGAAGATGATAGCAGTACAACTACCTCTCTTATTGAGGATTTTCCCAAAACAACTGCATCTTAAGATATTTTAGAGGAGATATCGCCACTTCCTAGCGGTTCCAATAATGATAAAAAAAGAAGAAGAATCAGTTCAATTAAAAATATCAAAACTGATTACACCTCGAACATCCAAAGAAGACTTGAAAAGGAAAGACAAACTGGAACTAAAATCTGAAGAAGAAAAGAGAGAAGGAGGCGAAGAGACTCACTGCATCATCTGTGCTGAAACCTTTGAAGAAGACTGGATTCAAAGTCGGATTTGTGAAGGCTGGGCTCACGAAAATTGCGCCGATCTTGAAGGAAACAACATGTTTTACAAATATGATTATTAATTACGAAAAAAAAATGTAAACACAGAATGCATTTGTCTTTAAAAGGAATTGTTAAGTTTTCAAAGACTGATAACTTTTTAATTTTTCTGATTTATACCTCTTTCTTATCATATATTAACCTAATTTTAAGATTGGCAATTTGTACTTTTATAAATTTCTCAAAAATAACTCTGCCTAATAATAAAAAGTTGTCTGTGGAACCAAAAGTAATTCTCTTCTTGCATATATTTTTCATATAAAGATACAACCCATCACAAGTAAAATTGATAAAAATGTAATGACTATAAAAACTGTGGAAAAACTATTGATATTTTTATCTCAGAAAAACGTGCGTTAAAATGTGCTTTCATAGAACATTAAAGTTTTGTATGGAATATAATCTGGTCCAAATGAGCTGTAAAAATATTTTAAAATATAGAAGAAGGTAGATAGGTGTCCGACACTACCTGACCTTCCCCTACACTTTCACAAATGGCAATGGGTTCTTCAGACATCACCTTTTCTCATTTTTTTCTCTGGCTGCTGTTGGAAATTTCTAACATAACATTCTGTTTCTTACTTTTCAAAGAAATGCATACCAAATATTCCAAATATGTTTATCAGAATACAGTTTATGTAAACAAATTCCTCGAATATTTTGAGCTTGTCGAACGACTCTATTACTATTTGTTCAATAATAAGGTTCTTTGGCAAAGGAATTTTCTCCGCCGTCTTCTTTTCCTGCATTATTTCAAATTTATCACAGAAATCCAAAGAGCCAGAGAGGAAAAATAGTTTTCATCCTTGTCGGTGTGGCTTCGAGGGTAAATACTGCTTCTTATGGTATTATGATTTGGCTGCACATATCTATTCATCGATTAAAAACATATCGGCACAGAAAGTAAAATTTAAAAAAAAATTATTATGTCTAGAACTGGCCATAAGTTTAAACATATACAGCTCATTGTATTTTTAACACATATTCGAACATATTTAAATGTACCGATTCATGATTGAATTACCACCTAAAAATCTTGTATAAATATGAAAATTCCACACAATATCTATCTACCTTTACAAAAAACACACTTTATAAACTAAGAAATATTTTTCAAAATTATTAATTCATATTCTATAGTTTATTCCACGATAAAAATCATACTATCAGTTGCTTAGAATCACTACACGAAACACGCATTTAAAATTGTTTGTTTTTATCTGTCAATATCCTTTGGCGGTAGTTGGCAAGAAATCAGATTTATTTATGTATCTAAGTTCAATAGTTATCTTAGAATCAAATAAATATTGAGTTAAAGATCTAAAATATGAATGATGCAAACATACATCAATGCATAGTTTATGGTTAAACCTAATATCTGATTTAGAATTGTTGTATACTGTTTAAGTTCTTATTAATTAGTCATGATCTAGATTAACTATTAACTGTGTCCAAATACTTCTAAGAAATTTTAATATCTAGTATGTTTCTAAGAAGTGTCATAGCTGAGGCGAGTTGATCTTATCATTATAAACAGCTATTAATTAGAGTAGATCTTACACGGAAAAACTACCTAGCCTGAAAGCACCTTCAATAAAGTCTTAAAAGGCATTTAGTGGTGAATAATTATGCACTACTGAAATTAACTTCAGCCTATGGATATTGGACGACAATCTTAATAACAGCTCCAACATTTCAGTCACTGATACCTCTTTCCTATCTTTAAAAAAGTATATTTAAGTTTCTTTTCATGAAAAATAATTTTCAGTTTAGAAATGTTTAGTTTCACGTAATTCTGTCGTAATGATTCATGAAATAAATAAATTATTAAAAATTGAGGTTTAGCATAACATAAAAACAGTGATAACTTTCTTTTAGCTAATTGTGCGAAACACTTATATATTAAGAAGTCCAAATTTCAGATGTTGATATGTACAAAGGGACCAAATTTTCTAAATTTGCATATGGGCCGTTCTGGATATTTGAAGGGAAATCTAGGCAGGATAAAGACTCGAAATACAGGAAATTTGGTCATTTCATCTTTGCAAATAAAGAAAGCACAAGCCTACACATAATGAAAATTCAAACAAATTACGATATTGAACTGCCATCATTTATTAAAATAAGGTGACTATATTCTACGCTTGGTAAAAGTTAGGTAGGATAATTCTCCTGAAACATATTTTCAAAAATTAAATCTAGCTAATATTTTTTTAAAACCTTCTTGATACAAATTTTTACCTGCAAGTAAAAGGAGGGATAACTTGGAACGAATTTTTCAAAATGGCGCCGTCTGGTCATTTAACTTTTTAGTAATTTTATAGTATAGCTATTAGGAATAGTTTAATAAAGTTAATTAAGAAAGTTTTTAACTTTCCAAGCGTGCAGGTATTTTGATCTAATAAGTTTAAAATATTAAAAATAAGCTTTTAAAGTCAATAGTTGGATCTTTATTGCGTTTAATCAAGTCTCTGAAATCTTAAGAATATTTAACCCATTGTAGTTTAAGCTTTGAACTGAATTTGGTAGATCTGCCTTTGAATTGAATGTGAAAAGCGGAAAAATACGGCTCAAGCGCTTAGAGGGTTAAAAATACACTTATAATATTGTATTAAGCAGCAGATTTTTTTTTTTATTTTAATCATTCTTTTACATTTAATCTTGATATCTATTATTTCTCAAAATTACTTGCCGGAATTGAATCAAAATTTAATTTATCTAATGATTAAAAAATAATTAAATTCAGAAAACATTAAAAACGTGTATTGTCATCGATTATACATAAGTGTACGAAATTTGAATCCTCTATCTCATCAAGATTAAGTACAAACTCTTTTACAAATTCTATCATTACAAACATGAAATAAGTCTAGTTAAATAAAGGTGTTTAATAAAAGAGTAACGCCATTTCTATTGCATTTTTGTTTCATTAGGGAGATGAGAATATATTTACAAGTACTTGAAAGTCTAATGTTTCATTTTGGGGATTATAGAACTACTGGAAATAAAAATTTCCTTAAAAATCTTGGTTTTCCATTTCCTTTAAACGGTAAGAGAGTTAGGACACATTTAAGTACAGTTACCAGACACTTCTGCAATTTTGACACCATCCCCTTGAATTTTTGTGAAGCAAAGAGTTCCAATTTCCCCCTAAGATGCTCCTAGGGACATGAGTGTGTCTATCAGAATATTGTTTATTCTGCAGTACGTTTTAAATCTGAGCGACAGGTACGGATCTTGTTTCAATTTCCATATCAGAATGATTCTCACAAAGCTCCGTTACAAATCCCACGCGTACTTTAAAGGGTTCTTTTGAATTCATGAAATGGTAAACAAAATTCAAATAATAGTAGTTTTGTCAGTTGTGTATTTTGTTTCTGAATTTCAGTAGCGTGGTACTTATCTGTTTTATATTGTTTATCATATAAACTCAGAACTAGGTCAGAATGTTTTTATGATTTCGAATTTAGATTTTTTGATAAGGAGAAGTGGAGTTTGTCATTTGCGAAAGGTCAGAAATTGCAGTATGAAAAAAAAAATCAGAAATAACATTCGATATTAACTTCGAGTTTGTAGTGTTTATTCTTAAATTTTATGCAACTCAACTGAAGATGAATAAACGGATCAGTAAAATAAATTAAACTCAGATAAATAATAAAAGAACGGGGAAATTGTATAAATAATAAAAATAAAAAATGTTTTAGGAACATGGTTTTATTAGTATACAAAGAAGTAGAAAATAATTTTTTAATCAAAAATATGGACGTCAAAACAGAATAAAAAAACTTAAAGCACTGACAGAAATACTCTAAACAAATTCGAATTTTAAGCATATTTTGAACGTATTTTAATTTTTAATGGATGTTTAGAAATTTCTTTTCTATTAAACATGCTTTTATTAGTGTACTAAAAAGTAGAAAATAATTTTTAATCAAAAATATGGACGTCAAAATAGAATAAAAAACTTGAGGCACTGATAGAAATACTCTAAACAAATTAAATTTTAAGCATATTTTTAACATATTTTAATTTTTAATAGACATTTAGAAATTTTCTTTCCTACGATATACAGAAGAAACCACATCTTTAAAGTATTTTGTTTTGGCGTCCGTAGTTTTAATAAAAATTATTCCCTACTTCTTACTACACAAATAAAAATGTGTTTTTAAACCTTTTCATTTTTATTATTTTCTACTTTTTAGTCTTTAAGTTATATCATAATACTTTGTTATAAATATTACGGAATCTTAAATTCACAACCAGATGTAGATACGTACTCATATGGAATCCACATTAAATTACAATCTATCAATTATGTGAAAATTAAATTATGATAATATTAAACTGTTATAGTGTCATGTTGAACACGCATCCAAAACAAAATCTCAGAACTTTAGTACATCAAGAAGTTAGTGTACGCTAGATAACAAAAATCCATAATTAGAAACATGAAACAAGTCAAATGAAATAAAAGCGTGAAATAAATGAATAAAACGCATGATTTTCATACATGATTAAAAATAATGGAACAAACACAGACAAAAGTAATAACTCTTATGAAGTTTTTATAACTCAATAACTTTGAGCAAAAATCGATGTTTATTTGAATTTGTCATTAATGAAAATCCATAATTACAAACATGAAACAAGTCAAATTAAATGAAAGCGTGCAATAAATGAATAAAACCCATGATTTTCAAAGATGAATAAAAAATAATGGGACAAACATAGACAAAAGTAATAACTCAGATGAAGTCTTTATAACTCAATAACTATGAGCAAAAATCGATGTTTATTTGAATTTGTCTTTACATGACTATCCAACAAAACAGAATGCTTTTTTTTCGTTTTATTCGGAATAGTATTTAATTAATAAGAACTCCATTTGGAAAAATGACACACAATAAATATTTCTGAAAATCAATGATCATACGTGTAGTGTATTTTGCAATGAAGGAAAAACGTTTTGAAATCATTTCCATTCATTTTATACAGTGCAGAAGGCTTGCTCAATGTTATGATATAAAAGCAATTTGCTATCTGAATTCGATAATCTAAAGCTATTTGAAGCCTTATGCTAAACGTGATTACTTTGCCAGAGGTTATATGCATTTCCTACTCGATATTCTCCCATCTGATTTTCAATATTTCAAATGTTTTTTCCACATCATTGCTCAGACTCATTTTTTCAGCGACATATTATTTTTTTATTTGATGAGTTTTGGCTTTTCGTGAATAATTCAATACGCAGCCTTTTTTCCCGAAGAATTCACAGGAAGAAAACAGGGAACGTTGATGCTATATAAAATGCGATATTTGGAAAGAAATACTTTGCGAGTGAATGTATATTTCAGAACATTTGCTTTCTTTCATTCCTTTTTTCAATATTGATGTCTTTCAACACTCTTTCAAACTGAAAAGTATATCAAAAAGATTCTCATTTTTGGAAAGTATTTCTGATTTCAAATTTTAGCCATTAAAGTAATTGATGTTAGCTTTTCAGTTTTTTAACAGTGAAACTTTTGTATTCTGTGTTCTGAAATTTCTTCAACCAAATAACTTTACAAATGTAACATCTATAAAATTACTTTTGCAAGTGAATGTAGGTGTAAACATATTTACTTTCATAGGAAATAATTTCATAGTGCGAGTGAATTTATATTTCAGAATATTTGCTTTCTTGCATTCTTTTTTTCAATATTGATGTTTTTCGGCACCTTTTCCAATTCAAAAGTATATCAAGCAGATGAATTTCCAGATTCTAATTTTTGAACAGTATTTCCGATTCCAAATTTTAATAATTTGAGTAATTTATATCAGTTTTTATCAGTGAAACTACTTTATTCTGGGCTCTAAAATTTCTTCTATCATATATAATTACAAATACAACATCTAAGATGTTACTTTTACGAGTTAGTGTAGGTTTCAGAATATTTGCTTTCAGATACTACTTTAATTCTGATGATTTTCAAAATTCTCAAATTCGACAGCATCATACCGAAAAAGTAGAATAATGCATTTTCAAATTCCGAGTTTTGAAAAATACAGATGTTTGTAGGCTAATCTTTCAAATATTTACCATGTGTTATTGAATTTTAAATCTCGTAAAATTCATTTATACTCTAAAATTTAATCACCGAAGTAATTACAAAAGTCTTGAAGCGAAGATATCCCTTTCTTGCGTGAATGTATACATTAAATTACACCACCTGCATCTCCGTGTTTAGAGAGTGAATGTATACAAGGTGTTTAAAAAATTGTGGCCAAAATGAAAGGAAAATTCAGGCATATGATAAGAATCCGAAATCACACACGAACATAGGTGCGCAAACGCCTTCTGGAGGCAACATAACACCACAGCATACCCTCGAACTCGGAGCCAGGACGGCTCCCTGTCGGTTGGTTGGGTATGCGTGAGACTTTATTGAAAAAAGCCAGAGCAAAAAAAAATATATATATACAATTTCTATAAAAAGATACAAAAACAGAACATTTAAAACAAAAGAAAATTATATTTTTATAAAAGTTCAGTCTTTCAGGTCGTTGTGTTGTTGAATTTGAGAGGGTCGTGCCCTGTGTATGGAAGAAGAGAGAATATGAGTACATAGGGTTAGTTGGGTCTGTGGCTAGTTGTTGTCGCCATCTTTTGGAAATAAGAGTGTTTCGTTTTCCGCGATGAAGTGGATGAGTTTTCTGATTTTCGCCCTAGAATTGTTGTTGTTCATGACTCTTTTCCACCAAAGTGGTTCTAGGTCAGAAACAGGCAACTTGTAGCATAGTGTAAGGGGTTCCCAGGTTTCCGCAGCCACAGGAATCGCTGCTTCTGATGTTGAATCTTTTAAGATACGTTGGAAATGGCCCGTGGCGAACATTATTTCTGGCCTTTGCCATGGAGTAGGAGTTGTCTTGACTTTTGGCAAAATATTATGAACGCTCCTGCCTGTTTCTCCATTGTCCCATTCTTTCTGCCAGCGGATGATGGACTCTTTTTGCAGTAGACTCTTGATATGGTTTCTTGGTGCTGGGATGAATGTGGGGAATCCCTCCTGTGTTGCCTTCTTGGCTAGTACGTCCGCCGCTTCATTACCGCTGTATCCGACGTGAGCCTTAATCCATCCAAGTTTAATGTCTGTTGATTTTAGTAATATTTCCTGTGTTTGTTGAGCAATAGGGCTCTTGGTGTCAATTGAAGCAATTGAATGGAGGCTCGACTCGCTGTCTGACCATACCTTTATCTGTTGGTTGGTCTTGCTTGTCCAAAGACAAGCCTCCTGTATAGCCAGAAGCTCTGCTTGGAAGATTGTGTTGAAGGGACTAAGTTGCGCCATCCATTCGTATTTTGTTATGTCTTCTTCCATGACACAGAAGGCGCTGCCTGTTTTGTCTTCTATCTTGGAACCGTCCGTGTAAATATTGAGACCGGGTACTGGAAGGAATTGCTTTTTTAGAGATATTCTGTCTTCTAGTTGAAAAATTGCCGGGTAGAAATTGGTGGATGTTGTGCCGTCCTCGTAGTTATTGGGGTTGAAGTTGATATTGTTGTAATTAGATGTTTTGCGCAGTCTGGCTGTTCTGACGTAGACAGCTTCCTGTTCTGCTTTGATGGGGAGCGGTATGATCCCTTCTATAACCTGTAGTGTGGCTGCTGGCGTAGTGGAATATGCCCCTGTGATGTTGAGCAGAAACTTCCTCTGAATTGAATTCAATAGCCTGGATTGTCTGGCTGATAGTAGATAGGCCCATGCTGCAGCTCCGTGCAGAATCATCCGCTCTGCCACTGTTTTATACAGCTTTCTCCTGTGGTCTTTGTTAAGTCCCCAGTTAGTTCCTGCTATTCTTGTGATTTTTTGGTGGAGGTGAGTTAGTTTAGTTTTCATGTTGATGAGATGATCGGCACAATTCAGCTTGTTGTCTATTATTACTCCTAGGTATTCAAGGGAGGTAGATCTTTTAATTATTTGATTATCCCATTTTACTCGAGGACCACTTACTAATCTGCTGATGAGTGTGGTGGTGGATTTTTCTGTAGATACCTTGAGTTGGTGTTTGTCAGTCCAGTGTTGGAATTTCGTGAGGTCTGCCTGAGCGGTAGCTTTTAGCTTTGCTCCTGTGGGTTCGCTAATGACGAAGATAAAGTCATCAGAGAAGGCTTGTAAATGGACGTTCGGCTGCCATTCTTCGGATATTATGTCATTTGCCACTAGGTTCCAGAACATTGGACCTGTGCAGGAGCCTTGTGCACATCCCTGCTGTTGTGACCAGCTGACTGGGCCTTGGGCTGTTTGGATGATAACCTTCCTATCAGTAAGTATATCTTTAAGGGTTTCAATTGTATGAGAGGGGAAGTTGATTTCGTCCAGGCTATTGCGAATTGAATTATATTGCAGATGGTCAAAAGCTCCTTGGATGTCTAGGGAGATGACCATTGTATGTAATTTCTTGTTTTTAGCATCTTTTATTTTTTTCAACCAATTGGTGGATGGCGTCGTCAGTGGATCTGCCCTCTCGAAAACCTAACTGGATGTGATGAAGTATGTTTTTCTTTTTGAGCGTGTGGTTGAGTCTTCGGAGAAGGATCTGTTCCAGCACTTTGCCTATGGTTGGAAGCAATGTCACCGGTCTGTAGGACTTAATTTTATCTGCTTCTTTGCCGCCCTTGTGGAAAAGGACGATAATTCCCTTTTTCAGTGGTTCTGGGAAACAGTGTAATTGGTAACATTTATTGAAAAAGGTGTGGAGGATTTCAGGGAAGCTATTGTTGACTTCTTTGAGTACGATGTAGTCTATTGCATCGAATCCTGGGGCCTTCTTTGTTGGTGCTTTTTTTCAGTATTCTTCTTATCTCGCTTTTTGTAATTTGAGGTTCTTGAATTAGTGGGAAGCAGTTGGGTGGAGTAACTGGTGAGTGGGATGGAGGGTAGAGTTCCTGAAGTATTTTAAGAGCAAATGATTTTGTGTCTCCACTGCTTGGATTTCCCAATTGCTTAAAGAGCTCCGCTGGAGGATGCTTATTCTTGACCACCGCTTTGTAAGGCCGGCCATATGGGTCTGTTGTTTTGGTGCAGGTGTTCCGGAAAGAATTCCTTTTTGCCTTTTTCGCCTCTCTTTTTAGCACTGCTTGTTTTTTGGAAAGTTGAAGTTGATATTTCAGTTTATTGTCGTCTTCAGACTTGTTAGTTCTTCTCTTAAGGGCTTGTAATTCTTTTTTCTTTATCTGAAGGTTCTGGTTCCACCAATTGTTGTTTATTTTTAGTTTGAATTATTTGATCTTGTATGCTTTTCTACATGCTGCGAAGATTGCCTTTTGGAGCTCTTCCGTTGCCTTCTCTAGATGATCTTTGGTGTTGCTTTCTTCTATCTGTTGCACTAGCTGCTTTGTTTTTGTCCTAGGTGTTGTAGCATCCTTCTGTGTCCTCCATAGGCTGTCTTGAATCTTGGGTAGCTGTAGTGTGATTGTGAGAGAAGGGCTTCTATAAGGATATAATTGTGATCGATATGGGTGTAATCTTCAAGAACTTTCCATGTGCAGGAGTTAGCGAAGTCCGTGCCTTTGATGATAGACAGGTCCGGCCATCCTTTTCT
Organism: Araneus ventricosus; assembly: GCA_013235015.1. Classification (NCBI taxonomy): domain Eukaryota; kingdom Metazoa; phylum Arthropoda; class Arachnida; order Araneae; family Araneidae; genus Araneus; species Araneus ventricosus. The sequence goes on from BGPR01000006.1 coordinate 499,688, forward strand.
GCCGCGGTGCTCAAATGTGGGAGGGGAGTTTGTTTCATTTATAAGGTAGAGTTGTTGGGCTAGAAGAAAGTCTCCTCCACTTGAGCTCCTCTTGTATCTTCATTAGCATAGCCCCAGACCCTGCTATGTGCATTGAGGTCTGCACAGATCAAGACCCTTTCATCACTTAGGTCTGTGAGGATAGAGTGAAGCTCCTGCAGCGTTTCCATGATGTTTTTGTAGGGAGAGGAATAAGCGGAGATGATTGTCAGTGGGCCTTGTTCGGTTTGTATTTTGAGTGCTGTTGAGTTAACCGTTGATTGGAGGAATACTGGTTTATTGCAAGATGGCAGGGAGATAATTCCTGCCTTGTTATTTTTAGAGAGCCACTGGTTCCATGATCTTGGGATACCCGCTATACTTCCGTCTAGTATATATGGTTCCTGGACTAGAATGATAGAGGGATTGTGGGAATTGCTGGCTTCTAACAAGGTTGAGGTTGCTATTTTTGATTTTCTAAGATTAATTTGTAAGAAAGTTGTCTTATTGGTGGTTGTTGAGCTAGTTGAATGCTGGTGGTGAGGTGGGTGTTGTAGTAAAAAGTTATCTGTGGTGACCATTTATCTATGCTTGTAGATGAATTGTATTCTTGGATATTGACCAAAGAAGAAGTTCTTGTGTGTATTCAGCAATTCTAAAGTCCTTATTTGGAAAGTTTTAATAATTTACGGATTTCTGGTAAAAAATATATCTTTTATATAGCTAGGGCAATTATGATCAGCTGCAGAATGTCGGATATCGTAATCCGTTCCATCTTTATCATTTGATTCGTCGCAGTTAATGCAAACTCGATAACTTGACGTGCAGTCTCGCGTGCCGTGATTCTCTGAGCAATAGGCACAGAATTTCCTTTTTAATTTGCAATTCCTTTGGAGATGCCCGAAGCTCTGGCAGGAGAAACAGCGGCGGACACTGAAAAATTCTTTTATTCTGTAAATGCTCCAGTTCATCACTAGTTTCCCAGCTGCTTCGAGAGTGAAGAATGCTGGTGTTGGGAGCTCCACTACCCAATGCTGGTATCCTTCTTTTCGGCCTTTGAGTTTGAGTGGAAATTCGATAGAATTTCTATCGCATTCAGTGGCTAGTTCAATTGTGTCAATTACCTCTTGTTCGGTTGTGTCCTTCGGGATATTATATATGATGCATCTCGGACGTCTTTTCTTCGGTTCCTTGTGTACAATTTTTTCTTTCAGCTCGTCTGATTTCTGGATTTTGTCGATGAGAAACCAACAGTTCGCTGTGAAAAGGGGTGATGCAACGCTATTCGATCTTAAATGAAAAGATTTACAATTCAAGGCAAAAATGAAAAATAAATAATAAAATTTAAAAAAAAATCATCAACCCCCAAGAAGGAGCGTAAGATTTAATTTCGCATTAAGTTAAGAGAAAAAAAAACAAGAGAAGGAGCAATTATTAAGAATGGAATAATTGTAACTAACTTTAAAAATGAATAAAAATGAAGGAAAGCTGCTCTAGGACAGAAGACACATTACAAATATGTTGAATACTACGAAAGTTGCATCTAAAAACAGGAGAATGGGGAAAGGAAGGGAGCGAATCCAATGAAACGTTTAGAACTTTGATTGCAAAACGCAAACAAGGAAGAAAAAAATGGGCTTAAGAAGATCCCCTTATCTCCCCATTCACCTGAATAAAGTCGAACTTGACCCTCAAGGAAAGATTGGGAGAAAGATGACAATGAAAGAGAGATTTCGTGAAAAGGCAATGGGGTAATTACGAGTCTGCCAGAATGCAATTCTATCAACGTGCTCTGAGTGCGTCCTTTCCCTTTCGAACTTCGCGACCCTTTTTCTATCCCCTTTTTTCCCTATATTTTGTTCCGATTGCTGACAAGGATTGCGTTTCGAGGTCAAGAAACTCGGGGAGACATTCTGACCCCTCCGATACGTCACACATGTAAACTTGTTGACGGAGCGCAAGGGGGTTTAAACAGCGGGAGAGGAGAAAAACGCAGAAGAAGAAGAAAAAAAGGAGAGGCAAAACCTTTACCTTCTTTTAATGGCGAAGGGGGAAGTCGCGCCGGGTTGCACCCTCTTCCAAAGAGGGTGCGGCGACCTACTGGGGAGCGCTTGAAGTAATTTTGCAACCAAAAGAACGGAGAGAAAAGGACGGGGAATGAACGTATTACACACAAAAAGGAATCCGGCTATTGCAGGTCCAATTTTCCAAAAAAAAAATGGCTTAAAATACAAAAAGAAATACACCCAAAGAGACTGAAAAAGAACATCAACAAAGAAAAAAGACAGGGGGGAACTATTGATGATAGCGGGGGCAAAAGTAGCTGGTTATTATGAAAGAGGCTGTGCGCGCTTACTAAGAGTGTGAGAGAAAAATAATTAAGCAAAGGGAACATTTGGGTTAGAAACAAACATTTTAACTGCCAAGAGAATGCATGACACGCGCAAAAAGCCAGCAAGGGTCAAGGAATACTTACCCCGGTCGGTCTTTAGTCTGCTTAGCCAATCATCACTGTTATGTACATTTACAAACATTGATACCTTGATACAAGCCATACATCGATGCTACGCGGAATGACACTCCTTCTCAAAAATACCAGCATATTTCGAAAACATCCTGCTGCTTGAAAGGTTTTTCCTTAATAAGTTTTTCTGTTACGAAACAAGTATTTCAAACAAGAGTCCTTTTAAAAAATTCCATAGGAAAAGTCTAAGGGGGACATATCTGGTAATTACGGTAGCCATGCGACTGGTCCATCATGATCATTCCAGCTTCCAATAAAGGTGGCCTGTAGATGAGTTCAGGCTTGACTGATGAAATGTGCAGGAGCTCAGCCGCACTGGAACCGACCGAGGCGACGCACAGATATAACATAATACCACTCCATGCCCCTGCAACTATAACATCAAGATTATTTAAGCAGTGTCGCGGACATGAAGTGGAAGAAAAATCACAGCACCCGAAGGGGTGACCTCTCTTAGACCTTGCCCAATTCCCTACTCTTCTGCCTAATTATGAAACGAAACAAGTTTACAAATGTTAACAGGAGCTATTCAATTAGGAAGGATTGCTATTGATTATAATTTGTTTTTGGTAACACAGATCATGTTGATAAATAAAACTTTGAAAAAACACAAAATTACACAATTCCACATGAAAAGACTGGGTAGTAATAAAAAATACATGCAATGGAAAAACTGTAAGATGAGTAAGAATAATCCATTCAAAAATTTAAAAAAAATGAAAGGAAAAATATGAAAAAAATTAATATAATAATACAAATAAAATAAAATATGTACACATAAACAGAGAAATGTGCCGCACAGAGTTTTAAAAAGTTCGATTTTGAAGAAGAGTTAGTTAATGGAACTATATTTGAAGAGGGTGAAACACGGTGGTTCTTGGTAGAAAGTCCTGAAAGAACGACTAAAGCAGTTCTGAATTCATAAGGGGATGGTGGGCTGATGAGGAGGCGAAGTTGAATGTTGAACTGGGGAAAAGAGACCTTCCATCTTCAAAGAAAATGGATGGTGAGATGAGGGAGAGATGACGACTCAGGATGGATAGTTGAAGTTTGGCTGGTTTTAAATTCCTTCATCGCAGGAGGAAGAGGATGCGACGCACAGACACAGGAACAGCTTTCAGCATGTCTGTAAGAGTGCGGGATTACTTTACATATATGTGCATAACAACTCTCTCTAGTAACTCCGAGTGGCGTTTGTGCACCTATGTTGTTGTGTGATTTTGTATTCTTATCGTATGCCTGATTTGCCCTTTCATTTTGGCCAAGTTTTTTGAAACACTCTGTATAGGGATAAATGAGAAGGAGTATGTTCAGCAATTTAAACTTTTTTTAAAAACCGTATTTCATTTAGGTGTGGTAGGACTAGGACAGACATGGGCAAACTACGGCCCGCCGGAAGGTTTTATCCGGCCCGCGGATAGAATTTTAATTTGCCGGTCCGACGGAAATTAAAAGAAAATATGATTTATATATTATATATCCATCTCCTTTTCTACTTTGTTTAAATATTATTTTTTTTCTTCCTTTTTTTCAAAGGACTGATGATCTTTTTACTTTCTCTATTTTTGTTCTACAAAACATAAATCGACGGAAATAGCAAGCACAGACAGTGTTGGCGCCTGTGCGTCTGCCTTTCGCTCGCGCCATTGAGCTGCATTTTGAGTTCGAACGCAGATTTCAGGATTTCAGTGCCATTCAAACAGAATTGGATATTTTTACCATGCCTTTCAACGTAAATTGTGAAGCAGTGAGGTCAGATTTGCAGCTTGAATTAATTGAGTTGCAATCTAACAATCATCTCAAGCAGTCGTTTCTAAATATGACAAAGTTAGAGTTTTACAAATCATTATCGAAAGTAAGTTTCCCAAATTTAATATCTCACACCCAGAAAATCAGTGATATGTTTGCTTCATCTTATATATGTGAACAAGTGTTTTCAACTATGAACCTTAGAAGGAATTATTTCAGAAGTAGACTGACAGATGAGCATTTAGCCTCGTTCCTTAGAATCAATACATCTCACTTCGAACCTCAATATAAGGAACTTTTAAAAATGAAATCGCAATTTCATTCATCTCATTAACATATTTAAATTGTAATACTTGTATATTGTTTTTAAAATTTTCGAAAAATTTATCTTGGCCCGCCAAACTTTTTTTTTCGATTTTTTGCCCGCGACCGAAAAAGTTTGCCCATTCCTGGACTAGGACTAAAACTGCTGCACTCCATAGGGATAAGAAAGAAAATAGGAAGTGAGAGGTAAATTACAACAGATTAAAAATTAATGATGCGAATAGGAAAGCTACTTGAGTCATCAAGATATGTTGTGGATGGCTTAAAAGTGATATTAACCGTTTATAAAGCCGTGGTAAGTATACTTACCACCAAATTCATTAATTTTTAAATGCATTTTGTAAGTTTGGTACAAGTTCTCGCCAATTTTTTCAGTGAAAGAAAAACCGAGTTGTTCCAATTTCTCAAAATATAACGAAGTGCCTGGACTTGATAATTAATTATTAATTAGCAAAATTAATTTAAAAAAATTAAAGTTCATAGAATAAGCAAAATGAAGAATCTGAATTCCAAAGCCATTTTATAATAACACTACTAGAAAAAATGGCCCTTTAAGGGATTAAATATGAAGACTAATATGAACACAATTCAAGCATGAACCTAAAGCGTTACCGAATTACCAAATTTTAAAACAGTTTTTAATAGTATATATATTAGAAAATATTAGCTATCTTGCATTTTTTATATTACTTTATATTTATTAACATCTTTTCAAACTCGATTTTGTATTAGAAATATTTACTAATGAACTTCAATAGTTATTTTTAAAAACTATTTCTGATTCTTTACGCTAACCTGTAAAGAAATTAAAAACCCTGTAATGCTCATATAGTGTAAAATTTAAACTGTAAAATAACCCAATGAATTAATATCCAATATATTACTGCGTTAAATATTTTAAGTCATCATCAATAAATTACAAGCGATATGAATTTTCTGTTAATCTATGATGTATTTATTAATCTATTTATTTATTGAATAGCATTAACTTAAAAGGATCGATAGATATTTATGGTAGTTGGTAAGTACATGGGGTGATTCCCTTAGCTGATTGGTTGGTGATACCCCTTGATCTCTGTCGTAAATTAAAGGGCTTGGCGAATTGGAATGTGTTTAATTCAAGAATCCTTCATTTAGGAGTCTTTGATTCCAATTGATTCATTTTATTTGTAAAGAACCAAATTACCTCTCGAGTCTCTTTGATTCTTATTATTTATGATTTCGTCTGTTGCACATGGTGGGAATTCTCTTTGAAAATGCGGGGAATTCACTTTTGATGAAAATCCGTCAGGTAGAATATAAAATTTTCTCAGAGAATTCAATTTGAAGTGTGGAAATCAATTAAAAGTATTGCACTAGTAAATGGTGATGATGTTGGATTCATTTATATGATGATGTTTACAGAATTAGCTAAAAGATGTTTTCTGCTTCCTAGGGTAAAGGATTTATCGTTTCAGTAGAAATGGAATTAACGGAATTGTTTACCATTTGGAAATAAATTATTGATCATTCAGTTCCCTTGGCGAAACTTTGAAGATTGAAAAATGCCGAGAACGATCATTAAACAGAAAAAGTGAAAGTAGCGAAAGTGTCCAGTATTTGCATTAAAAATTGCATTTTAATTGTCTTGTTTCTCTCTCTCTTTAGAATACTAATGAGAGTTTTAAACAAAGAAATTTTAGAAGGAAATAGCGGAAGATTGCTTCTGCAGAAAGCTGCTTCAATGCAGTGTGAATCGAAGATCCATCATAGAATGTCAGATGATTGCTCTCGAAAATATTAGTCGGATGATACCGCTTCCATGTTAGGAGAAGGCTCAGGTTTATTACGCCGGTTTACTTTTATTCCTGTATAGGAAATCATCTAATGCCACAGAGATATATTCCTTACGTATCAAAGCCACAATTTTTAGGATACGGATCAGATATTTGGAGAAGCGCTTTAATATTCTTCACAATGTGTCAAGAAATGAATCTTTTTCAAAAATTTAAATTTGTTTGCTGGAAATATTTCAGCGAACAATATTTTTCTAATGTGTCAAAAAATTAATAATAATTTAATTTTCCATAAGAAATCCATTTTTTAAAAATTTAGTTTGTTTCAGTCTATTTGCAAAGTTTCTTTAAATGTCTGCAATATAATTTGGAATGAAGTTTCAACCGATAAGTACCTAATGCCGTTATATGTTAACTTTCTCATGCTATTCAGTTGTTTAGGTTTATTACCTCCAAGATTTGCAAAAAATATTCTTATAGTAATTAAAAGAACTCAGAAGATTTCGGAACAAATGGTTCTCAAAAATTTCTTTCACCAGCACTTTTAGAACATTTACTTTATTGTTTTTGTTTTAAACTACCACGGATATGACGAATTTTCTCTGAAATAATTTCTGGGTTTTTATCAACACTTTTTCCTTGTGAAGAAAAGCATTGTCTTGTACTGTTAGGAAAACTAATTCAGTAAATGAAATGTACATACCAAAAGCAAGTTTACAAACATGTGTTCATGTGGAGCAAGAAATATAACGAATTCTTAATGAAAATCGAGTATATAGGACACAAACAAAATCAAACCAAAAGATCTACACAATTGCATAATTTATTAAATTAGAAATTTAATTTAAATTTCAGATTTAACAGCGAATGAGAAACCGATGAGTTTGGTAGGCTCTGATTTGTTCTTGTTGAAAATATTATTCCTCCTGATATGTATTGGTAAAAAAATTATCAAAAAAATCAAAATTAAGGGCTTCACAGATGACTCCTTGCGCTGAAACGGCAGAATAAAATATTTTTAATGATCTTATCACACACTAACTAAATAAGTTTAAAAAATAACTAAATTCCTCAAATATACTGAAAACATGTAAACATGCTAAAACCATTTATAATAGAACAGTCTGCAATGTCATAAAATACGTATAGCAAATTTAAAATGAATGGAAAACAAACATGCATTATTTGTGCTTTGTAGCACCTTGAAATAAAAATGTATAATAACATCAGACAAAATATAATTTAAAGATACAGTTTCAAGTACCTTTTCTTGTTGGTGCTAAGTTCACTATGAATGTGATTTGATTTCAAATATCACGAATTTTATCGGTTACAGTTTTAGATGCTATGCTTTAAATTAGCATTTCCTTATTACCTTTATTACTGAATTTAATAAGAAAAGAGAGATAAAATATTCAGAAACGGTGATGTTTTGCTTAAAAATATTTAAGGGTTATTTATGGATATTTGAATCAAATTCTTGAAAGTTGTTATTTGGAACTGATTGTGCTTGTTTGGGCAGAGTTATTTTTTGTGGTACAGCCTCGGGTTCAGAGTTGTATGGTTGTGGGTTCTAGATCCGACTGCACCAAAAAATTCACCATAGACAAGGCCTGGTACATGTCAAATTCATTGGGGTCAAACATGCATCCGTGGCTGAAGTTTGAAGAAGTGTTCTCCCATTCTGATGTTGTTATTTAGCCAACTCTAAAAATTCTAATGTCATTCCCAAAATACCTTCCTATGTGAGTTGTCAGCATTTTGTTCCTTTATAAGGAACACGACGAACATTTCAAAGTGAGAATGATACCCGATGTTGAGGTTTAACCTCTTAACTTACATTTAACTTCATAATTAGATAAGATTGTTTTAATGAAAAAGAGAAGAAAAAGTCAGAATAGAGTGAATTTTCAAAAAAGCAGTGGGAGGTGACGCATTTTCTTGCATGAAAACGGTATTTTGAACGAATAAAGACTGCGTTAAGAACTGAATTTTGGCAGCGCTTTTAGTTAAACTAAAAAAAATTAATGAGCTATTCAGTTTTTGCTTCAGTAATAATAATAAAAAGAATCTGCCAAAATCACCTTAGATAATGGCAAAGTGCCATCTATTGCCGAAAATTTTAACTTTCTTCTTTTTCTTGTCCTTCTCTTCTTGTTTCGGGTTTCATAGAGCGCTTCACTTGTGCTACAATCTGGTGAAATTTTGTTTCATTTAATGCCATAAAACCGGCTCTAGAGCCATCTGAATACGAGAACTTAAATTATAACAACCTCGTACATATCGAATGTCATGTCCCTGTCTTGGCTCTATATTCGAATTGGATTCTTTGTCCCAAAAGATTTTATAAACAATAAAGAAAAAATTAGCAAATCATGGTAATTCCTTCAATTACAAAAGGATAACAACCATGACGAGTGTACGTTTTCAATAATAAATCTAATTTTATAGTTCGATAATAATTAAATTTCATGATTTTCCTGATCCTTTATTAAATTCTTTAATTTTAGCACAATAATTCACCAAATCTCTGGAGAAAACAATTAATGTCAGCCACAAAAGCTTCATGTAATTGCATTGGGAAAATATTAATTCATTATTCTGGACGTTTATAATTCCGTTTGCTTCTGAGAGACTCAAGAGATCTCGTCTGCAAAGAAACATCACGTAATCAATCATACGAAGGAATCAACATTGATTCTTTCTGAAGATTGGTGACCTAAAATTATATTATCAAACAGTCGTGTCGTCAGTCACTTCTGAGACCAACAGTGGAAAATTCGTTTACAATACAGATTACTTAATTAATAAGAACGCAGTTCTTGAGACACTGGTGGAATATTATTTAGAAGACAATGGATTAATCTTTCGCAACGACCAGGAAGTAGAATATAAATATTTGATATTTCCAGGTTGATGCAAATGAACGTTTGGATCATTTACGCCTACTGTTAATTAAGCTTCTGAAGGAATTAAAATAATTTGTTTCATTCCGCTGTTTTCAGGGCCGGATTAAGCTCTATAAGGACCTTAGGCAATGTGAGTTTCGCCCCCTCCTTTTCTCTTCCCGACTTCCAAAAACAGATATGCTTTATAGATTTTAATTTAATCTCTATATAAGCAGTTTTTAAGCAACAAATATTACGACAAACTGAAATAACAAAACATATAAGTGCAGGTCACCTACAAGAGAGATGGTTTCAGTGTCTTACGAATAAAAAATTAAAATTTTAATTTAAAAGTAATTTTAACCCTTAAATGCCTGATATTTAAAAAAATGATTTTAAAATGTGTAGTTTTTGACTTTTCATTTCTTGAATAAAACATGGGAAAAATACTTTTAAAAATCTTATTTTATTTTAAGTATTTTTTGCGACAAAAAAAATGCTGCCAATCGGAAACAGTTGAGAAAAAAAATTGCTTGATAAAATTTTATAATATTAAACATAGATGAATTTTAAGAACTAATAATTAGTATAAGGAATTTCCTTCAATATTGTAGAATAAAATATAGTATTCTCAAAGCATGAAAGATGTAGCCGCAAGTGAATAACATCAATTTATTTTTATTTTTCATCAGCTCTCAGTCTGTCATCCATATGTTGTAAATTGATTTAATAGCATTTTCAGTATATATCCTATTGGCAACAACAGGCATTAGAGCTTCAGGATTATTTTCAATATTTTAGAAGACAAAATTGGGTTTGTTGCTTAAAGGCAACACAGGGCATTTAAGGGTTAAACAAAATGCTAAAAATTTACAAATTCTTTTAACACAATCTAAATACACTAATGCGAAGTTTGCCAAAGTTGTTTACGCTTGATTCTATTAGCAAACTGCAAAAAAGCTCTACATTGATCAGCAAACAAATCTGAAAACATGAAAAAAATCCTAATAATAATGTTCTGAAATTTAAACGATACTTGATTTCAATTTGAATTAGTTCGAGTACACGGCCCATCTAAATTAAATGAAAGCACGAAATAGAATTATCCTAGAAATACTGAAAAAAAAACTCTTCTGGATGTCCTCCAAAGTTGAAGGGCTCCTAGGCTGTTGCGTACTTTGCCTATTTGATCATCCGGACCTGGCTGTATGAGAAGGGAGTCAATCAATGTGACGTCACAGTTACATGATAAACGTTAATGCATATGTCACGTGATATTTAACAGCGTGTTTTGTGAAGTCACTACATTTTTTTCCTCCTTCAAGAGGCACAATGCATTTCAGATGTCTGAGAAAGGAGTCATTTCACTTTGTTTTACTGTTACATATATACATATGCAACTGTAAAACCAAGTGAAATGACAATGACTTATACTGACGTAACTGTATATGTCACTTAACCCGTTGACTACCATGGAATTTACCGGTGAGTTCCATGACCTTATTTGAATCTGTACAGTAGGGCCCACCGCTGAGTCCGGGCAGTAGCATTCTATTTTTCTTTGATGCAGATTCAAACACCTTTGGTATAAAACTTTGTGAACTGGTACAGAAAGGATATATATTTTTCACAGTACAGTTAACATTGGTAGCCGACGTGTTAAAGTTTAAGTGCAAGTTGACTTACCATATGCTGTGGCGTGAAATTCTTTTTCCTCCTGCAAGAGGCGCAATGAATTTCAAATTTAAATTGGCGAGGCCCACATTACGTCTTTTGCAAGAACATGACTGACGACATTTAGTATTTAATTTGATAATAAAAAAATGGTTATTGTATGCTTAAACTATAACAGTGGCTTAAAAACTATTGCTGCTCCAATAGAGAATAAATCGCTGATTTGCACGAATTCTCTGATTATATTACGTTTCGGTTTGAAGCTACACAATTGTTGTTTTGGGAACAATGTCTTAATTCTGGACAGTGATCAGATAACGTGGTTGACATCTGAGCTGGCACGTCACAAACGTGAGGATATTTGAACCGTGACGACAGATTTAATGTATATCAAGGCCACGTACATAGTGAATCTCCGAGTGGAATTTTGTGTTTACGAGCGATCATCCAACTTGAAAACGGGGACTCCGTTACCAGGTTCCCATACAAGGTGGGATTTGAACCACCACGAAGCGTAAATATTTGGAAATAACAATTACATAAATGTGGTTCACACTTTAATTTATTGAAAAATTAGAAGGAATAAAAAATCATTTTATTGAACCCGTAGATGCCCTGTGTTGCCTTTAAGCAACATACCCAATTTTGTCTTCTAAAATATTGAAAATAATCCTGAAGCTCTAATGCCTGTTGTTGCCAATAGGATATATACTGAAAATGCTATTAAATCAATTTAAAACATATGGATGACAGACCGAGTGCTGATGAAAAATAAAAATAAATTGATGTTTTTCACTTGCGGTTACATCTTCTTTTGCCTTGTTTGTAGGCTTGAGAATACCATATTTTATTCTACAATGTTGAAGAAAATTCCATATCCTTATTATTAGTACTTAAAATTCATATGTGTTTAATATTATAGAGTCATATAAAGGAAATTTTCTTTCAACTAAACCCATTGTTGCCGATTGGTAACAAACTGTTTTTAAACTGTAAACCATACTTAAAACAAAATAGGATTTTTAAAAATATTTTCCTATGTTTTATAAAAGAAATGAAAGTTAAAAATATTTTTAAATCAATTTTTTAAAAATCGGGCATTTAAGCGTTAAAGTAATTTAGAGCAGTATCCAGTTAATAACATATAGAAATGAAAACCACCTGACTACAACTTAAGAAAGCAAATATTAATCATTATTTTGCCGTCAGTGACTATTTAATATACCTACATTCTTAAATATTTAACTTTTGAACCCCAAGGCACGGATATTAACAACTTTATAATATCAGAAACATATCACCCCTTTTGATGAGCTGCTCAAATTAGTAAGTTACTAGGAATAACTTCTCAATATTCTTAGTGATAGAAATTTGAAGTCAATTTAAATTGTCTTTTGATACGCGTATATTCTAGCAAACATGTCCAATGGTTAGGAAATCATTAAACGTGCCGTAATTACAACTTGCTGTTGCCGCTCTTGCAACAAGAGAGGATCATTAGAAACTATTGATTAGAGATTTTGGATTATTACAGTGGATCTGAAAGCGCCATGAAGGAAAAAAAGGAACTCTTGAAGAGAAGGCTATAATTATCACTTAACGAGAGAGGTGGGAGATTACGCAGAAAATCTTTTGTATTGTCCGTTGGAAAATTCGAACCGATCGAATTCGAATGGAGAATACCTATCATCGGATACAAAGCTTATTCTAATGACTAGTGAGCAAAATGCAAATCCGTCCACGCTCCGTGCCATACATAGCTTCCGTGATTTTAATCGTAAGTGGATCGCGTGGTGATATGACACTGTTAGGTCAGATTTTGGAAGGCTTGATTAAGAATTTCTTTTCGCATTTCATTTTAATAATAGAAAATATTTTCTTAAGTCGGAAAACTTATTTTCGAATTAAATTGGAAAGTTACTTAGTGTTATTTTAATGATCAGTTATGTCAGAGTGATTTTAATCTTAAGGTATGGCGATATAATGTGGTATTAGATCATGTCAATATGGCGATATGACAGTGTTAGGCCAGATTTTCGAATGCTTAATTAGGAATTTATTTTTGCATTTCATTTTAATAATCGGAAAAAATATATAATGGAAGCTGTATTTTTGAAATATACAAGGGATAGGGATCCTATAACTTTTATCCTGGTTTAGCATGATGCGGGTAGAACCTAATGGTCCTTTTCTGTGCGAATACCTACATTTCGCATATTTCGTGGTTACCTAGTTGTAGCTGACCTTTAGTTAACAGATTCGCTATCTAGCTTGTTGTGTTTCTGATTTATCGAGCATGTACACACGTATAGAAAAACATACAGTCTTCCATTTCACGGATTTTATTTAAAATTTTGCGCATGTATATTTTCATGTCATCATAATGTTGCATTTCTATTATATAACTTGCTTCGCTTTCGAGTTAGTGTTCACATAAGCGGATAAACAAACGTTCCAAAAATGTTTTTTTTCCGAACTCAGGGAGGACCCAGTTAACTGGTTTTCCCGTACGGTGTATGAGCTACCCAAAGTTGGCCCTAACTGGTTTGCCCGTATATCGTACTGGCATCGCTATTTTCTCTTTTCCTTTTCCAGTTTACCCTTATTTTTAATTCTCGTAACAACACTATCATTATTTTTCAGCAGATGGTGTAGCTTGTCCATGTCTCTGAAATGCTTTCCATCCGAGTCTTTCGTTAAAGGGATTTTATTGCCCCCGCCAAAGAACAGAAGCAGGAATTTATGCAGCAAAAAATTATGCCTTTTTTTTCTCAACGCTTCTGGTAAAAAATTGGCCAGTTAATGGGTTGAAAACGGGAAAGTTCATCAAAATCCTAAGGATAAGATACTTTCTTTGTGTACTTCGTGTACGAGAAAGAGAAACTGAAACCAAGCGATAAACACAAAAGTTACTAACAGTTCCAAATGATGAGGTAATTTTGCATCCCCTTGTATAAAGCTTGCTAAAAATTTGAAAGGCAAATTCATTCACACGCGCTACAATTTATAGCTTCTGCGATTTTAATCTTAAGTAAAAATAATGGTGACAAAAATAATGCCCACGGCAAGCCATACTTTTGAATGTTTGTTCATGAATTTCGTCGGAATTCTTGCATCCATTCTCAAATAACATTTTTTTCATACTTTAAAATGATTATTAAGATTACTGAGTTTATTTTAATGGTAAGTGAGATAAAGCCATTTTTATTCTCAAAGAGATTTGTATGATTTGTAAAAATGGTTTCAATGTTAAGTGGAGCGTAATGCGGTGTGCTGGTGTAAATCGAATCGGCATTCACTATGCTTAATGAAAGAATTATTTGCATTTTAGCTTTGTACTTCTGAATTAGCAGAAAATAGGTATCTATTTTACTGTCACTAGAGAATGAAGCGTATCGGATTCAAATGGAGGAAGTCTGTCATTGTGAACAAATCGAGGACCCTAGAGAATCTAATAACTAGCAAAGAAATGCAAATTAATCCAGGAAGAGTGTTGAATATAGTATACGTGGTATCAAGCGTAACCGGAGCTTACAGATTCATGTTAATTTTCCGACGAAATTCCAAATTTTAATGCATGAATTCTTGGATTCTGTGTTTATATGGCATGAAAAGGGTTTTTTTTTTGTTTTCGTTGGAATAATTGTATTTTATCAAAAAGCACCTGTCAATGGCTACAGTGTTTATTCTGATTAATTATGAAAGAAAAAGGAATTCATCCCATGCGAGAAACAATATAAGAATATAAATTATGTTGTGATTTTTCGGACTTTTTATTTTCTCTCGTTCATGCATAGTAAGAAAATACCTGGAAACATCTTCACTATTTTTCCAGAATTATTCAATCGATCAAACACGAATGCAGAATCTAAATGACAGACTATGCATTCAAAAAATAAATGTAAAGCTAGTATCTACACATTGTGTATTTTAATAACTTACTACAAAATATTATTAATATATAATCTTATAACATCTACATTTGCAAGTATATACTACAAAAAGAATTATGCAATTAGATGTGCATCTGTCTGATCTATGAGGTTAACTTATGTTTAAGGGATACATGCACAGGGCACGGCGCCAACTTACGTTGAAATCGATTGTATAGCTTCCATTTGTTGCTATACAATGCTATATATCTCAAGTAGAATGCCATAATGGAGTCAATTCATTTTTATTTATTTATTTACCCTCACCGACACAACCTACCCAGAGGGTGTAAGTCACTGAGAGTCAATTCACTTGAAGTGGTTTGACGCAATACGAGTATTATGTCAGATCACATTGTAAGGTAACGAGCAGAAGACATGCGAAGTTACGTTTATCATGTGATAGCCACTTCAAATGAATTGACTCTCAGTGCCTTAAAATCTCTTGGTAGGCTGTGTCGGCGAGGGTAAATAACTAAATGAAAACGAATGGACTCCATATTGCATTATACTTGAGAATAAATTTAATCAGTGAGATGAACCTTGATGGTTTAAACCCAACAATTATCGATTCGAAGCGAAATATGTAAAATGAAAGACAAATGAAAACGAACACGATGTACAGAAAGTTAAATTGTTTAAACACTATATAAAAAGGAATTTATAACACCGTAAAAACTCTAAAATATCAGTACATGACGCACAGTAAAAAGGAGAATGAAGTGTCTGAATAATAACAACAAATCAGAATTTAAAGTGTAAGGAATATGTGTAGAAGGAAATCAGCCTCTTTTTTAAAATCCTTTAAGTAATAATTATAAAATAAAAATCATTCAGATGCTTTTCAGTGTGCTTTGAAAAGAACCCGAATAAAATAGTTTGCTAACGAATTTTACAAAAAATTCAATAGTAACTATACATTTAACCTTTCAATGATGCAAAACTGAACATTAAACTAGGACATCAAACGATGAATTGTACTTCGAAATTGGCCTGAATGTTTTTTGAACAAGTCCGTGCGATTTTTTCAGACTTCTGGTTTCTAAATTAAAATTCTAGTGTAAAGCAGAATTTAGACATTTTGTTATTGATAGTCAGAAATCCTTATGGTTCATCCTTTTGGAGATGAAACAAATGATGAACCTTGTGAGTCAATTTAACCTTTAAATGCCCAGTGTTGTCTTTAAGCAACATCATTTTGTTTTCTAAAATCTTGAGAATAAGAATAAACGTCTAATGCCAGGTATTACCAATAGGATACATATTGAAAATGTTATTATATCAATTTACAACATATAGATAGCAGCCTGTGTGCTGATGAAAAATAAAAATAAATTAATGTTTTTCACTTGAGGCTGCATGTCTTTGCTCTTGAGAATATCATATTATATTCTACAATGTTGACAGAAATTCCTTATCCCAATTATTAGTTCTTCAAATTCATCTGTGTTTAATATTATAGAATTTTATCAAGGAAGTTTTTTTCTAAACTAAAACACAGTGTTGTTGATTGGTAATAAACTGTTTTTTAGCCGTAAATCATACTTAAAACAAAATAGGATTTTTAAAATTATTTTCCTATGTTTTATTCCAGAAATGGAAGTTAAAGAACATTTTTAAATCAATTTTTAAAAAATCGGGCATTTAAGGGTTAGGAAAACTTAAACTTATCCAATAAAATGATAAAAATGCATAGTATAAATAGAAAGCGTAATTTTGTGAGTAATTAGAGAATCTTCCTGTATGATTCGCATCGAGGAAAAGGTTGAGATGAATGAATTAAAAGCAAGATTTTAATAGTAAAGTCATTGTCTTTTATTTCATTTGTTTCAATACAAGAAAGATGGAAAGTGAAATCCATATTATTACTCTTTACTTCAGTTCTATCTGAGAATAGTTTGAAACAAATGTGAAATTTGAAAAAAGAATGTTTTGACATGAAAGTTAAATTTGTATTACAATTTTTCAGATATCAGGAAATAAATTAAAACATCTGCTTTCTTGCTCGATAATTTATTCACATTCTCTTTTATTTCAGTTTTTGAAATTTCTTTGAAATAAAAGTTTCAACGTGCAGACTGCATACCAATTCATTGAAAATTACGTTAAAAAGTACTTTTCTTGAGATATGTATATTGACATTTAAATATTTTTGAATATTAATGAAGAAAGGTCTTTTTATGTTGATAACTGAAATACATATATATGTCTGAAAGATAAATATTTAAAAAGATGTATAAAAAAAAGTTTTTTCTTAAAGGAACTACTAGTTTTTCTAAATTTCTAACCGGGTCGCTGTAGTCTGGGTATTGGTATGGTGTGGAGCTGAAACAAAAACATACATAAGCTTTATGCTTATTTCTGTACGAGATCGTCAATATAAAACATTTTTTTCAAACATGAAAAACTGTTTATGCAAATTTAATAAAAAGAAAACATGTAGGCTTGGTGTGTTTTACTTCAGTCAGAGTCGATCGTTCTCCGAGTTATAAGTGTGGAAGTTTGTAGAAGATGTATTGACTCGAGTGTTGTCGTCGTCAATTGATTCCGTTACAAAATTACGAGATCCAAAACAAAATAACCCTCGTTTAGCTTTAGGATAGGGTGCTAATCAACTAAACTAAACTACTACTTTTTTATAACTTTCAAATGGGAAACGTGATTTTTATCAAAATATGCAAAGATCTCAAATGGGGTTACCACCTATCCCATGCATCGTAAAAGTTGGAAAATGAACTTTATCAAGGGAAAATTGTTGAAATTTTAACCTAAACATTTAATACGAAATATTTTGTTAGTCAAGTAACAGAACAATTAAGGACACTTTATAAGAAATAGGAATAAATCTAAGACGTCTTTAGGTTATATAGCGAGTAGATGACAATAATTACAGGAAGCTTTGATATGAAAAGATTCAGCCGAAAAAGTGGCAGGCAATGTTTGTTCTTATGTGAAACAATACCATCTGATATGAAATGATCTTAGGATTAAGAATTAAAATTTTGTAAGCTTTTAAAGATTTCTTTCAACTCCCATAATAACGTTAATCTCAATAATAAGTCATGAGCTTTAATAATGTAAGCCAAGACAATGAGTTAAAAACAAGGAATTCTGGTTATATTCTCTAATTTTTTTTTTGTCATTCTCTAAAAATATTAGAGAATAACATAAGTTCCCTGCTTTTTTATTTTATTTTTTTAGAATAAATTATGTTATTCTCTAATTTTTTTAGAATGTTATTCTCAAATTGTTTAAAGGGAATAACATAATAAAAAATTAGAGAATAACATAAATACTCTATTTTTATTTTTCCTCATTATGCTCATTATGATCCTGATATTGTCTTATACTTCCTTGTATGACTTAACATCCTTTTGTAAAGACAAATAGAAGTGAACGAAGTCATTCTCATCATCATTAAGAATTGGTCAGAAAATACCCCCTCCCATGAAAAGAGTTTTTGTATCATTTCATTGTTGCACTTTGTTTCGAGTTTATACTTTGTTTCTTAACCGGCAGGAAAAACAGAACTGGCCATTTATCATTTCAACTTTGGTTATAAAGTTAGTATTTAATAAGTCTTGAGCTTTTAAAATGTAAGCCAAGACAATGAGTTAAAAACCAGGACTTCTGGCCACTTTATCTTTCCTCAGTATGCTTCTATTCATTATGATCTCGATCCTGTCTTGTACTTCCTTGTACGACTTAACATCCGCTTGTAAAGACAAATAAAAGGGAACAAAGTCATTCTCATCATCATTAAGAAGTGGTCAGAAAATACTTCCATAAAAAGAGTTTCTTTTTATTATTTCATTGTTGCACTTTGCTTGGAGTTTATACAATATGTCTTAACCGGCAGGAAAAATAAAAATGGCTATTTATTATTCAGGATAGTTAAGAGAGATGAAATTTTTGCATGTAACAGATTTTGTTACAACAGAACTTCAGGTGATGCTTGCTGAATATCAAAAACACCAGTGACTTACCAAAATCAATGCTAATACTCTGCAGCACATTAATCCTTGCACGCGAACTATAATTTGACTCCTTAACAGATGTGAAGCTTTGATGTTCTTCCATTTTTTCTTTGAAAAACTGCTAATTTAAATCTAAATTTTAATTAACATTCTTGCTTCAGATAATTTAGAGTAGACTCGGACATGGTCTCAGTTATTCCAATGACTCAAAGAAGGAAAGTTTTTATAAATTTGTATAAAATAATTAATATTTTATTAATTAATGTAAAAATAACTTCAAAAATAATTTCTAAATTATTTTTCCTTTCATGTCTTACTTTCATAATATACATTTCTACAGCTTTTGTTGAAAAAAATCATGCAAGGGTAGAGAAATTCTTTATCCTGCATGCCTTACTTTAATTATGTGGATTTCATATCTTTTGTTGAAAAATGCAAAACAAATCAAGCGGGTTAGAGTTAATTAATTACAATTCTGAGATTACTTGGAAGTAGGGCAAAATTAACCAAAAATCAATTGGAGCAAAAATAAAAAAGATCTGGATAATCAGATTCTAATTGCTGAAAAGTTAAGAATTGGATTCTAATTTCTAAACAGTTAGGAACAGGATTCTAATTGTTACAAAGTTGAAAACCAATTATTTAAACGGTACAGGCTCCTCATACCAATCCTTCCCTGTTAAAGATAAAAAACAATATGGTAATTTATTTCCCCCTGTGCTTGTGTTGAGAATGGAGATTTAAAAGTCTAAATATCGTTTGTATTGCTCTTAAAAAACGGGTAATATTTCAGCCTCTTCTTTGACCCTCTAGCTCCAATATAAACTTTCTCTATCACTCATCCAATGTATAAAACTCCTGTTGTAGGCAAAACTATAATTCTTTCTTTCAAAGTGATGTATGATAATCCCCCCGTTGTGAATACAAGGGTAGCCAAGCGAAATCCATTGCTCGATAAAATATTCCCGAAACATATAACATACCACTCACTACCAAGAGACAGAAAAGAAACTGAAATCCGGAGCGCATTCAAAAATCGAGAATTCCTTGCCAATAACTTTGATCTACAGCATACCTTACATGGTTCGCGGACTTTCTAAACGTCGTCTTTTAATGTATAGTATTCGTTTTCAGTCTAGCTCTCTCTTATGTTCCATTTCTGCAGTAACTTTGAAGAGGTAAGAGTGCTATTGTTAGCCCCAGTGACTTTTATTTTGCTTCAGCGACTGAATCTGACACAACTGACGGGATTTCTTATAGTTTGGGTTTTAGGAGAACAAAAGCGTTTCTTTGGAGTCCGTGCGTTTGTCAGTCGATCTGTCCTTCTTTTGGGCCTTCTTGCAGCAGCAGCAGAGCGTGAACGCCCCGTAAGGGGAGGGTAATAATTTCTCGAAGGCTACTTACTCACTGAAAGTAAGTGTCGGTGAATAAAGGGGCGAATAAAATAACTCTCAGGAAGGGATATGAACCGTGGATTATTATCTAATAGGAATAACTAGTCAGGTTTGTTTTTCGAATGAATAGCAATAAGTAAATTTTATATATTTTACTCACTGAAATTAAGCGTCGGTAAATAAAGGGGCGAATAAAATAGCTCCCAGAAAGGAATATGAACCGTGGTATATTATCTAATAGGACTAACTAGTCAGGTTTGTTTTTTGAATGAATAGTAATAAGTAAGTTTTCTATAATTTACTTACTGAAATTAAGTGTCGGTGAATAAAGGGGCGAATAAAATAACTCCCAGAAAGGGATATGAACCATGGATTATTCTATAATAGGACTAATTACCTAGGTTTGTTTTTTTTTTGAATCAATAGCAATAATCAAATTTTCTATAATTTAAAAACCGACAACTTTACTTTCTCCAAAACATTATTTAAAAAATAAATAAGTTAATTAACGTTACATGTGTGTCTAAGGAACACAATATTTTTTCCTGATTAGAAGAACTAAGTGGTTTCTAAATTGATATTTATCGATTCAAAGTATGCGAGGGAGTGGTGGTAAGACAGTCCAATAAAATGAATATTCAGAAAGTGAAATGAGCTGTGGATTATTATCTAATAGGATTATGAGGACAGGTTTGCTTTCTGAATAAAATTGTGTTGGTAAAAGTAAGTAACTTCTGTGTTACTTGCAAATTTTTGCTTATTCTTTTTATTGAACAAAAAAGCAGATTTATATTAGATAAATCACTAAGGGAAAAAATTTCTTTCTGATCACATATAATAAAATTTCTCAAAGGCTACTTACTAATTGAATGTATAAGATGAATTGCCGTGAGACAGTGGAATAAAGGGAAGAACAAGTCGAATAAAACGAGATCTCAGAAAGTGATATGAACTGAGGATTAATATCTAATAGGATTAGCTAGATATGTTTGTTTTTTGTGTCAAATAATGTTGTCAACTTAATTCTTAAATAAATTCTTATTACTTCAGAATTCTACTGCCTCAGTTTTATACTTTCAATAGATAAGCAGTTTTATATTCAACATTACACTAACAAAAGTATCCTTTCGCTTAGCTGAATTAGGTAAAAACAATTAAATTAAATCGCATTATTAAAATTTTTTACTGCGTGAATATACTAATAACGTAATCAAATTGGATGCTAAAGGGTGTCATAAAATATTCGAGATAAGGCAGTAAAAAAACGTTTGGTACAAAAATAATTTCTTTGTTTTTACAAATTGTGATTATAAAGAAGAATGAATGCTTTCATTTGAATATATTTAATTTTAGGTAATCTAGATTACTGTAAATAATTATTTCATTGGATTTAAGTTAGTTAAATTCACGTTAACAAAA
Organism: Araneus ventricosus; assembly: GCA_013235015.1. Lineage (NCBI taxonomy): Eukaryota > Metazoa > Arthropoda > Arachnida > Araneae > Araneidae > Araneus > Araneus ventricosus. The sequence continues at coordinate 521,362 of BGPR01000006.1, forward strand.
ATTTAAGTAGACGTATTTAAGTAACAATGATTATCAATGAATGCTGGAATTTTAGAATTCAATTGGTCTTTAAGCATTCTTGAGACATACCCGAAATGAAATGATTGGATCAATTCTTGTAACATTGAAGTCTTAAAACAATCGCAACTGTGCAAGCTGTGTAACAGCTAACTGTAGGTTCTGCTACACTCTGTTGTGATGCCACGTCCTTTTCCTTCCTGTAAGATTCCCAATGGATTCCGAAATTAAATTGGACCTGTAAGTATGATGTATCATGAACATGAAACAACTCTATTATTTATAAATAAAACAAATTTTATATTGAGACACTTAAATTAATGAATTTATTATTTGCACTTATTTTGATTAGGTTATTTTGAAGATAGTTTAACTGACCCATAAAAAAGAGAGTGTAAGTCAAACCTGATAGAAAATAGGGTATTTTCCCAATAAAAAAAGAAATAATCATTCTTGAAATAATTCAGAGAACTGCGAAAAATATATATTGATATATTAAATAGGTAGCACTTCTTCCTATTTATTGAATACTGAATAAAGCCTAATTTCACACATGCACTAAGATGAAATTGATACTGAACAACCAAATCTGAGAACGGGATTTTGCTATAGCTGCATTACAATTAAAGGATTTCAAATGACGAAATTAAGTACAGTCAAACTTCGATTAACCGTCATCGGCCGGACCAGGAATGTGACGGATAACCGAATAGAGGGATAACAGAAATTTCTTAATGCTTATGTACAGAAACGTGATTTCAATGTTGACTTGGGACGAAAATGAATATAAAATCCTTTAACCCGAGTGAACGCGCGCCTCCTTAGGCCCCTTTCACATTATGCGGTTTAACCGTTACGGCGCAAAATTGTTTATTTTCTTTGCCGTGTCATGTTTGCTTTCATACTTGACGATTTGCGCCGTTAATATTTGAGTGCGGTTTCTAATTTCATAGCTGTTTCAGTATGGATCGGAAGCAAATAGCAGCAATATGGTCTTGCACCCATCAATCAGAAGAAACGAGACTATAATCGCCTCACTTTTGGAAGAACAACGTGCAGATGAATGTCGGAATGTCTGTAGCATCTTTTGATGAATTCCACAAACGAATAAAAAATTATACTCTGCGGCAAAATACTAACATTTGGAACTGCATTCAACCGACAAAAATGGTAGCTGTGATTCTGAAGTAACTGTGTTGCCTGTTAAATCATAGGTAGGGGTGAAACGTCCTCCCTCTGCTGTGAGACGAAAGTTTGCAGAGTGGGTGCCAACTCGGGTGTCGTCCTAGTCATGTGACCGCGGTTCAAAATGACGAGGTCCGTCCTAAAATAGCCCTCGTGTTGCTTCAAAACGGGACGTTAATATAACTAAACAAAATCGCAAGTAACTGACACTTATTCTTAAATCTTAATCGTTTGTGTTTAAAACATAAAGTGTTATAGGACCTTTTAACAACTAAAAAGCAGTAGCGAAAGTGCAACTGTTTATTACTTAGCAAAAACTTTATTTTGTTTTTACCATAATTACATAAAATAAGTTCCTCCCTAGATATGTATTTTAAAGTCAGTGTAATAATTTTAAGCATTGCAAATGTATATATTAATAATATATTACGTAAGTCGATTATACATAAGTTGTGGAACATTAATTTCATTTGCGCGCAGGATTTTAAAAAAGTAAGCAACCCATTGCAAACAAATGTTATGAAAATTCCCTTCGAAATATCACAGCTTTAAAATCATTTAACATGGTAAATAATCAGATATGCTTTAATCACTTTTTATGACGTTAAAATAGTATACCTTTTTCTTGAAAATTATATGTAAGATACCACGCATTGAAAAAAACTATAACGCAATGCTTTGATTCTGCATGTTTTTTCATTGTGTTTGTATAAACATAGCAGAGAAATTTCTGTGTGTTTGATGAACAATATTTTAAAAATCCTGTGTGTAAGTATTTGAAATATAAATCACTCACCAAACAGCTCTTTATATTGAGATGGGTTTTGACTATTTCTTCTCAATTATTTAAAGTACACTCATGTGCAATATCATGATATATTCATGATTTAAATTTTCAAATAAAATCTTAAAAAAATCGGAAACTTTAATGGATTCTCCATAAAGAGTTCAAAATACTGAAGAATTCTATAAGACTGTCCGAATTACTTATGAAAGGTAAAAAGTTTCTTGAAATTGCGACTTCAGAAATAAAACATATGTTGTTATCTTAGAATTCAGTCATGATTATTAGACACTTCTATCCAGATTTTTATTAATTTACATGAAATAGTATATAATTCGTTTCCAATACCTTATACATGGCCGTCTTATCCAAAGGGCAAATTAGGCAGAAGAATAGGACGCTATTGATCCAAGGGATCATAAAAATTTTCTATACTGATTTTGAACCAAAAAAATTTATTTAATTGTAATTTTAAATATGTTATACAATTTTATATGTTATAATATGGTATAGAACCTAGTTAATAAAATAACCTGGGAGAATATAATGTTATCAAAACATTATAATGCTCTTGAATGATTTTTTTAGCTATATATTTTGTTTGGGCCATAACACCCAGTTTTCTAGTTAGGGTGCTTATGGGACGGCAAGCACTGTAAAATCTTAAGACGGCCCTGATCTTACACAATATAAAAATACATAAAATTCGTTAGCATTGGTATATTTCGAAATAAAATAAAAGAGCTAAATTTTAAATAGGAAAAAATAACGAAAACATTAAAAAATTACACAGTCAACACTCAAATTAAATGAAAGTGCGTTCTATAATAACAATGAAATCATTCAAAAATGACAAAGACAATAGTAAAATTAAATTTTGAAGCACTCTATAAAAATAATGGAATCATTAATTAACTGCAAAAGCTTCGAGAAAGCAAAAAGAACAAATGAGTACCTTGTGAAGGTGACGGACGGCAGCCGAATGAAATTCGTGCAGTGTGAAAGCGTCAGCATATTTTCATACATTACTACTAAGACGAAGTCGTAACGGGGCCGTTGTATTCAATCGCGCACGCGGCTGGTTTAAACCCCAACAAACGCACTCAAACCGCGATCGGCTAGTGTGAAAGCTCCCACTCATTTCTTCAGTTTACCACCAAGAGGCGGCCTAATGCATTCTTGCCGTAACGGTTAAACCGTATTATGTGAAAGGGGCCTTACTGAACGTTATGACGCGCAGAGGGTCACTAAATGACCCCATACTGAAATTCAATCCTGCGCTGTAAAAAACATTATATTTTTAGTTGGATGAATAACGTTTTTGACATTAAGAATACAGTGCTTAACACAAATCAAATATACTCCATTATTATCCACTAACAAAGCTCGGATTTCTAGAGGTCCATTTTTCGCGCATCTCTTTCACGTGAAATGTGTAGTGCGCATTTCTCGATAAATATATTTGTTCACTCTACAATTAAATGCATCATGTTATCGTTGAACTCTTCATAGGGCTTGTCACAACTCTCGCTGGTCCTTTTGTTCCAGGTAAGCGCGATACAATGTTGTGACAACGAATTATTTTGACTATATTTTGTTTTTCTCCACTCAGGCTCTCTTTTTATGAAAACAATTCCAAGTTATTCACATTTTCATTTCCAGAATCTCCGTCCTTTTCCGATTACGTATCATGCTCGCAGAAACTTTTATGATCTAAAAAAGTCTCTTCTAAAACATGCCCGGGTTCATTGTCAAAATCTGGATCTTCATCAGTTTCAACTTCAACAAGAAGTTTCCGTAAACGTTCATTTCTTTTTCGTATGAAGTTGGCATTGTGAGCAGCAGGTAAATACTTCGATTCGGAAAGGACAGCATCGAACTAACGTTATCAGCCGCTCGAAATAACTGGTCTGTGGAACAAACGGAAGGATGCGCGGGGTCATTCCATAACCCCAGTAACTGACAAAACGTGTATTAGGGGACGAAAAATTCCGGAAATACTTTCTAAACACTCAGAAAAGGAAGAGGGGGGGATGACTAACTCAGCTACTGATAAGAAAGGACTGAATAGGTGGCTAGTCTTCTGGGATTCGGAGTTTGCTGAGGGCTTGGGGTCATAATATGACCCCCGTGCGTCCTCCCGGGTTAAAAGTGAATAAGACATACATGTTGTATTTAATTTTACAAAACGGTCAGCATAAACTTCAATATAACAGTAGTAATGTAGAGAATTGCAATGTAATACTATAAATCTACGTTACTTTTCACTTTTTAGAAGATGACAAATAACAGAAACTGCAGATTAAACGGTTAATCGATGTTTCACTGTAGTTTCGAAAATAAATTGCCTTTGAAATTACGAAACTAATGTTTTGATCAGAAATATTAAGTACATAACAGGTAGTTTACTTTTATTCAACCTGGAAATAAACTGTATTACATAAAAAGAACCAGCGATTCACTCAGTATTTCGATAACGGCAATAAGGAATTATTATCACTGAACTGAAGAAAAATAAAACAGTTCTTCGAAATAGCAAACCAGAGAAGATAAAGTTCTCACATTTCTCTTATACAATTTTATTTGAAACTATTTGATTAGATTTCTGAACATAAAAGGGAATATCATTCTATTTACAATTCAATCCCCACGAGTTTATCTAAAGCTAGCTTGTATTTTCATCTTGAAATTGTTTTCAGCCATTTGGAAACAATATACATTGTTGCATTTCGATTCATTATTTTCAAAAGTCTTTTAATAGGAGCTACGTTTCAAAAATTATATTAATTTTGAGAGCCAATTGCCTGTATACAAATATAAATAATTTTAAAATATATTGTGGAAATAGATTTAAATATTCTACTTGAAGTACTTGGTAATTATTTAAATGATCAAGTTTTCAATGGAGTTGTAAGTTTGACATGTCTTCAGAATAAAATGATAATCATACATAATACAATAACATACATTACATCTTGATAGGGCCGCTGTGGTCTACTGATAATGTCGGTCTCGGCTTCGGAGCTGTAGGGCTACAGGTTCGAAACTCTAATCAACTGAATGTTAAATCATACATAGGGGGGTCAAACGTCCTCCCGCTGGTGTGGTGAACACAACCCACCCGGACTCCGCCTACCCTATTGGGTTAAAGGCATTAAAGAGCCGGGGGTAGTGGTGGTGGAGAAGAGAATCGACCAGTAACACGAGGAGGACGCAAAGCCCCCCGCAGATTTGTTAAAATTTGAAATAGTGTACATACTGCACCCGTGGCATAGGTAGAATTTAATCACATAAATTCTACCAAAAATTTGGTGTATTCCAAAAGTACATTTTCAATATTTTGTAACACTCCACAATTATTTACATAATCTTATACAAATAAATATTATAAGTATATTTTTACATGTGTATATAAAGTCGCGTGTGACAAAAATTTCAACAAAATGCACTCCCTAAATAGTACACATCTATAGAAGATATCAAACATCTTAAAACAGAAAATTGAGACGTACACAAAAAACTTAAAACCACACACAAACACTCTCACACAAGTGGGACCCGCCCATCTAAACTAAATCTCATAAATAAAAATTCTTTATTCATTAAAACTCCTCCATCGCAACGCATCCAATAAAACTCGCCTTTACTTAGATTAAAAATATTTATTATTTTTATATTAAAATTACCAACCAATTAAAACTACCAATCACTAAAACTCTTCACCTCCATTACTACTCCATATCCTTTGTTTCTCGAAAGCCTCACAAAGCACAGAGAGAAACCGCCCCCCTGCATACAAGAAAGACCTGCAACTCATTGGACCATTCACTGCAAAAGCGACAAAATGGGCAGTACTCTCTGGGCCACGTAGAATGCCTGAGAACCAGATGCAATTCTCATAAGTGTTAACAGATGCATAGTGACCCATCGCATTTTGTATAACGGCAGAGGAAGAAATGGACGGCCATAAATAATGATCTAGTAATAAAATAAGATTGAATAAAAGTAATTTTTAAAAATTTAATATCAAATTTTAAAAGTCAGTTTAAAAAATGCATACTGAGCCAGACTAAAATGTTTCAAGAGTAACTAAAATTGAAAAGGGTTAAAATACCAACTATGAAATTTTTACAACTCTTCCATCACAAATTAAAAATCGAATAAGAATGAAAAAATAACAGAATAATCATAAAAAAGTTCCAGTAAAACCAATTCTCCAAACAAAAAAGGCAACATCAATAATACCGGCCCAGCCGGTCACAAACCACATCACTTATTTTAAAAGCTTCCGTCAAATTAGATAAATTCTTACTATCCAACAACACATTTTTAAACCAGAGTCCCCTTTCCTGCAGGGAGGGTCTCTTCAAATGATAATTACCAGTCAAAGGACAATCAAACGCGTAGTGGTCCGAGTCTCCAACAACACCACACTCACAGAGTGGGGAGGATAAAATCTGGAATCTGCTGAGATAGTAGGGGAATGGTCCATGCCCAGTTAAAATATAAATTAAATATTTGCTCAACACTAGTAAATTTAAATCCACACAGGCAACATAACTCCTGATCCTTTCTCCTGAAGCCGTCCCATACTCTTCTACGTAATATCCCTGCCACTTCTCAATCAATTTCCTCCTCAGGTTATACTGGACATATGAATATGGTATGGTATCTGTAATAGTCCCCCCTCCACACAAGCTATTTTTGCATATTGATCGGAGAGCTCATTCTCTGGACTTTTACCCAGGTGAGCCCTATCAACCCTTCCGCCTCTTTAAATTTGTTTTTGATAATATTTAAAGAGGCCGAAGTTCGGAGTGGGAGGTGCCAACTCAGGTGTCGACCTCATCATCTAATTGTAAATAAAAACTACGAGGTCCGTTCTAAAATAGCCCTAGAGTTGTTTCAAAGCAGGCAGTAAATGTAATTAAACTAAACATAACATCTTGAAACTGGAAATTTATAATGTAGAATTGAAGCTATAGTCTCACAAAGGCATAAACTGAACATAATAGACTTCATGAGCTTTACATTTTAATTAACAAAATGAAGTTTTCTTCACTCAGAAAGCTACAAGCAAACAATAATAAAACCGTTTCATGCATTAACAAGTCTGGACTGGACAAGAAATAAATAGGATAATTAGCGGCCAAAAATAGGTTCTGTAGTAAAAACAACTAAATGCCAATCATCATTAGGAATTTCAAGCGACACAATAACGAATACTGATACCTCTCCTGATAGCAAATGGTAAGTAGACTGCCGATGACAGAGGGACAGTCCTAAGATTGATGAACCAGCGAGCCAGCAAGGCTTTTAGTTTTTGTATTCGTAATTAAAAGCAGTCAGGACGGTTATGCGGTAGTGATTTTCCGATGACATTGACAGATGGGACATTTTCCTCAGATTGGTAAAGGATCTAGGAGACATATTTGTCCATGTACTTTATTAACTTTATTGAACAGAAACTGACATAGATGGATTCGCGTCGAAGTCGTTGATTTCCCACAGGGGTTTCTGCTGTGCTAACTACACGCAGAAAAATTAACCAGCACCTTTCAAATAACATCTCTGTGAAAAGTTAAAATTAGCTCGGTTACTAAAATAGCTTGTTTCTTCGTAGTATTTGTTACCCATTTGCTTTACTATTTTCTGGGCTTATACGTAAATGAAAATCTAAAGTCAGGAAATTATCTTAGTGGTTAAATTGTCTTCTATGAGTAGTGAAATCAAATATCCCTCATTATCTTAATAATTATACATGAAACAAATATTTAAATCAAGATATGAAATTGAACACTGCTAAAAACTAGTTGCATTTTTCGGAACATTTATCACCCATTTGCTTTATTAGTTTCTGGGCTTATCTGTAATCAAAATCTAGTGCCAGGAAATTCTCTGCTTGGTAAAGTAAAGTATTCCTTATGTTCTTCATAGAGGTATAGAAAATGGCGAGGGCATTGTTTGGTCTTTATAATGTTCAAGAAATTACTTATGAAGAAGCTGAAAACTTTCTCATTTCCGGTTGATCAGAAAATTATACAAGAACTTTTCTTCGAAAATATCATGATATTTGTAGGACATTTGCCCGATTATATTCCATGACTTATTATAATATAAGAGAAGACCTAAGAAATAAAGTCTAACAACATATTATAACATAGAATGGAAAATTAGCATTGTTATATTACGGGGAAAAACTGTTGCCAATTGTATTATATGACAAATTGCTATTCTTTATTATTTTCGTTTCACAAAATGTTAATTATGTGTTCTGTTTATTGTTATAGAAAATGTGATACGGAGAAATTATAAAATTTATAGTTTATGAATTTCCTTAAATTAATTTTTTTGTTTTTATTTCTATTATGAACTCTTGGCTTTCTAAGGAAGGTTTAGGTATAAAAAACAAATTATTTTACAGTAGCTAGAACCTAAATTAGAAGGAAGAACCTTTAAGAAGTAATAGCTAGGCAAATAATTAGGTTTCACATTTTTGTTTTAAAGCGTAGTACATTTTTTGGCATTTAATAAAAATAAAATTATTTAACAAATCATCCGAAAACTACTGTTTTATTGATATTGTATAATTATCAAAGTATTATATTAGAATGTATTTATTGAAATGAATTGTAAATTGCTCAAAATCTCTAGGCGATCGTAATTTATAAAGTTTTCTCCAGAAGAGTTCACTTACCAACTTTTTCCAAAATAATTAAAACGAAAATAGTTTCGAAATTACAAAATTGTGTAAATGATTATACATACTTGTTTGAATTGGTGTTATGAGTTAATGTCTTTAGTTTCTAAATGGCATTTTCCAGTAACTCTTTGTTAAATTGAAATAATTTTATCACAATTGTAGACTGCTGATCAGGTGCATTAATGATTTTAACTCATTCATCAATGGCAATCGTTATAGAAATGTGTATGAAGTAAAGCTTACGGCGAAAATTTAAATTGGCATGTGCCTGGTAATCAACTTTGCGAAGCTTTGTAGTTTCTACCCCTACCCATTCAAAGGGAAGTCTCAAAATGACACAATTTTTTACACAACAACACAAAAAAACGAATTACAAATTTTGTTCATAAATTTATCAGTAAATAATATTAAATGGTACAATATCCTAAGAGCCCAGTATTGAGATTAAAAGGTGAGGGGCTAAAAATCTTGTTTCACTATAGTTGCAAATACAGGGTTAGCAAATAATAAGTTTCCCACTTCAGAGGGCTCTAGAATGCGTTCTATTGGTCCAAATGAGATAAAATTTGAACTACAAATAATTCAAATGATGCGCTTGACATTTATTGAAGAAAAATACTAGTACCAAAATTCACCAATAGATGGCGCTATAACACATATGGTATTTATTTCCATCTATGGAAAATGTGAAACATCATTTGCATTACAGCGCATGCCTATTAGCATTATTGTTTAGATAAAAAAAAGGCGGATTCTGCACGAGCATGAGTTACTTCTCTTCTCATCACGCCGACGTTGCAAGAAAAAGTGCTACTGGTAAAATTGTTCTACCTGAACCAGCAGAACTCCGTTGCAGCTGTAAAAGAATTCCGTCGTATGAAGAGATACGAACTTGAAAGTCTTCCAGGTACAGGACGAAAGCAAATCCCGTCTTCTAGAGTCGAAGAAGTGGCTGCCGCGGTCGTTGAAGTCAGCAGTCAGTCGCCGCATGGTAGTGTGAGTGTGCCAGTTGTTTCCCGTGTATTTGATATTCCACTGTACGAAAAATCTTACGGCGGATTTCGAATTTTTATTCCTACAAAATCGTACAACTTTTGCACTTGAGTTCCTTTCTCGAATGGTGGTTGACGTCACTTAGCCATGGAACATTCTGTGGAGTGGCGAAGTCCACTTTTGCCTCAATGGGCTCGTTAACACCCACAATTGTCGAATTGGGGCAGCAGAGAATCCTCACACTATCCAAGAACAACCCTTGCATCCTGACAAAGTTACAATATGGTGTGGTTTTACGGCTACCTTTATCATTGGACCGTATTTTTTTGAAGAGATAACTGCAAATGGAATCCAAACCTGTTCTGTCACAGGACAACGGTACCGTGATATGCTGAGGGATTTTGTAATATCACAACTTCAACAGTGTGGATGCCTTCAGGACATCATTTTCATGCAGGATTGCGCACCTCCTCACATTGATCGTCGTGTGAAGCAATTGCCAAGACAGCATTTCACAGATGCACGGGTGATCAGCCGTCATTTTACAACAGCATGGCCTCCTCGTTCGCTGGATATCACCCCTGCCACTTTTGGTTGTGGGGTTTCTTGAAGGACAATATCTACCGTAAAAGGCCAGCATCTCTGCCAGATCTGAAGGACAGCATTCGGCGCCATGTTCTTGATATTCTGGCCGACTCACTCCGTTCAGCTGTGGAAAATATGGTTCTGCGATTACAGCACATTGTTGAACATGAAGGGGGACATATTGAGCAGTTTTAATGCTACTTTTTTATACTATTTAACATTTATAAGGCATATTAAATGTTTTTCTGTGTATTACAGCGTCACCTATCGGCGATTTTTGTACTAATATTTTTTTTAAAATAAATGTCAAGCGCATCATTTGAATTATCTGTTGTTCAAATTTTATCTCATTTGGACCATTAGAACGCATTCTAGAGCCTTCTGAGGTGGGAAACTTATTTCTTGATAATCCTGTAGTTAACTGTCATTTATAATTATTGAATTTTGATCCATTGTCATTAATTGTAAAGCGTTGAATTCAGCGACTGTAGAGATCACTTGCTACTAATATGTTATTAATATTTTGAAGTACTTCTTCAAATTTCCTTCCTTTACTGCATCACCATCTGAAAATTAATATTCCTTTGTACTTTCACCGCTTTTTCTGAATCTTCTCGAAAAATCTTCAGGATCGCGAAGAATATCGCAGAAAATTAAAGGCAAAAATTCTGAGTAAAACATATATCTTCATATTACTCATATCCTTATTTGTCATCTTATCAGTATTCAATTTTTTCCAGAAATTAATCAGTATTCAATTTTTCTTTCTGTAAATCATACGTGTAAAGTGAACATAATTTACATTCCCATCTTCAAAGTTCCTTGCAGTGGCGAGGTAAACTGAATTGACTCTAAAATTTGTCCAAATCCCATTTAAAAGATATTAAAATGGATTAGAAAAATTTATTCGTATCATCTTGTGGCAAAAATCAAAAGTCATCGAAAAGTATTCTGTTTAATAAATTAGACTTGTCCAAAACAACATTTCGAATATTCAGTAAAACATTTATTAAGAAAATTGTAAATAAATATATTTTAATTTAGAAATGCTGAGCCCTGAAAAAAAACTATTTGAGTATTTTAAGTCAGAGCAGTTTTTAGAATAAAATATAGAAAAAAATATGGGATTTAAAAATACATATTTTAGTGAAGACTAACTATTAGTAAATTAATGTCTACTATGATAAAAACTTCTAACGAAAGATAATTCTGAATGATATAGGTCTCTCTGTCTATTTTTGCACAATAACTCTTCTCATAGTCTTATATATTTATTATATGTGCGTGTCGTTATTTATTTATTCATCATCAAGAAAAGTTTTGCCATAATGGAGAGGTAATGATAATATTTCAAGGCGAAGACGCAAGAAATTATTCATTGGACAGAGAGCTGAGAAGTTATGTGCTGATAAAGAAATACACTTTATTAGTGAGTTTGACGAATGTTTTTGTTATAAGAATAAAAACATCTTTTCTTTGAATAATTTTGTTTTCTTGGAGAATCATTATCGCATAGTTATATTTATTTGCGTATATGCGGCATGGCTAAACTGGGAGTTGTAGCATATTAAATGAATAGCTCGTATACTTCAACCTTTCTTGACGCACGGTATAGATGCCGTAGAAGAATTTGTTGCCCTCTATCTGAGTTAGTACATCTGCTGTAAGATTAAGATCTCTTTTCCTCCGTAGAAATCATCTCTTCCTAAATGACAAAACGTCTGCTCTGAAAATATGCAGAGCAATGCTGCAGATGGAAAAACACATATATTTTCTCTCAGAAGCGAGGAATGTTGAAAACATGAAGCTTTGCGGCTTTTAGTTTAGTTTTAATCATAGGGGAGAGTCGCCTTGGATTAATTATTATTTGCATCAACAGTTCTATCAATTGATTGGGCCGTAAAATAGGCAAATTTTGTTATAGCGATGTAAATGTAGTGTATGAAATCATTTTTAAGAGGAAGTGCTACGTAGTTGCAGTTAGAGAACAAGTGTTTAAAATTGGATATCATCAATTAAATATTTTAAAAAATGACTAAAAGCGCTTACGTTGTTTTAAAGTAAATAAGTAGATATGCTATTATATGCTCAAATAGAAAATTTGTTTGGATACATTAACTACAATACTCTTATTAAAATAGTTAAAGGCAAGGTTAGGGGAAGTTTTGTTTGTTGTTGTCCCAGATTGGACTGTTGAAATCAATGAATTATTATCTTGAATTCCAGGAATAGTTCAGAAAGCAGTTAACACGACTAGTAAACCTCATAAATTGTATGTGGAAGAAGACAAAGCGAAAAAATCAATAAAAGGACCCTAAACTATCAAATGTTAGTTAAAAAAAACAAAAATTAAGAATATGCATCATTTGTGGAGAAACAAAGAAGAGGTGTTACAGAGCATGCAATATCATACTTGGGTTCATGCATTGTGAGCTAGTGTGAATTTGAGAATCAAAATATATATTTGCTTTAATTGTGCTTAAAGTAATTGGTGGTTCAGTATAGGAAACCAGTGGCCCAACCTAGTAAACCAGTTTCTTTAATTGGAGCGATAGCACAATTTTTTAAACCATTTTTTCCTACTTTCAAAAGTATTTCATAAAAAAGTTGATTACATTGTTTTGAAGATAAATAAACTACGAAAAAATCTACTTCTGGTTTTTTATTAAAATTACTTGTCTGTCACAATACATTAAAAATGTCCGTATGGTCCATATTTGGCAATTTTCCCCTATTAACATTCTGTTTTTGAAGCAAAAAGATGCTATTTTACGACGAACCTCGTAATTTTAAACCGTAGTCAGACGACAAGGACGAAATCTGAGCCAGCCGCCTCCGTCAAAATTTTATAGAATCCCATAAATTAATTTATGCAATAACAGTTCTTTCCCCATATTTTTGTATTACTCGCTAAAAATTTATATATCAAATTGGTCTTTTTATTAAATCAAAGAATGAACAATAATAACATCATATGTTTTCTTGTGCATTTTAGTCATCATGTTTGGCGAGGCGTTAACGACAGAAATTTATCGCCAATTTTTCTGATAAGAAGATTATCGATTAACAGAAGATAACTATGAAATGAATTATAAAGTCAAAGGCAATTATCATTTTTCTTTACTAAATACAATTTTGATGTTGGTAACTTTGTTAGCTACCAGCATAGCATACGAAAGATTTTACTTTTAACATAATTTTAAGAATAATTTAAATTAAAACTGAGAATATTATAGATATGCAATAAAATAACAATTACTAATGACACATACTTGAGTGTAAAATAATAAATTAGAAGTTATATCTCATATAAGAGAAACTTTTAATCAGGTGTAACACAGGGGACAGTTTAGGGATCAAAATTAAATGTCAAACTTAACGAAATAACACTTAATGAAATCTGGGCTCTATGAGGAGAAAATTCCTGAATTAATTAATCCACTTCTAAGGGTTTGATAAGTTTCTACTCCATCAATTTAATTGATATCATAATTCATACTTATTAATCAACTCCATTTCAATGAGTTGAAAGGCTTGTGTAATATCAGTGGACATTAACGGAAATTATGACTTGTGCTTTTCCGTTATTTTATCAAAATAAACTACAGTGAAACCACTCTACAGCGGCCACCCTCATTACTAAGGAAAATTGGCCGCTCAGAGGGGTGGACGTTCTAACGGGGTTTCATGTTTGGAAGTAGAAAATACGTATTTAAACAAGCTCTAATTCGTTATTTCTGATAAAGTGAATTTTAAGAATCATTGAGAGTAAAAAGTACTTCGAAAATGTCTCATATCTTTTGAAAAAAGATACAATTTGCGCTTGCTTCGATCTTTCTGCTTTTCCGGGTGTAACTATTTTGCAGTTTTGTTTTTATAATTAGAAAAATAAATCTTTAATAGTTTCGTCGGTAATTGTTGAGTAGTGAGCAAGTATATATATTTTTCCTGAAGTCTGCTGAACTGAGAATTTCATTTGCTGATGGTTGCAACCCATATTAGCAGCTTCTTTGTCAGAGCTGTTGTTGCTGATAAGACAAAATAAGAGCTCTAAATAAAAATAAGGTATCGGTCCAGTACTATTAGCAATGTAGCCAAATTTTATTTATTTTCAACCCTTTTTAAAAGTCAAAATCTGAACCCCTAAACACTGGAGATAGAAAATTTTTGTGCGTGGTAAAATATGTGATCAAATTTTACTTTGTTTTGATTTGTCCTTTTTTAAATCATTACGAGGGCTGTTTTAGTATAGATCTTAGAATTTTGAACGATAGTCAGATGACTAGGACGACACTAGTGCTTGCACTCTATTTTCATAATTTCCTTGCAATAGCAATGTGAAAAGATTTAACTTCGATTGATTCAATGTCTAACAGGTTCGACGGAGTCGGCATCTAGTATCCAATCCCATGATCCTCCGATAGAGAAGCTAAGAATCTGTCGCTAGGCCATCATGGTCCTAGTATTACCTCAAACGTGTTACATACCTCTAAGCTGTCACGCCTAAAAACCAAAATGTCAAACTTCAAAATGTACCTTTTTCTAGTTATCACCTGAAAAAAAATAACCAAATAAATCAAAATAAAAAAAGAATAGAAAAGAACCTTCAAGTAGCTGCTGAAAGGAAAAAGAATTAGTTTGGATCAAAGAATGAATGGGTAGGATAAAAATATGAAACTTTATTCATCATTAAGTATTCTGACGACTAGGGATGGTCCCCTGGTGTTAGAAATTATGCAACTGATGTAATCGGAAAAATATGCGAATCAAGGAACACTTTTAATATGGGAGCTAATAGATTCACTCTATTCAGGGAACTCTGCATTCCAAACCTGAAAAGTTCATTGATGGAAAGATTCAGATGATAAAATTTCCCTTTAATGTAACATATATGACATTAAACTTACTTCCAGCATCACCTTCAGTCTCTATATTAAAAGGAATAAGAAATATAAACAAAAAACAAGGGTATTAAGTTAATTTTTATTAATTCTTTACATTTCCATCTCCATTTACGAAAAACTCGTGTGGCATCAGACACATAGAAAATGACAACGGAGAACAAAAAAAAGCAGGTTCTTTCAATGGAAGAGAAATAGATCAGGAAGTTCTCGATTTCATTCCATATTAGGACATTTAAATGCTTCGAGAACTAGCTCTCAAATTTAAAACAAGACTATATATAATTCAAAATTAAAGGAAACACCTATAACTTCTTTAAGGGTGAAGGGTTTTGATAGAAAACTTCGCATAATTTCCTCTTCATATACAGGATGGATCAAAAGTCCTTGACACATTTCAGAATTTAATAAATAATAAAAATTTGGGAAATCATTGTGCGTTTTTCACTAAATTGCATGGCACAGCATAAAGACTTTTTGCCATAAAGAATGGCTCAATACTATGGCCACCTCGTTCTCCAGATTTAAGCCTCCTTGCCTTCTTTTTGTGAGGGTATGTCCGCGCTGATGACGAACATAGAATAATTAAAGGTACAAATCACGCAAGTAATTAACACTATTCCACAGTCTACGTTAGCAAATACGTGGATTGAACTTGACTATCGCTTAGATGTGGCTCGAGCTACAAGTGGTTCCCACATTGACTTGTGGTAATCATGAGACATAAATTTGTATTCTTCAGTTTAATGTGCTTTGTTGGACAAAAATTCTGTAATGTATTGTTATGTACTATCATTACCTTTGATCTAATAACTATTTCATTATGGCAAGAATAACTTTATGCCGCGTAATGAAATTTATTGAAAACCGAACTCTGATATCACAATTTTTTTGATTATTTATTAAATTTTGAAATGGGTCATGGACTTTTGGTTCACACTGTATTATTCTCATTGTTATTCCTTTTATATAAATATATATATATATAAATCGAAAATTCGCATACACCAAAATTGGTGCTAATTGCTTTAAGAAGTCCCGTCCGAAAAATTTGATAGTCTTTTTTGTAATATTTAACACGTTCACGCCAGCGCTGCAATTCATGTTTCTGTCCCATGGGCGGCTACTCTAAGAGCGCTTTTCTTTATCGGGCGGCGACGAACTAAAGTGAAAAAGGAAATTTTATTGCAATGATAACCATTGCTACTCTTTGTGTATTTACCACTATTGTTGTCATGATTTGCCAGCATTTTATTTAAAATGTTTTTAAAAATTGCATAGAAATAAAAAAACAATTATGTTTATAATAATGAATTATTATGCTTATATTATCGAATTTATTATATAAGTTACGTTTAAAATATTGAGTTGAAATAAAATGAATCCTACTTTTTCAATTAAATACTCTAAATTTCCGTTATATTAATTTTCAACTATAAGGAAATTTTTTCTAGTTATTAAACGAACTATATTGTTGGTGGTACGCACCGCTTGATGAAACATTCAAGTGCGAGCCACCGGTGGTACGCGGCGGTTTCAACGTGTTAAAACTCAGTATTAATTGAGAGAAAATAAAATTTGAAACACACAAACAAGTAAAGACGAAGCATAACTTGTTATCTATATAATCTTGTAGGGAAGAGCAAAATACTTTGTAAACATAATATTCATGATTTAACCTTTAGGCTACGGGAACTTAAACCAAAAGAACTGCGTTGAATGCAAGGAGTGAAATCCTCCCTTGTGTCTGGTACAGCAGTTGTACCGACCCGCATTCAAAAGTAAAGAATTTTCTGGTACAACAGTTGTACCCGTAAGGAAAAGGTTAAACTTCGTACCAAACAGTATCACAGTTAGTAGAATAGATTTCCCTTTGAAGAAATAAAAAGGGATGAAATTATATTCCAGCCAATTTAATAACTCTTTCGTTCATCAGATTTTAATGGTGTTTATCAGTTTTGAATAAGATGCCAAATTGGAAACAGTTTAATGAATTATTTGGATATATCCGAAATTATGATTGGTCGTGCCTTAATCAGGCTATTAATCTTAGGATTTTTTATGTACATCCTATAGTTCTACTTTAAAACTATTCCTAAAACCTCTTGTATGTTCATTACTGGACAAAATGGGCAATTGCTTAGGTCTCTTTCAATAAGGCCAGAACAATTTTTCTAGGAACTCAACAATAAGGAGTAAGAAGCATTGATTGGTTATGATACCGTCTCGCTGAGAAACTAAGCTAGATCTATTTATTTTGAAGAGAAGTAAAATGACACGGGCAACACCTCAGCTGGTACTGGTCACTCCAAACTTCTACACCACACCGGAGGGCGGGAGTTTCACTCAGACGAATTTAATGTGCAATATAGTTTTTGAGTTGAATTGGGTTTCCAAATCCGCAACGCTGGGTTTCCGAGCCTATAATATTTACTAGGCTACCGCTATTTCAGATTGATATCTGAAAGATTCGACATATTTGCCCTTTCTAAGGCCGTGGGAAGTATACTTCCTACCAAATTCATCAATTTTTAAATGCAATTTTTGAGGTTGGCGGAAGTTCTCTGCAAATTTGTCGATGAAACAAAAACCTAGATGTTCCTGTTTCTTATCACAAACCATAACGAAGTCCTTGACTTGAAAACTATTTATTAATTAATCAAATTAATGAACAAAAAATTAATGTAAACGAATAAGCTAAATGAATTTCTTTTCTTAAATTAATCTCAATTCCAAAGTTATTTTACTATATCATAACTAGAAAAAAAACGGCCCTTTAAAATATTAAATGAAATTAGAGTTGAATGAAATATTAATACTGAATGAGCAAGAGACTGCATATATAAGATCTGTTATAATGATGGGGATCCAAGATAGGAATTTTTCCTTGAATATTTAACTAGGCATAAAATTCTACTGGATAAAATGCCATTAAATCTCAGTCTTGTTGATTTTTTAAACCCAGGAGTTTAGTTATTAAATTTTTTTTTAAAAAAGAACGAATTAATTTCTAAAATAAGAAATTTAACCATTATATTCTTAATTTTGTAAGAAGAGAAAAATATTGCTCTAATTTATTATACTGCTAAATAATAGAAAAAAATATTTCGGTGATTGCTTATAACGGAAATATGAATGAGTTAAAAATGAATCTAGATGAATTAAAAACTATGAATCTTCGTACACTTATTCTAATGAATGCCGATTTAATTATAATCGGTGTTTCTTCAGTCGTAGAGAAAAAGCGAGAAATTCCAATGCGTCAGCAGATGTAATAATAAAAAGAAAGTTCACTTGCTGAAATGAAAGTGCCTGGAAAAGCATTGATCCGGTGATTGAAAAAATTTAACTTTTAAATAATTATATGAAGTCATTAATTATTGCTCATTGTCCTTATTTTAAATTTTTCAGAGGATAAATTTGATTATACATATCGTATCATAGATTACAATTAAAGACCTGAAAATAACCACTCTTTCCACCAATTGAGCACCTAAATTAATACAAAATAATTATACGAAGGCATTAGGTACTGCTGATTGGAGATTAGTCTTTACCTTAACTTTTTCAGAAGATAAAATTCATTATAGTCGTATCATAGATCACAATTAAAGACCAGAAAATAACCACTCTTTCCATCAATAGAGCACCTAAATCAATACAAAATAATTATACGAAAGCATTAGGTACTGCTCATTGGACATTAGTCTTTACCTTAACTTTTTCAGAAGATAAAATTCATTATAGTACTAGCCGTATCATAGATCACAATTAAAGACCAGAAAATAACCACTCTTTCCATCAATAGAGCACCTCAATCAAGGAAGAGGTGAAAAGTTTATCCGTAATACTTTTCCGCTTTGGTGGAATCTAATTTTTCTGATGGATGAGTCCTGTACCGACAGTCAACTTTTCATTCAACTGATAGATTCTCGGTCAATCATCTGCGAAGAAATTGGGAATTCATCTATGAAGTAGTCTACTTACGGTAAGTAGGAGAAGTAAGTTGCTGACTTCATTGGAGATATGTTACGTGTTCTATGTACTTTGGAAGAAATTTTTTTCCACCCCTTTATCTTGTTACGACATTTTTTGGAATAAAGTAACTCAGTAATTTTTTTTACTCATTTTGAAATGCTTGAGAGTAAAAAGATAGTTTATGCTATTTTTTTAGAAAATCTTTCAATTTATCCAATCAGATATTAAATGTAGACATTTTAAAATACAATGTTATATTTTGAGGGGATTCTTACCAGGTATCTCACTGCCAGTTTTTTTGTTTCCTATGATTTATCTTTATGAGGCTTTGGAATTCTGAAATAGAAATACATGACGAATTCAGAGTTAAATTGCGCCAAGTGCATGCCTCTCCCATTTTGCACTAACACTGCCATGGTAGTGTAGAAATGTTATTTTTTCTGTGTCATAAGGGTTCAAGTCCATAGTTCATTCAATTTCTATCCACACAGCAGAAAGAACAATTACAAGTCCACTGTTATTTTAAATGCAGACCACATTTGAGAATTGTTTTCTCATAAATGAATCTCAAGGACTTGGTCTACTTTAACTCTAAATCTTCCATATATAGCTATATTCCATATCTAACGATAAAATATATAAGAAATTGATTCCTTTCTTGCTTAATAATACAGATGTCTTATACCTTAATAATATAAAAATGAGGCATTTTCAGTATAAATACATTAATAAGTAATAAGAATCTAAATTTACGATACATTTTAAAATTTGATGATTTGTGAAGAAATTTGCATTTTGAAGATTACATTGTTTACAGTTTAAAAAACTGAAGGCGATTTTGATTAAAAAGGAATCAATTATATTACTCGGCGAACATATTTCGACATCTATTAATCAGTATGATGTCAAAGGCAAAACTCCATCATCTTTCTAATCAGAAACATCTGCCGTTAAGTAGAAGTATTGGCTCAATTATTCTAGCTACAAGCAGATTTTTTCACCATGCTACATTTGTATCGCAAAAGATTAGTCACACAAATCAACACATTATGTTTACTCACGTGCCCTTGCTTTTGTTCTTATAATGCCATCGATTCAGTGACGTCACAGTCACATGACCAGCGTAATTGCCATTTCATCTATCATTCAAAGTCACGTTGTGTTCCGACGTGATGTCCATTTTCATCCTGTAAGTTATGTAATAGATTCCAGAATTAATTGACAGGCCGCATTTGACATATATTACATAAGCATACAGGTGGGTGACAATATAATGTGAACACTTTTGGAATTGCACATTTTTTCGAGTATCTCCCGAAAGGCTGGATGGATTTTCCTCGAACTCCACCCATGTAAATTGTAGGCATGATCTTACAATTTACATTGAAGATTTGGACACGAGGTAATTTAGGGGGCAAACCAGAAATTGATGAAGAAGAAAATTATTTAGGCTCACCCTGATTCCCAAAAAGCTAATAATGATTTGCAATATTCATAAATAGCTTTATTTGTGGTTTGTAATACTTAAATGCATTTTCGTGAAAATAGCACGTATATTCAGAAAGATATATATGTCTTCTTAAAAAATCCAACTTCTTCTGTATGTTTTTGCTTATAATATCCAGAGTTTTCAACCAAATTGTAAGAAACTTACAGAATACATGACACTATTTTAGCAAACCCATGTATTAATATTTGAAGTAAATAATTCAACTGGAAATTTTATATAAGCTGCCGTATATATCTGGCTTTGAATTTATGAAAGAAAAATATGCCATGTTTCGCACATACACAGTTAAAAATTATTCACTACAAGTATTCATATTTCCTCTAATATTCAAAGTACCTACATCAAATCCAAAATTGTTCACATTATTGTGTCATCCACCTGTAAGTTGATAACATTAGGATTATGTTATGGTAAATAAATAACATAATAGTTAAATGAAATAGTGTAGTAACTCAATATTAAATGGATAAAATTCTCATTTATACGTTATAGTGTCTATTCACTGTAGCTGTGCATTGTATGCATTTGATGAAACAAACTCACTGGAAATGAAATATCATGAAGGGTGAAGTTCTTTTTTAAATAAACATTCAAATTATTCAATATATAGACATTTAAAGCATCAACTTTTCAACAGCAGAATTGTTTAGATCGCTGTTTGGATGCAACGTTTGCAAATATGTCAAAATACTTTTGAAATGAAGATCATTGTTATTTATATACAACTCTATGATAGTATAATACAATTCAACGCTATAATAGTAAGAGGTAAACACCCTAGACCGCGGAAATCACGGGGTGCAGCAGATAATTGGCTAACTTCCAGTCCAAGTAAATAGCGGGATACGGAGATTTAATCTATAAATAAAACCCTCCAATTCATTGATTTAGTTAATTAACGCTTCTTTCTGCAATTGCGAGAGGACTATTTGGAATGGACAACATGCTTAAACCGTAAAGATGACAAGGAGGAAACTAGAGCTGACTCCACACTTTTCAGATTTCTATGCCTCAGTATTGTGAAGACATTTTCTTTGTTTCAGCACTATGAAGACCTTTGACTCCTTGACAACTATAACATGCACTAGGCTCGCATACACAAAGGATCTTTGGTGGAACAGTGCCTCAAATCCGTGGCTATAAATGTTAAGTAAGTCATTCACAACCATTCCATGCCACGGAAATCCGACCATTTCACGCTCAAACGAAGCGTGAATGTGCAAATGAAACAAAATTGACGTGGCTTGTAGTGGCCCGTGGAATCTTCATTCCTTCCCAAATTCCATCATTCCACTCCATTTACGGTGGGCGCTGCAAGTTCGTGAATGTTGAAATCCGGTGGGAAGTAAGAACTTTGGAAAAGGGGAAGGATTGAGGTGTACTTTAATGAAATGTTCATAGAAGTGATTGGAGTGACAGAGGACGGATTTGAGTGGCGTGGAATGATTGTGAATTGCCAATCTAAGTGGATGGACTAAAAAAAATGTAACGGCGTGAGACGGTATCACGCCATTTGCGTGGTTTAGAGTGGTCGTGAGTGACCCACTTTAATGGCAACCCGACCACTACAACATGTAAAAGCGTCAAAATAAAGACAGTATTGTATGAACGTTAGAAATGGAATGAATAAATTATTTTTAAAAATCAATAAAAAATCTGAATCACTTTTCATTTCGAGGGAATTAAAATGAGAATAATTATTGAGTAGAAAAATGACGATCAGTGAAACAAACGTTCGAATCATAGCTAAAGCGATTCATTAAAACTAAACACGCGCAAAAAACCCCCCGACATAATTCAAAACCATCTCATAACATTCTTTATTTCAATATACGAGTATTAAAACAAAACTAATTTTAAAACCTAATTCAACATGGTCACACTTATTGAATCTAGTAATAGAAAGAAATATTATTTGAACAGAATGAGTTAATTATCGGAAAAGTAATTACACTACAGAAAATTAAGTGATGATTCATTTTACGGAGTTCGCGATGTAGGTAAAAGGAACTTAATAACTTCAATAGTATAGCTAAAAGGAAATAAACACGATTCCATTAGATAGAAATTACTAAGGAAAGCTGTCTAGTCGAGAGTAATCTAGTAATATGCTTAGAATTCTTTTTCAGGCGGACAAGGTTAATAGGAAGTCATAACGGTCGTCGAATAAATGGGGTTTCTGTAAACGCTTTTCCTTTACATGGATGAAGAAAGTTGCTGATTGGTTTATTTGTTGATCTCTGTGTACAAAAGGTAGTGAATAGAATTACAGGTATCTTATAAGACGCAGGTCTTTTATCTAAATATAGAGTTAATCATTTAGCAAATGTATCTTAAAAATTAATTTAACCTATAATGGTTGACATTTAATGATTTCAAAACAAATTTTGTAACGTCTTATTAAATTTTTTGAATTAAAAGGAATCTAATTTTATAAAATAATTAGAGAAATGTATAAAGACGAATTATTTATAAATGCTTTTCTTTTACTTGGATGAAGAAAGTTGTGTGTAGGGCTCCAATTTATTTTTCAAATTTATTTTGGTAATTAAAAAGTGAGCGGCAACGGAATAACAAGATTATGACATCCGAGTTGAAAACATCATTATTCACTTATCGCTGTGTGTCGCTGTCCGCATTTTCACTATAACTAAATGTTATATATTTTTATAATCTTTGTCTATATTTCAATTCTAAATTTATATTTAAACTCATTTCCAATCTAAACCGTCTTTTTATACCTTATATGTGGATTGTTTATATTTTGATTTTGGCATACAAAATGTGGTGAAATAAAGTTATAGGTATCTTGCTACAAGTGTAACTTTTATAAAGTTGTAGAATATATCGATGTCGTTCAGGCAGAAGTCACTAAGTCCACAAAAACATTTTGACAGACTACTGCAGTCAACTGGAATTTACATTTAATTATTTTGTGATGGAAACCTTTGATCTAAACATCAGTAAATCAACCACAGGAGCTAAAAATCTGTAAAAATAAAGTTTACGATTTATCATAACGACAAAGATAATCAAGTTTAAACTGACCACATCCCGAAACTATAGATTTCGACTTCGTGACTTTTACCTGAATGACGACGATATGATGTAATAAATATCATTTGAAAGTAATTTTAGTTTTGCATTTTTGATTTCCTAACAGCTCTTTTATGTAAAAGCTTTTGACTGAAAAGAAATTTAAACATGTAAAAAGACTTAGAGAATGGTTAAACATACATGCAAGTTTTTTGTAAACTCTTTTCCTTTACATGAAGGCCGGAGGTTCTTGGCTCGAAAACAGACTCCATTGAAGATCTGCAATCTATGGGGGTAGTTGCACGTTAAATCAAACGTAGTGGCCAAGCGACTTCCCGCTGTTGTGGTGCAGAAGCTTGGATAGGGGTGTCTGCTCAGGTGTCGTCCTCGTCATCTGACGGCGGTGCAAAATTACGAGGTCCGTCCCAAAATAGCCCTCATTTGCTTCAAAACAGGATGTTGATATAAATAAACTAAACATTTACAGGGATAAAGGAAGTTGCTAATTGGTTTATTTGTTGCTCTTGGTGTGCTAAATGTATAGCAATATACTCATCAATATCTTGTTCGACTCGCATCTTTTATCTAAATAGAGAGTGAATAATAATTTAAATAAATTTTAAAAATTACTTTACCTTCGGCTGGCTGACATTTATTGATTCCGCAGCGAATTTTTTTGGTGAAGGAATTTGCTTTAGAAGATTTTTAACAACTACAAATAATTAGAGGAAAATATATATTGTGAATATTCATGTGATAGTTATAACACATTAAAACAGATATCCTTTCAGCTAATTTTTAGTCTTTTGGAAGATCTTTCGTGTAATAAAATAGTACTTTTCCTCCTTTTTCATTCATTACTAATAAACACCATCAATATATATTTTAGTAAAACTTTAACTTGCAGAAGCGATATAATATTTCCAAGAGTAATAATTATGGCTATTTATTGAAATGACAACGAGGATGAAATAGAGGATATAATTAATTGATTTACATTTTTTGAAATACTTTGCTCCACACAAAAATCCAATATCTGTAAATATAAAGCTAATATTAATATCCATTAGTTTGATATGAAATTTAAGTGAAAGGAATGTACACTTTGTAGAGAAATCCATTGCTGATGACATCGCGGAGCAGAAAGCAAAATATTCCAGACGATAACATTTCATGCGGTAATAAGTTATTTTAATATTAATTTCGGATGAACTTAATAAAATTTGGAAATGGCTTTTGTAATAACATTTATATGTAGTTTTTTACGTAATGATTTATCACTTTAATGAACAATAATTTTTTTTTCTGTTGGTGGGTAATTTATTTTCTATGACATTCAGAAATTTTACTAAATAACAAATTCTTTTTCTGCTTGTAGTGTATATCAGTATAAGAATGATTATATTTTTTTCCTTTTAAACTGAGGCTTTTTTTGAATGCATTTTTAAATTTTTGGAGTCTGTAATTTATTGCAATATTTATGCACCTAAATTCATGTGTATGTATATATAAGTATGCATTGTTAAAATTTAAATATAACCATTTTTCTTTCTCTTTTTCTGTCAGTTTTTATATTTATTTTATTTATCATTATATTAATCATTTCTTTCCTTATTGCTATGCATTTTGAGCTTTTGCTGTCAAGTTAACTAAAAGTGTATGATAAGTAAAAACTCACTTAAAGTTGGTTTGTTAGTACACTAGTTTTCTTTTTATCATTGCGAATCACTTTACACTTTCCAAAAATACACCGGAGATCTTCATATCATAAAATATCTGAGAAACAACTGAGCAAGGATATCGCAGGAAAACCTTTTAACCATTTGCGGTCGATGCCGCCAAAGTGGCGGCATTCGCAAGTAGTTGTAGAAGTCGGTTTTGTTTTGTTTTAGACCCATATCGACCAGCCCATTCGATTGGGTAGGCTGGTAAGTGTGGGTCTAAACCAAAACAAAATAAAATAAAAAACCGACTTCTACGATGACTTGCGAAAGCCGCCGCTGTGGCGGCATCGACCGCAAAGGGTTAAAGCTATTCATTACTATATAAGACTCACCGTTGCTGATCCGAAATATAGGAAATGGGGTGTCATGATGGCGGGGAATAGCAATAAGTAGGCAGCATGTTTATATGCAGTCAACTTTTGTCTATACACTTTAAGGTTGATTTGCTGTAATGCTTCATCGCTCCTACGCAAATCATAATTCTAGGCTTTCAAGCATTATGACCCTCAAAGATAGAACAATGAGTTCAAAGAAATTCATTTCACGTGACACCACAGTCATATGACAAACGTAACAGCTCACGTTCTTTTTTATTATTATTATTTTCCCTCTTGCAAGATGCTTAGTGGATTCCTGGCATGACAAACTTGTCCCTTGTCACGTTTGCATAAATTGACTTCATCATCACATGGGCAGGAAATCTTCACACGATGGTCATCGCAGTTCATCTAGAAGAGAAACTCGCATGTAAACACCTCGGAATACCACTAGACAAACTAAATTCCTCTTAGAACTCTGTAAGCGTGGATGTCGATGTGCATGTGTTGATGCAGTCTTCGATAGAGACAATTAGCATACAAATTAACAACGTCCAATTAACGATGATTTGTTTTCGTTGACATGGAAGAGTCCAGTGTTTCTCGTTTATTTCACTAACTATCTACAATTGGTGATTGGATTTAAACTTCAAATTGCTGTCTTGTGCAAAAGCCTTTGCTCTGGGACATTTTAAAACTGTTCTTTCCAGTTTTGTTCTATTTCCTTGGCCGGTGCTTCTGCAGAGCTTCGAAGCACATAATATTTGCATTTGTTTATACGATATGCAGAACCTGTTTTCTGAATTTTTTTAAAAGGTTACATCGTAAAACATAGAAACTTTGTTCTTCAATGGGAAAAATACGGAATAAAATATTTGAACTGGATCTTGCGGTTTTATTTTTTCATCCAAATATCAAGATTAATTCCAATACAAATAAACTTTAGGCTCCAAAGATAGTTCCGAAACAAGTTATTTTTAAATTCTTATATATACCTTCACAGTTTGTAGCGGTGGGTATTGTTATATTTTATACAAAACTTTTCCATCGCTGTGTAAAGGAGTTGCTCTATTCTGAACGCCAATAGCCGTATTTACAACATTATCTCTTATTATTATCCTTTATAGTAATGAAGAACTTGAATAAATTGAAGTAAAAAATGGTTCTTATTTCTTTAGGAATTTGATTTCTATAAGTACTGATGCGAAAAACTACACTGTAAGGAAATGCTCCTGGAAGATGGCGACTCATAGTCCGGTTAAGAATTAACTAACTAAAACCAAGTCAAGATGAAGAAATGATCAGAATGAATATTATAATAAAAATTAATTGTTTCATATAGCTTTAGTAGCCATATGCCTCGTTTTCAGATGCATAGAAAGAAAATATATGCTAAAAGGATATTCATATGCTTTCAGAAGTTCAAAAATTTTAAAATTATGTCATGGAATTGTTAATGAATAACGGATGATATAATGTATGAATAAAAGCAATGTGGTCTGAAACAACTTTATTATCAGTTAATATGTATCGCGATTCTGGCACTTACAACGTTAGATATAGAAAAGGAAGATTTACCATAATTCATCATCAGTTCTCACGACACCGATGCGCAAATCCATTATGGATATTACGTTTTCAAATAAGCTTTCCATATAATAATATGGAATAAATCACGTTAATTAAAGTAGAATTAAGGAAAACATGATGTTATAGTAGTTTCAGCAAAAAAGCCATAATTCAAATAAATATAGATGAAAGTCTTGTATTAAGAGAAAGCTTCATTTTAAAAAAGTTTATCTCACTAGAGATTTTTATATCTCTTCTAAAAATTAAAATTTTGAAAGAAATAGAAGCAAAGCAAGGAATTTTTGATTGCATAATTATTCATTGTAAGCACTAAACCTGTTTTAAATTACACGAAGAATTATAATTTTTAAATACTGTCTCATGTAAGAACCAAGTTTGTTCACGCATATTTCCAAGTTCACTAATTTATGTCAAAAATGGTTGCATGAAAGGTAGTATTTTAAGAAAATTTTAATCATTCTCTAAAATTTTAATTTTTCATCTAGAATAGATCACCGTATTTTTTAACACTAGGGTTGTTTAGTGATAGACTTCGCAAATTTAAACCGTTTTTAGATAATACGATGTTTGAGTTTGCATGCCTTCCAAACTTCCACACCATACCAATGGGAGAAGGTTTCACTCTGAATGGGCTTAAGATGAAACAGACCCACGTAAGCAGCGGATTTTCTGTGGAATCGGTTTTTGAATTCGATTCTATCAAGGATTGTGCCAACAAGATAAGGCGTTACCATATTTCATCCAGAAGAAGCTGTATGAAAATACTTTTTTATATTTTAACTCGTGTTTTAAAATTATCGTTATAGTTTGAATGAAACAACTGGCAATGTAAAAGAATGAGGGAAGAAAGATATTTTACGTACAATATAAAATCACAAAGAATCTACAGTATACATCATGATCCTTTCCAATGTTATTTTTTTATACTAAATCTTTATAGTATTTTTATAATACTACTAGAAAGTTTTCACTGGAGAATAGAATTTAGTTTTATTTTTGATGAAAAAGGAGATCCACAGGGATTTTTTTTTAATTTTTTGCTTTCCAAAAGCAAATTTTAAATTCCTTTCTATAATTAGAAATGCTTAGAAATTTTGCGTATGACATTTTATTTATCTTTCAATATCAAAATACGAAAAATACGAATCGATTCAAAACCATATATTGGAGACACTCGAGATGTCAGAAACGAAAGATATGTCGAGTTAATATATTTTGCAACCCACATACAAGCAAACTCAGTCCATGTCTAATTTTCATCCACTAACTCCATCAAATATCGATCCTTCTTGCGAAATGCATGGCTTTGATCTCCCGAAATGCATTTGCCTCGCAGGCATGCCGGATGATTTAAGCTAAGAAAGTCTCTCTTATCTAAAAGAATTGATCAAGAACCTACAAAACACACAATGCGAACTCATTATTTCTAGGGAAAAACTTAAGATACTGATTCAATCAGAAGAGTATTTTGAATTTTTATTTTATTCACTTGCTATTTCCTGCGTAACGGAAGTTTGCTTTTCCTGTACTGGAATATTACTTAATTGAATCATCATCAGTTATTATTCAACGATAGGAATAGGCAGAATGAAAATGTAAAAGTTCAAAGAGGAAACAAATGTATTTGCTTTCGTGATTAAAGTATTGCAGCGCGCAAAATTATAAAAATCTTTGAATAGTGACGACGATCAAACTTTATATAGTTTATAACAGTATATAATTAATTCTGACTTTAAGATACATTAAAATGCATGCTTGTGATTTCACTAGAAATGTGAAACTAGTTGCTATGTAAACTTCTTAAGAACACCTACACTTTAATCACATTGTTGCTGATGAAAGGTCATGTTTGTTATCGATAATTCATGTCGATTGTACGTGGAAAGATACTTAAGTCTATCAGTACACCTATTTAAATAATCCTGAATATTATCATAATTTATTTCAAAGTAACTGACAAATGTAAGTTTAATTTAGTTTCAAACACCAGTAATGATATTTTGTGCAATATTTTGTAATAAATGAAAAATGTTTAATTCACGGTATCCTTCCATAGCCGTGAGACGCTGATAAACATGTATTATGACATTTACGGCAAAATGTTTGCTTGTTAAATTTATGCATTTATTATCAAACTGAATTGTCTAGGTCTGAAGTCATGAGCATGAAGTATAAATTAATTTTTTAAAATTCTTGCCAGCAGGAGTAATGATCCAGGCAAATAGATAAGTTGTGCAGTTACATGCGTTATAACTGTCATTTTTACTAGTAATAATAACTTATATTTAATTTTCATCCTTTTGCACGTTTTATTTTGAGATATGTTAACTCATACGAATAATGACGTGCATAAAAATCCAGACTTAAATATATTGAAATTGCGACATGTTTATAAATTTGAGAATATTTTAATCTTGGTAAAGTTTAATCTACATTAATCAATGATCAACGATTCATTTGTCAGAATAACAAGCATGAACCAATTCGAGAGATACTGTAAAGGGCTTCTAAGCCCGAGAATATCTTAAATACCAAAGAGTGTGCTATGGGAAAAAAATATCCTCCAATTATTTGGGGACTCCATGAGGCAGTTAAGCGGGAGAAATAGTAAACGTTTTAATTCAATTTTTATGATTGAATCATCTGTTTGTAAGATAGCGCCTAATAGGCAGTACATAATAGCATTGTCTTGAATACATCTTGCGATGTTAAGAAAGCACATCATATATGAAGAACCACTGAATTAATTAATTTTATTAAACCTTAAATGTTACGAATACATTGAAAAAAATAGATTTGTTTGACTACTGTTTCCTCGCGAACTTTTTTACTCAGGTTTTCCCAAAATGCTGTCTGAATGACCCTGAAAAATGATTAAAACTTAATTCTATTCAATACAGCATGCTCAGGTTTTCATCAAAACATTGTCTGAATGACCCTGAAAAAACGATTAACACTTAATTCAGTGATCAAAGTTTTATTTCTGCTAATTCAAAAAGGCTTCTACTATTTAATCTGAAACTGCATTGCTTAAAATTAATGTGAAGTTTACGACGAGAAATATCTACATGTTAGTACACTGAAGAGCCAGAAAAACTGGTACAGGCGTGCGTATGCAAATAACGGAGATATGCAACGTATTAGCGTAACCCGATGCGGTCGGCAACGTCAATATAAGAAAACAGATGTCTGACAAATGTATTAGATTGGTTCCTGCTGCTGCAATGGCATGCTTTCAAGATTTAAGTGACTTTGAACGTGGCGTTATAGTCGGCGCACGAGACATGGGACATAGCATCTCCGAAGTAGCGATGGAATTTGGATTTTCGCGTACGACCATTTCACGAGTGTACCGTGAATATCGGGTATCCGATACAACATCACATTTCCGCCATCGGTGAGGCCGGAAAAAAAAGCTTGAAAAAACTAGACCATTGACATCAGACGCGAATCCTTAAACGAGACAGACGTACAATACTTCCTGAAATTGCCGCTGATTTCAATGATGGGCATCTACAAGTGTTAGCGTGCGAACTGTTCGACGGACCGCCATTAATATGGGCTCTCAAAGCCGAAGGCCCACTCGTGCACCGTTGTTAACTGCACTGCACAAAGCTTTACTCCTCTCCTGGGTCCGACAACACTACTATTGGACTGTTGACGACTGGAAACAAGTTACCTGGTATGACGAGTCTCATTTCCAATTGTATCGGACGGATGCACGTGTACGAGTATGGAGACAACATCATTAACCCTGTTTATCAACAGGGGACTGCTCAATCTGGTGGAGCCTCTGTGATGGTATGGGATGTGTGCAGTTGTCGTGATATGGGACCCCTGATACGTCTAGAGACGACTCTGACAGGTGACAGGTACTTAAACATCCTGTCCGATCACCTACACTCATTCATGTCCATTGTGCATTCCGACGGATTGGGACAACTCCAGCAGGACAATGCGACACCCCACGCTTCGAGAGTTGCTACCAAGTGGCTCCAGGAACACTCTTCTGACTTTAGGCACTTCCACTGGCCACCTAAATCCCCAGAGATTAACATTATTGAAGATATGCGGGATGCCTTGCTACATGCTGTTGAGAAGAGATCTCCACCACCTCGCACTCCTATGGATTTGTTGACTGCCCTGCAGGATTCATGGTGTGAAAAACCTCCAGGATGCCTTCAGACATTAGTCGAGACCATGCCACGTCGTGTTGCAGCACTTCTGAGTGCTCGTGGGGGCCCCTACACGATATTAGACAGGTGTACCAGTTTTTCTGGCTCTTCAGTGTATATAGAACCATAATAATATGTTAGAATATTTGAAACATCATATATCAAGAGAAATCATCTCCGCAAAGTTTCCATATTTTTCAGCCAATTTTCCTGAATGAAATGTAGTAGCTCTGATATCATCTGCAGTGCAAGATAAAGTTTTAAAAACAAAGTTATATGCAATTATATTCCCTGCTACAGAAGGTTGGTTAAGTAAATTTAAAGAGTAATCTTTTTATCAAAACTATCCTTTTGTATAAATTAACAAATACGGTGTATTCATGAAGTTCTAAACATGTTTCCTCTAGAAGGTTTTCAATCCCTTGTTCTGAAAATTTAGAATAGTATTTACGTTCTACATCAAAGTGTATTTTATCAAGCAAAGAATTTAGAAACATGAGAAATTTCTTTTAAAAACTCGAGGATCCGAAGTGCCATATGATAAATGCAACTCATTAACACTGGAAATCTGAAAGTGGGTCAAATTTGTAAGATCTTTAGAAACAAAATCACGTCTTTGGCGACTTTTGAAAAAGCTCGGAACTCAAAATTTATCTTTAAACAATTCTTGCTTATTGCTTAACTCAAATAAGAAATTATATTTACAACTTCCAACTTCTCCGATACCTAATTTATCTCAAATTCGACGAGAAAATAGCATTGGGAAGACATACTAAGAGACACCGTTTTATCATAGTGTTTTGCATGGTTATTATAAATGAATAATCGTGTTGTGATGATATTAGTAAAATAAAAACTTTGTACAACGAGTAGAACGGTATAATTTCACATATTAAAATAAAATTTCAACTTACAACAAGAAAATTCGTCAACCGTTAAAACCCGAACCTAAATTGAACGGTTACTTTAAGAAGTAACATCTTGTTCATTTCACCAGTGAGCTATAAAACCAGCTTGCGTGGAAAATCTAAGCCAACAAGTAATTTTTACAGTAAAAATAAACAAATATTTCTTCTGGCAAGAACACAAGGATACCAGTTACTTTTCTTCTTTTGTATGAGACTTAAAGTTAGAAAGGATGAGAAGAGATTTGCATGTCACTTTCTCACACTCATCCACACATTGCTAAGAGAAGTGGAAGGGAAAGAACATTACAGTGTCATGAAAATCGCAAAGTAGTATGCTAAAAAGCAAAATAAGCGTTGCTTGTCAACACTACTTAGCAATTTTTTCTTGAAAACGGATACAATGACAGCAGTTTGAGAAGCGTCGGATATTATTTTCATCCTTTTCTAGTAACAATAATATTACATTTTGGTAAAAAGAGGCATCCGCTTGGAAGGACTTAAAGAAGAAAACCTTTTTAAGCCTATATAATCTTTGCGAAGTTTAAAAACATATAATAATTCCTAACTAACTGATTTTTGTAATTATCTCATTAAAAGGGCTAAATGTTCGTCACCTTAGGAGAATAAAAAACCTCAGCTTTTAGGCATGAAGTGATTTGGTAACTAGCAGGATTCTGTGGGAAAGATTAATATTTTAAATTTTTTTCCAGTCGCACTTTATTGAGTCTGTTAAGTATGTGAAGAAAACAATGGACTTGCCATTTTTTTCAAATATTAAGCTATGCCTTTGCAATTTTTATCATTTTATTAAATTAGTTTTACTTTGTAAAAAGCGTTCAGCGAAATGGATTAACTTTTGATACGTTGATAGGTTATATAAAAGATTTATTTCAAAATTAAGTAAAAGCTTTATATATTTGATGTATATAACTTAGAACAGTTTATTCTGATTTTTTAAATGCATACTTGACCTCTGTAATCTGTTTTGCATTTTTAGCGTCAGTCAACTTATAATCTTTACATCAAACTCTGAACTGGTTGAAATATCTGTAATTTTTTTTAAACCAAAACATGCAGCACGAAATTGAGTTTCAATGCAAAAACGTAAATTTTTAAAATTAATTTAATTTTTTAAGAAAAATTCTTCCAGTAAAGCATATTCGTAATATAAAAATAACGTATTAGTTTTTTCAGAGGACTGATTGAGTTAAACAGTGAACAAACAAGGAATTTTTGCAGTTATGTTACAAATTTAAAGGGCATGCAGTATTCTAACTTATAGCTGATTGCTCCAGTTTTTTTTATTCCGTTTTGTGCATATCAGGAAATGCATAAATGTAACTCAGCAACATAAGCAGAAATTGGGTATTTTCCAGATAACTGTTTGCCGATAAAAAATAACGTGCCGCGACCGTAAAAATGATTTTCCTATTGTAATTTCTGTGCATCCGCGAAATAATGGTAGGTTTAGTGTTAAACATTGCATAACAGTAATTTCGGTCGACTTTTCATGTTTTCAACATCCAGTGTTCCTTTGATTTAACATTGTAAAACTACAAGGAAAGTGATTTTCCTGTGTTAAATAAAAGTATTTGACAAAATTGTATCTAACTTCTGGTAGCTATTTATATTTTACTGCAGGTATATATGACAGATACGACTGTAGATAAGTTGAAAAATTACTCTACTGCTACTTCATTTTTTGAAAAAATTTTTATCAGTTGTGAATTATTTCGCATAAAACACAAAAGCATTTCCCTCTTAATGCTCTGTAATTCATTCTTCTACGATGGCAAAGCTTTCTGGCATTAAATCTCATTAGTATCCTTAAGTTGGCCATAAAAGCTTATAAATTTAGTCTCAAGGAGCAAACAAATGCCTCCGAATAAATAAATAAATATAAATAAAAAACAGAAGCGAAGATCCGTACTTTCTATTTATTTGCATTGATACAAAACATAGATTTCGAAAATGGTCCAAAATATTCGACTTGGTGAAGCAAGTTAAAAAAGAAAAATCGAAGCCCACCCTGGAAAAGAAGAAACAAACGAAGAATTCATTATACGTGGTGGGCCGCGATGGCCTAGTGGCAAGGTGTCGACCTCGGAGCTTTAGGTCTCCAGGTTCGAAACCCGACTCCACTGAAGATCCTTCATAAATTGGACCTGTTGCATGTTAAATCATACATAGGGGGTTAAAGACCTCCAGCTGGTTTGGTGCCCACGTCCACCGACTCACCCATAGGGCTTAGAGTACACAGAGATGGACGGGGAAGAGCTGGTATGGTGCGGAAGCTCCTCTTCGAGTGGGGCTGTCATCCTCGTCATCTGACTGAGATTCAAAATTACAAGGTTCATCCAAAATAGTCCTTGTGTTGCTTTAAAACGGAATGTTCATATAACTAAACTAAACTAAACCTTATTCGTTGTGAAAATCTGAAGACGCATACTCTTCAAACATCCTTCTATGAAGCATTTCATTTCATGAAACAGAAGCAGGGACAGACATGGCATGTTGGTAAGGTCCTCGGCTTCGGAGGATTCGAAACCATCTTTTTCAGAGATCCGTTGTTTATGTGGACCAAGTGCACGTCAAATCTGACGTCGACAGTCAAATGTCTTGTCGCTACCTCAGAGCGGAAACTTGGAGAGAGGGTGGTAGGCTCACATATCTCCCTCGCCCACTGATCACGGTTAGAAATTATAAGGCCCGAACCGAAATAACTGTCGTGTTGCTCAAAAACGGAGCGTTAATGTAACTAAATCAAATAAGATATAGTTCATATTCAGTATCATTGCTGTATAGACCATGCCTAAAAAACTGAGTATTTAGTTTTTAAATCCATTATTTATAGAAAGGATGTAAAATGATAATTTCTCTTTCGGAAAATATTGCATTTTTCTTGGAAATTCATGTTGGTTAGCAAATTAATGAACTGAATACCGCTAATTTGCTGATCTGAGTACCATTATAAAAAATAAATTTAATAAAAACAGTTTTTTAAAACACACTTTCATTAGTGTACTAAAAAGTATATAGAAAGGATGTAAAATGATTATTTCTCTTTCGAAAAATATTGCATTTTTCTTGGAAATTCATTTTGGTTAGCAAATTAACGATCTGATTTGAATACCATTATAAGAAAATAAATTTAATAAAAACAGTTTTTCAAAACACACTTTTATTAATGCACTAAAAAGTAGAATTGTTTTTCATTTTTATTATTTTCTACTTTTTTGCCTTTAATTCATGTTCAATATTATAAATATCAAGGAATATCGATATCAATCTTTTTTTCAAATTCACTACTAGGTGGCGCCCTTTGTATATAATCAAAATTTATTTAAGTTGATCGATTAATCAAAAATTAATTTCTGAAAATATTTAAAAAGTGTAATTTTATCAAAAACTCATGAATGTACAAAATGTCTAGCACATAAGTAATTGAGTGAAAAATCGATTACAAGATTCCATCTACAAACATGAAAGAATTGAAGTTAAGTAAAAGTGTTTAAATTATCATTCAATTTCGGAATATTCACCAGGATTTTTCTTACGGAGGGTACAGAAGCTGTACCTGTAACTTTTTTTCTTTGCTTGTGTATGGGTACAAAGTTGTACCCATAGAATTTTTTGTCCTCTGCGTATGGATTGATACAGATTCTACACCAGAAATCTTTTTTTTTGACTCTACGAGCTGGTTAGTATATGTGATGTACTGTCAAGATACTAGAATTTCATCTCGATGAACCAATCTGACCACCATTTAATCAACCTATAGACAGCTTGATTCCCCTGTCATGAGGAGTAAATTATCTAAATTTAAACTGTGTGAAATGATTAGATATGCATTCTTATTCTCCCTTATAGGAGATATAAGTCCACGGGCAGTCAAGCGAGACCACAAATCTCGTCTTCAAGTGATTTTAAAGATGAAAGAAAGAACGGAGACCACTTTGGACTATTTCTCCTACAGAATACCCGATTTAAAATGATGTTAAAAGATCTAATCTAGCTGCAATTTCAAGGTTAGCTTACACAGCTTGACAAGCTTATAAATTTATTATTTATAAGCTTATTACCAATCCGGAATCCACGAAACTTCGATAAGTGCTTGTTTAATATGCACTTATTAAAATCTTCTAAGAAATAATCATACGCATCATGAATATTGATGGACACCAGTTCTCGAAATAAAACAATCAAAGGGAGCATTCTCCTGTGCCTAATAAAGCAAACGGTATGCATTCAGAATCAGGAGAGAGCAATGATTCCTGATTTTCATAATTCTCGATTCACCATCAGGAATAACGAAATGGTAAACGAACCATAATCAAATTATCATAGAAAATGCTGCCTTCGGTGTTCACAGTATTTAAAGTCTGAAACCCAATAGCACAAGACATAGCATGCTTTCGTTTAAAATTTCTGAATAGGGCTGCTTGGATATTTCACCGTCGTCCCTTCGAGGCAATTTTCATGGTCTGCACAATTTGACAAAGGACACTCATTTGTGCCTTTCTGTCAAAAGCATTCCAGGTGTAGGAAATGTGATTTAAGTCGCGAGATTAAATATTCCATTTAATGTTCGGAGTATCTTCTCTTTTCAATTGCTTGGACATCATAAGATTGTTCCGCACGGATGAACTTTGCCATCCTTTAAAATGAAGTATGGACAAATTGTTCTTAGGAAAAGATAAAGGCAATGTTGAAGCAACCACATTCCGTTGCAGAAGACAGCGACTGAAAAGTAATGCTGTGTTTCATTAAAATTGCTGTTTAACTTTATTCTATGGTCTGATTTGCTAGATTAAAGTACCGTTTCGAAGCTAAATGATGGCAATTTTGGGAGGAACCTTGCAATTTCCGACAAAACTTGAGTAGACATTCCACCTTCCAAACTTTTCCGCCACACTAACTTCAGGCAGCTTAACCCACAACAGGAGATTTCCCGCGTAGTAGTCACACTGACGAGAAAGATCTACGGTTCAACCAGGTTTCAAATTCTCAGTTCCCTGATCCAGGAGCCGAGACTACTACCAGCGCATAACATCACAAAGATTTTTATGCAACCATCCATGAAAATATGAATAGAAATATGCGATTCTAAGTATAAAAAATATATTAAAGTACAGTGAATCGCGTTTAAACTAGTTCATGAAATGAACCCAAATTAAAATATAAGAAAGCCCGTCTATCGGAGAACCTAGCCGAAACTTGAAATGCGAATCTCATACATCATCATGATAATGTTTTAGGCTTGATTTGTCTGTCTTCGTTTGGCTTGATTGCATCAGCTTTTGGATACTCTGGCTAAAGATTTTTACATCACGCAATTTACAGAAAGAATGCCAGATTATCTTATTAATAAAAGCGAAAGTGGAATTTCTGCATTAGAATTGATGTCCAAAGGAAGCAATTTTATTAATCATAACCTAAACATTGACAAAAGCACGTGAATGAAAAATTTGATGAAGCAAAAAAATTATTGGTTAGAATTTCATTAAGAAAATAAAAAGCATTGTTACAAATTGTATTCGAAATTAATTTTCAATAATTTATTAAAATTGTAAAAAAAATTGAACGGAAATAAAGTTGGTATCAATGTAAGCTATTATTTTGAATTTGAAAATGGCTAAAAAATGGATTTTACGCGATAATATACTACGAAGTTATTGAAGAAAAACGCTACAATTTCGATTAAACTTTACTTATTACTATTAAAATTCTAATTAAAATTTTGAAAAACCCTTTCTCAGTGAACACCTACTAACCTACTAAGTAATAATGTGCCAAATTTGATATCCCTGGGCCTAACGATCTGCCTTGTAGAGCACTCCTTTCTATGCATCACGTATCTGTTTGTAAGCATCAAGAAATTTACAGAAAGCAGGAAAAAACGACTTGGTAGATGAAATAAAAATGAGAAAATATATGGATTCTAATAAACAAAAATGAGGTATCACCCGCAAAGCAGCTACATACATGTAAACCAAACAAGAAGTGTTTGGATATAAATTTTTCATTAATATTGATTACAGTATTATTATGTCTCTTTAGTTTTGGAGCAAGAAAGAAAACATGCAATGACTAAATCTAAAAGGGTAAGAGATATAAGAATACTAAAATGATAAGAACCACTTGTGTTAAGAAAGCAAAATTAATTTTTATTATATATTTTATTCCATGCGCATTAGCACATTTTGTATCACTAAAATGATAATTTTTTCATCTGGAATAATTTATTTAAAATCTAACATTTTATTTCAATTCAGATACGGAATTTCCAGGAAACTTCAGTATTAAGTACATTTTGCTCATATCATGAAAGAGGTTGTCATAAATTTCCGATTATAACATATAAGGCTTCGATTCAAATGCCATAGATGTGAAAATTCAACCGTTAGCCTCTAGAGACCGGCGTATTAATATTCAGTTGTACATAATGATAACATAGGGGAAATAACGGTAGCAAATTACGGCTAACCAAGAGTTGGTCGATTCATCTCTAGCTTTCATCGTGCATTAAATTTCGACATGAAATATTGAAATGAGTATTTTGATAAAAGCCAGAGTTTTATTTTACTCTTAATACATTTTTAGCAGTAGAATATGGGATAATACATAAAGGTTGTGCTATAAGTGCGTGCAAAAAGTAAGAAAGCAAATTTTTTTCAGGATAAAAAATATTTATCTTTCAACGCAGTCACCTTTTAGGATCATATACATAGTCCAACGATGTTCGAGTTTTGTTTTATTCGAGTTCGAGTTTTTTTTATTCCGTCCATGTAGTACAATTTGTCTAACCCTTCAAAGTAGGCAGTTTATTCGGTAATCAGCTCATCGTCCCATAAACATTTCTTTCCTCACGGCTAATTTTGCATGTTTGGGAAGCGGTGATAATCTGACGGTTTCA
This sequence comes from Araneus ventricosus, assembly GCA_013235015.1. Lineage (NCBI taxonomy): Eukaryota > Metazoa > Arthropoda > Arachnida > Araneae > Araneidae > Araneus > Araneus ventricosus. Next base: position 560,685 of record BGPR01000006.1, read on the forward strand.
AATCCGGAGAATAGGGGAAATGCTGAAGAATTTGATTGCGTAGGCAGTTTTTAGCTCATAATTGCAGAAGTTGAGTGCATGATAGTAGCGAAAAAGAATCATTTTCGATAGGTGAGGTCGTTTATTCTTTCAATTTTTAAATGATACAAAAAAGGAGCATAATGTTTTCCGGTAACTGTTTTTCTCTTTTCCAAACAGACTAAAGAGATTATACTACAAGCATCCCAGAAAACCGAGGCCATATTCTTTCCAGCTGAAGGGACAATTTTCGCTTTTCGGTGGGCAGAATCGTCCCCCTTGTAATCCATTGTTTTAATTGTTGCTTTGTCTCAAGCTGATTGCGATGAATGCAAGTTTCATCCACAGTTATAAAAAAATACAAGGATTAGTCTGAATTGCGTTGAAGCAGCTTCAAACTTTACTGGCAACACTTCTCTTTATCCAGTATGAAGAATTGCGGAACCCATCTTGCGGAGAGTGTTCTCATGTGTAAATATTTGTATGAAATATTACGTACATGGCCTTTTGAGATGCCCATAGTTTTAGAAATTTTATGTACCTTCACTCTTCTGTCGTCAGTCACTACATAATGAATTGTTTCAATGATATCTTGAGTAGTTACCTCAGAAGGGCATCCTAGGTGTTCAACGTCACTTGTGCTCATATAGTGACTTCGAAAAAGTTACCAAACCATTTATGAAGTGTTCTAATAGAAAGTGCAAAGTCACCATAATGTTTGTCAAGCTTAGCTTTGGTTTCCTTAGCCATTTTTCCATTCAGAAATTAATGTTTCACAAGTGTACAAAATTCTTTCTCATCCAGATTTCAGAAATCAAAGTGCTTTATCGATTAAAATAAGCGTTAAACAAGGCTTAATCGATATATCTGTGTGAAACTTTGTGTGATACCCTTCAAAGATTACCGTTGACTAGAATTAATCTCGATATGATCAAAAACCGCAATGTCTTAGACTTTACAAGGACTTATCGAACACCCCTCGTATGATTGCAACAATTTTTAAATTACGTATTAAATATCTTAGATGTCATATATTTCTATAATTTTGCAGTCTTGTTGAATCCTCGAAACTGGTTTTTAAACCATGTGCTTCGCACTGTATTGCCAAATATGACTTTTGTGCCATAAAAAAAAATAAATATAAATCAAGATAGAAGATAGGACTGAGAAAGAAAGCAAAATTCATTTGTGCTTCATGACTTATTGTGAAATTCTTGTTATTCATATGAACACCGAAATACCTCTTTGTGGTAAGCCAATCTTTGAAGTCTAATTCTTTCTTTAAAAAGAAAATGCTTCCAAAAAGATACAGTTAAAGGAAGGTCTTAGAACAAAACTGACGGTGATAAAGTAGAACTATAATTATAGTGAGATGTGAATTATTTTAATGTCACTTTCTTATGCAACAAACACTGTTTTCATCGGTGTCACAATCGTGCTACCCAATTTTATAAAATTAATTTCATTTTTAGTTTCCTATTAATGCAAGGTGAGGTGAAAGAACCGTTTCACACTTTCACTTTTATAGTATGCATAGAAAAATAATCTTACTGTTAAATATTTCTCTTGATTGGTAGATTGAACATCTAAACATTTTGAAATCATTTGAATTTATAATATTGTACATGTACATTAATGCAGAATTTTGTTTTTTGTCATATACAGGATTCGAGTGCCCCGAGGGATCCCTGGAGCATGGGAATGAGAACTACCCAACTCAGTACACAGGTTTTTGCTTCCCCTGGGGTTACAAAAATGGTGATGTTTGCTGCTTAACTGTCCCATCGGCGATGACGGGTCGTACCTCCCTCTGCATGGCCGCTCATAGTTGGGGCAATTTCAGATCACACTTTCACACATCAAGATCACAGTTCCTGTATTTACGGCGGTCCGGTCATTACGATTCATCGTTTTTCAGCTATCATGTTCGAAGACAGAGAGACTTAATTCCAAAAATGATTTTTTTCGAACTCGGAAAGAATATAACGTGGAGATTCATTTCTATACTTCGTGGATTCTCTTTCTAAACCACGTAGACGAGAATGCAAAAAGTCTGAGCTCCGCAGAGAATATTGCAGGCCCTGAGAACTAATTTTCATATCGTTAGGAATCTTGACCGTTACATGTCTTACAATTTGTAATTTTATTACATATTCGTTTAATGTTACTGATCGATGAATAAACGTGCATCAGAAGTAGCGTTTTTAAATTCGTCCATTCGCTGCTCCACCATACATAATAAAATTACATGCTTTTAAAAAATTCAATCAAGTCATCGTCAATTCTTTTCTTCAGTGACTGGTATGCATTTCATTGGCTTCTTTGAAAATTAAAATTTATCTTCGTTGCAAAAATTCATGTAGTCGTCTTTGTAGAACTCAACAAAATTCTGATTTTCAGAAAAAATGCTGGAAGAGTAGAGAGAAAAATAATTTTTCTTTACTCTTTTGTTCTGGCAAAAAAATGAAGCCATTACACTTTCTGAGACTATATGATAGTTTAAAGACCATTTCCCTCTGTCTGGAAATGTGGCATGTATTTCGAATTTCGTTCTGCTAGAATTTGTGGTATTTCAGCCAAGCAAAGTAATTTTATTTCAGGTGGAGTGGGGCTTGGCTTTCCTTAGGGATTTCGCAACCCTGCTTGCGAATGGATCCCAGACGACTGAAAGGGAAATCCTTAATTTGAGCAAATTTTCAGGATAAGCCTTGAGTTTTCCTCAGCATTTTTTTTTTCAACGCAAAAGAAATTCCAGCACAAAATTTCCTTAGTTGAAGTGTTTTTGACCATGGTATTAAATTCCTAAAACAGTTAACTGAATGCTCTAAAATCAGCTATAGTCTTCCTCATAAGATCAATCTCCAGCTAATGAAATAAATTTTCTGCTAAAAATGCTTACAGTTCTTCATCATTACATTTTTCTTTCGACTAGAGATTTATCTGGGACTTCAAATTTTCTGCTTTTAAGCATTTTAACCTGAAAAGCATGTCTCAGATAGAGAATGTTCACTATAAAATTTGACATTAAAATAATAAGTTTAAATTGCAATTTTCTTTGAACAAAAGTTGTGTATAAAGACTTCCCGCTTTCTGGCACGTACTTATACATTTAAACAGGTTTATCATTTAATATTCAACCAAATATTATATGCCTATTTAAAATAAACCATTTTGCTATTACAGTATGCGCGCAAGAAATAGAACTAATGCGCTCTGTTAAAAAACGGCAAACCTTTTGCAAAGACCTAATATGAAAAGCTTTACTTAGCACATTGTGTGCGGGATGCAAGCTCTAATTAAAAGACAAACCGTAACTGTGTACTCCAGACAATGTATATATTATACAAGAAAAAGTGAACGTATTCTGCCGACATCTATTAACATATCCAACTTATCTAAATTAGTACGCAGGTCAAATTCTTGAATTAACATTTCGATGTTGGGTAATTCGAGAAAAACGCATTTTTACAATCCCGCTTCCAAAGTGTCAATATGCCAGTTAACCCACAACTTCCAAATGATCAAATTCAGAGCTACTGAGTTTTCTTACACTTATTGTTTTATCCTTTATAATTTTCCTGTTGTGCTTTGCTCGACCGTTTCTACCTAGCTTATGTATCCTAAATAAAATTACTTTGCTCTATCACCACTGTATTCCTGATTTAAAAAAAACACTCTAATATTGATGAAAATTTTCCAAGACTCGTTAAGACTTTATGCTTAAAAGTCTTCTTTCTTTTAAGCACAAAATTTTGAAACAAGTTGACTGGGAAACTATAGGATCTAGGAAACATATAAACTGATGCAGAAATTTTGAGACAGAAATGATGCACTAATTCTTAATACAATTTCCATGTTAGTAATCTATATAATCTTAATTACTTTGTGGGATTACCTTTTTGCCCCAAACATTGCCTTTTCTTCTTCTGAATGGAATATACGAAATATTAGAAAGCAACTTCAGAAAACCCCTACTAGAATGCATGGTTTGTCATCTTTATTTCTGAATTATTTAATAAATTAACAGTGTAATTTTTGTACTATCTAATTAGATGACCCCTTCTGTTTTGGGGATACGTTGTCTTATTGATTCAATTGCATGTCCAGAGAATTCGAAAGAAATTAATGAATTACCAGTCATTTTTGTATCGAGTTATAACGTCAATGAATGACTTAATATTATCTTATAAGTTTAAAAATGAAATAATTCGATGCACGAGTGCGGCTGGAGGAAAACAAGTAAGGAGTTCAGGATTCAACTCTTAAAAACACTTCGCGACTTCATCTAATAAATCCTTGAGTAATTGGATTTAAATCTAGTGATTATGACAGTCATTGAAGCTAAGTAATTTATCTGCAATCCTCCTCTGAAAACTTCCAGCAATGAGAACAATGTGGCATAAGGCAACGGCCTGCAATAAACAGCCATCGCAAACGGAAGAAATGTAAAATACGAGATGTATTGTATAGCAACTGATGAGGAAACCCTCCACGCTTTTGCGCATTAGCCGGGCGGAATTATTTTCATCAAAATGGGGGTGGGGGGAAGTGAAGAATGGAAGGGTGATGTTTACGTTTTACTGAGCGTGATCTCAAGAGAGAACTCCGGAAATGCGCTCACATGACTCATTGCCTGACACCCCTTTCCGGTGTAAAATCGTCCAAAATTGTTAGTCTCGGAATCCATTGCTGAACAGTAAATGCATACTGACAAATTTTGCTCAGTGAATGATGTTCAAGCTAGCGACTACGTATTTAGTTGCGTATCCACGGAGATAAAAATGTACGGTAGTGATTAGGAAACAGTCTAAAGCAGTTTTCTTGTTGCAAGTCTCACGAGTTCCTTTTGGTTTTCGCATCAGCTTGGAAATCCCTTCTATATACGATGCATTTTAGTAACAAGATATATAAATATACGTTTCAAAAAGTTTTTTTTAAATTTTAGTCCCGTAAAATAATGTTAGATTGTACCTTGTGTCTCGAGAACTTTCCAACACGGTTTTATGCATACAGGTGTACTTTACTGAGTAACAGGACAAAACAGGAGTTTTTCGAGTTATTGACAATTAACTTCATGGCTATGAACTGCTGGCTTTCACTTTTAGCCAGAAGAGGACACATGTTTTGTAAAAAACCGTGTTTGCGTGTTCTCACCCTACTTGACACAATTTCACGTCGATCTAATGCAAATATTCCTCGTTTACTTTGAAATACCTTAACATTTTTTCCTTCTACAACAGGTTTTGTTTTGCACAAAGATTCAAAAATATGTTTCAAGCAGCAAAATGCTAGGTTTATTTATTTTTTCCTATTGTATCAAAATATCAGTTACTGAATTTTGCAAGATTAAATGGTAAAAAATATCAAAAATAAAATCGACGATATTTTATTTAATGTAATTATTTTAAGTTATTTAAATGAAATTTGTATCGCCTCTTTTTCAACAGTAGTAATTTTAACAACATTTAAACGCGGATGTTTTTAAGAAGATTTTTTTATTTCAATCGAGTTATCAGCAGAAATAAATGAGAAAGAGTCAGCCTTGAAGAAATATTTTATTTTTTTCACTTTTATAATTACTTTAACAATTTTTTGTAACTATAACCTTTATTTTGTCTTCTAATTGAAATTCAAAGGAAGGAATGTTATTCTTTTTTTTCATACATACTCTCCATTTTTTACTTTAATTGGTTTTTTGTTTTATTTACCCACATAAATCGAAAACTTAGAAGTGTTTAATTAATGTAAGCATCTTATTTAATTGAAAAGAAAATCATTATATAAGAAGAATTGATTAATTACGAGGATCTATGTAAATATTCTTCAAATTAATGGTGAAATGTAAAAACTGAAATAAATCTGTTGAAATAATTAACAAGTTAAACTTAGCTTCCTAATTAATAATAAATGCTTTAGGAAATAATTTTGATTAAATGTGCAATATTTATGAAATTATAGGTATCTGTTTTTCGTTTCCGATATAAAATCGCTAATAAATGAAAAATGATCTCTAAAGTCACTTTTATGATAGATTTCATTATTCATATAAGACAACTGAATTCTTTACAGTTGCTGTTATGCACACTTATTCAGGGTGTCGTAATTGTAGCCTAATAACTAATTTCTAAACCATTAGAGATAGTCATATACTTCCAATTGGAAAAATGCTTTAAATGGCTTAAAGAATTATATTTTATGTGGATTGAGTAAATAAATGTGCCGCTTAAATAATTACGGATTTTACATTTTTATACAGTACCCAAGCCCTATTACTCTTATTTGGTTTTTGACATACTAACATTTTAAACGAAAAAAGCTTAAAAAAAGTTTTAAAAAATCTTCTGCGACTAAAACTGTCTGAGTTATGAGGCTTTGAATTTCATTGTTTTAAGTCAGTCAACGGCCGCCTCGAGCAAGTGTTGCCCGCTGATAGAAGGATCTTTCTCGAGGAGGTAATTGAAATGATCTATAAAATAGTGGTATTCAAAGATTCATAATTATGTAAGTTGTAGAAGAGTCTAAATTTTATATTTTTAAATGTTACTGTATCAAGAATATTTTACTAAATGTCACTTCTAGGACCAGGGGGTAGTATAAAAATTTAGATTTCGTAAATTTTTCAGCAGTGCTTATAGCAGTCCTATCTCTAGCGGCTTAGAAGTTACCTATGGGACCACGATTGGAGTGGATAATTTAGATAATGTTTAAGGATATTAATTTTAGCTCTTTTGATGCAAACTGTATCTTTTGCTTATGTATATAAGTAGATCAAGAGTTAATTGTGAATTGGTTTTTAATATATTTTATTTTTATTTCATATATGTGATAAATTTACTTTATCCGCGGCTTTGAAATAAATTCTTTTTAATGCTGCTTATTTTTTTAAAAGCGAAAGCACTTCTACTTATTTTCAGAAGTAAAAGACTTAACGAGTCGCGGGAGCCTCTAATTTTCCCACGCCTCTCAAAATCAAATTACCGTGACTTTAACTGCCTGACATCCATCTGGCCCTACGAATTACATCGAGATCCTCCAAATGTTATTGATCTTAGCAAAAACTAAGGGGAATTTCCGTTTCATATCATAAAAGCTGTGGGAGCGTTTCTTATGGTTTCTTTTTTGACTTTGGCCTCTGAACAAAGAACACGTCATTTTGGCTAACCCTTTGGTCGGCGTATAGACTGGGTATTCACCGATAAGCCGAATAAAAACTAACGAAGGTGGAAATCTCGCCACCCCTTTGACTTTCTATTAAAATTCCTCCTACTTACTCCGATAATCCACACTGACATTGAACCAGTCAGTTCGGTTTGATGGCGCATGCAGGTGCATGAAACCATCCATAACCCAACATTGACTATCATGAAAAGGCGGGAAATTATCCCTCCAGAGCAATATTCGGCTGTCTTGGAAAGATTTAGCAGGGACAAAACCATCTGAGGACGAATCTGATGTATCAAATGTCGAGTGACTGAGAACAGCGATCACGAAACCGATCCTAAGATTGATGTGGAGGACCATCAGGGGTGTAGTGGAGGAGGAACGCCGTTCCGGCACTGTTTTTTTAAATGACAAATAAATAAGAAAACATTCTGAAAAAGTCCTTAAACCAGCGCGATTTTTGTCACCCAGGTTAGAGCATACCGGCACTGCTTATTTAGCGACTACACCACTGAGGACCATCCAGTTCACGAAGTATATAGCGACTGAAACTGGAACACAAATGTGTGCATCATCTATTCATTTATCCTGAAATCTTATTAGACCCTAAAACTAAATTTGTATAATTAAGTAATCGTAGAGATGGATAAAACGGATTGACGGATCATGTGTGCCAACCTTATTCGAGTGTTCCATAAAAGTAACCTGTCCGCTGAGGGTTAATGATCATGGATAGTCCAGATACCTTCAAAATCTTCTTCAAGATGAAGATTTCTGCCAAGTTTCTCACACGGAGAGTAAAAGATGCCCCGTTATACCGAAAATTCTCCTTTTATTTGTATTTACTCAGATATTTCAATAAAACATTTTGACTAAGATATTTGAGGGCAATACGGTCACTCTTATTTAACACTAAAATTGTGCTGCTTGCGATAAAATGAAAAGAAATGAATAGCAGGTGATTAATGCTATATATCCTTTAAGTTTTTAAAAGAATTTTTGCTTTCTCTTCCCAGTGGCGTAGCGAGGGTAAGTGGCGCCCGGGTCATAATATGATTTTTTCGCCCCTGTCAGCAGCAGTGACCTAGCTTGTCTAAACGACGCCAGGGGCACGGTATTTTTTCGTCCCTTTATCGTATCCAACTTGAAAAAGTGACATAAACGCATTAACGTCTTGTTACCACGACCAGTGGCGCCCAGAAACTAATGATTTTTTAAAACCCAGTCATGAACATTTGCTTAACGAGCGTAAATTACGCCAGGAGTATGGCCCTTTTTTTATTTAACACCCACTCCAACCCAGCCTACCCGGAAGGGTTTAAGGCTGTTACACGAACCGGAGGGGACACAGAAATCACAAAATATATACATACGACACCCAAAACAGGGGTGGCAAAAATTACAAAGATATATTCACAAAAAATAAAAAGAATCCCCAAGGGCAAGTAATACTCAAAAACCAAGACACACTACGAGAAAAAAAACCAATACATTTTTGTTGACAAAGAAATTTAGCAGAAAATATAATTACATGGAAATAATTAAAAAGACCACAAGGGCTGTTGCCAACACAAAGAAAGAACGCAAACAGCGTTCAATAGAATATAGTACAGAAGAAGTACAAATAGTACAGTAGAAGTTCAAAAGAAAAAAAATGAAGAACAGCCAAAATTAAAAATGTTAAAGCATTCAAAAAATTTATACGGAACCCAGTGGGAAATCGAGAAAACATGTGAAAAGGTAAAAATTGGCCTCTCCACAGCCGACGACACTGACAGCACTATTTACAGAAGGTTGAAAACCAAATTGATTAAAAGTAAGGCTGCCTCAGCTTTAGCTCAGCCGGTTGCACAAGGCCTCATAAAATATAAAAAAATTTCAAGACGTGACAGACGCTCCTTGTTTTTCTGCAGATTTTTAAACTAAGCGACTCGGTGTTGAACTGCAGGTTCTTTTAGATTATATTTTTCAGTTAAATGGCAGTTGAATATGTAGTGGTCTGTATCACCTAGTAGCCGATAAGGGCATAATGGAGAATTGAGTTTTTTTAAATCTATGGAGAAAACAGGGGAATGGACCGTGTGACATCAAAAAGATTAAAAATTTGCTATAAACTAAAAATTTCTTATCCACACAGGGTACGTAACTCCCGACCCTCCACCACATTCCGAATCGTAATCGTCCCAGCTGCATTGCCAGTTTTTGATAAGTTGGTATTATTTTTACACCTCCTCATCATATTTTGCATTAAAAGTGGCATACAAGCACTAGGTTAAGACTCTATGGCGCCTCTAAAAACTGGCGCCGGGTCATCTATACCTCCTTTTGCTCTCCGGTCATTACGCCACTGTCACTTCTAAATTTGAAATTTTGCAAAACACGCTTTTTAAGGTAATATGGTAAAGTAAATTGGCAAGGTAATTTCCTACTTTTCTGAATAAATCCATTTGTACTAAGTTTACTTAAGCAAGAAAAGAATTTACAAAAAGACAAAACTTCATTAACTGCATGAACAGAACTTATTCCTTTCTGCTATAAAGAATTCGAACTTAAAGAAACACAATTTCAAAAAAATTAAAAACATTGCAAAATGTTGACAAAAATCCAAACGGTCGTAATGTTGGAAACCATCCACTGAATCCCAATATATAGGTCTGTTTATAAATCACAATCTAGGCATATAAAAAGGAATTTGTTTTGCTTCGTAAGATAGGCATACGATTCGTGGATATATTGTCCAAATATTGAGCACATGCGTGTATCCAAAACATTCACCGTTTCAGAAACGCAACAGAACCAGCTCTCTGTCCTTACAAGCTTGTTTATCTTCATATTCTGGCGTTGCTCGAAAAAAGACTTCTCTCAATTTTATAAAAAAAGTGATTGCTCATAATAACTTTATTTAGCTTCTCTGCCCGCCCAAAATTCATTCATTGAACTACTTCCAAATAGCGAATCTAGACCCTATCGGCGAATATCTCCGCAAATGTTGTTGGCTTAGTTTAGCTATATTAACGTCCCATTTTGAAGCAACAGGAGGGCTATTTTGGGACCGACCACGTAATTTTGAACCGCGCTCAGATGACGAAGACGAAACCTGAGCTGGCACCCCCTCTCTAAATTTCCAAACCGCGCCAGCATATAGATGCCTGTTCTGGAAACCTGTTGCCACGAAGTCAATGCCCTAATGGTTGTCCTTGGATTTTTTGGGGGCTATGAATACTACTTTTTTTACCATGATTTTATTTTTAGACTACAAAAATTCAATCCGTATCCTCGCCCTCTGGCCATTTTCATCCTGTATAGGACTTAAAAATAATTTTAAACTTGAGCAGCTTTTACTCAAAGAACATTCTTTGATTAACGAATAAATATTTCAGGGTATGCAGGATGTGGATTGCCGATGACTGATGGAATTTCTTCCTTTCTATCCCAGAAGTAATATTTTAATTTATGAATTTTTAATTCAATGACTTGTACAGTTTTTATTTGTGCTGTTTGATGTGCAGTGTTGTGTGTGTGTTTTGTTTTTATGTTGCGGAGTTTCAATCTTTGACTTATTTATAAATCTAATTTTTACTACTTTTTCTGTGTTTATTTGTTTGTGTCTTTTTCAATACTGTTACAAACATGGAAAGTCGCTTCCCAGCAATGCAAGTCTTATGGTTGGGAAGAGAGTTTTACAAGGTTAAGCATGGAGTGACCTCAGCGACTCTTATGGCACCCATGACCTTGGCGACCATTTTGGCGATTTGGCAACAAATTTGGCGACCTTGGCGACAAATAGATGATTCCCGAAAATGCAACCCTTTTCTCGATATTTCTACTAGGAAAGGGAATACACGAGAAAACACCATGTGACGTCACGGCCTTTCGGAGAGAATATTTAAGGACGGCACCTAGTTCAGAAGAGCGTCTTTGATCGACTGGTTACTTCGCTTTGAAGCACGAACGTCTTCGGAGTTCTATCCGCTGTGTGAGCTAATCAGCTGGTGAGCTGAGCTGTTATTGTCGTTACTAGTTATTTGCTGACTGATTGTGTTGTTAGATATCAAAGTGCTGAACTGTCATTACCTGTGAATTGTTGTCTATTTACATTGGTAATCTGCGCAAGGACTATTGTTTCCTGTACCTGTGCTATGTGTTTTCCTGCATATTTGTAAATAAACCTTCATTCTCCATTATCCTGCGTGTTGGGCTGTTCACACCATACACCACAGAGAGACCTTTTGCTACAATACCTACAGTGGCTCCCAAAACTGTTCGTACACTTACGATTTTCAATGAAATAGGGCTCTATACATTAATTAAAATTAATATTTCAGAATAGGTATTTAATAATAAGATCTATCATCTATTCTTAACAAAACTACACGAAATATTTTTAAGACATAGTAAAACTTTATTTTTAAGAAATAAATAATCAAAAAGTAACAAAAATTTTATCTCACAAAAGTCTTCGTACACTTAAAAAAAATCTATATATTAGTAAATATTCTAATTTTTCGCTAAATTAATATTTAGGAGGATATCCTTTAGAATCCACAATAGCTTTTAAACGTTTGGGAATAGATTTCACTAGTTTTTTGTAATTTCTGCATCAATCTTCATCCATCCTTCCACCATTACTGCTTTTAGTTCGTTTTTTGTTTTAATTTAGTGTTTTCGTACTCTAACCTCCAATTCTCTACAAATATGTTTTATTGGGTTCAAATCTGGCGATTGAGGTGGTGTTTTCAAATTTTGTGGACAATTATAGAGACACCAGAGGCGCACGTTGAGAACCGTGTGCTCAGGATTGTTATCTTGATGAAATACGAAGTTGTTTCGAATACCCAAATTTTGGGCTGATAATTTTAAATTGTCTCTTAAAATATTTAAATAAAGAGCATGATTCATTATGCCATAAATAAATACCAAATTACCTAGTCCTGATGCTCATATGCACCCCCATACAAGGACACCTCCACCGCCATACTTAACTGTTCCAACTAAGTTCTTGGGATTAAGTTCCTCATTTTTTCTTCTCCATACCATTATACGTCTATCGGAATCAAAAATGTTAAATTTGCTTTCATCTGCAAATAAGGCATTATTCCAATACGTTTCGGGTTTATTTAACATTTATTTTGCGAAGGAAAGCCTAAGCTTTCTGTTTTTCGCACTAACAAAAAATTTTCTACGGGCAGAACTCCCATGTAATCCAGCTGCTCTGAGAACTCATCGAACAGTTTCAGGTGAAATTGAAGTAGAAAATTTTTCATTAAATTCTGAAGAAACTTTTAAAGCACTCAAACGTGGATTTTTCACAAATTTTCTAATTATAAATCTCTGATCACGTTTTGTTAACTTTGCCGGTCGATCTTTTCTTACCTTGTTTTCGATCCAATTTTCTTCTTTAAAGCGTTTTAGCACATACTACATTGTAGAATGGGATAAATTAACTAATTTAGCGATATTTCGAACTGATTTACCACTGCTATGATGAAAAATAATCAATTTTCGAATGCTGATTGTTGTTTCTTTATGACTACGAGCCATTTTTAAATAATAAATAGAATATTACGGTGTTAGCAAGCAAATATTAAAGCCAAACGATTTTTTAAATGCCACCACAATGCAAAAATAAAAATAAAGCGACAGACGATAATTTAAATTATGAATTTATCCGAAAATATTTCAGTGTACAAAGACTTTTGTGATATAAAGTTTTTGTTACTTTTTGATTATTTATTTCTTAAAAATAAAGTTTTACTATGTTTTTAAAATATTTCATGTAGATTTGTTAAGAATACATTATAGATCTTATTATTAAATGCCTATTCTGAAATATTAATTTTAATTAATGGATTGAGCCCTACTTTATTGAAAATCGTAAGTGTGCGAACACTTTTGGGAACCACTGTATATATATTTATTTATATATTTTTACTGTTCCTTGCTTGCTCGAGCGGTTTTTAAATTTATTGCGCTAGGGATGTTTTTATATTTCATATTTAAAGAAAGAGACTTAATTTTGTCATTCTTTATATTGTGAGTATCATTCGTCACACTTGGTGGTTGAGTGCATGTAAATCGAGCTATTCTGTCCCCACTGAGGTGGGTGGAACCATGTTTATACTCCCAGCTCTCATGTATTTAAAATTACTGCCCCTGTTCGGGCAATGCCTGTATCATTTTATTGCACCTAATAAATTCCATCCTCCACATGCTGGTGGGGTGGTTCTCTCCCCGCTGGTCCTCTCCCGGTCTTCCACCCCTTACAGTCTTCTTGGGTAGGCCGGTCCATTGTGGGCATTTTTACACCACACCAGTGGGAGGACGTTAGACCCCTATGTATAAGGCCCAATACACGACGGATATTCAGAGGAATCGGGTTTCGAAGCTTTAACCCTTCAGCTCCGAGTCCGCATCTTACCACTAGGCCACCGAGGCTTCGCAAATGTTGTTTGAGAAGATATATTTGATGTTCTCACAAAATATCTGAAAATTACCTTTATCATGTTTGATGTCATAGGATAGAATATCCGGCATCGGCAAGTGCAAAAATTCTTTCAATCAACTCAGATTCTTGTTGTACTTTAAAGACACATTTCTTCCCCAGTTTAGACTTGGCTGTTTTGTTTTCAACCAGATAGATACATACTGTAAGCCACGCGATGTCATATTTTTTTGTCTGGAAACAAAAAGGTGAAGCTTGCTGTTTCTAACTGTAGCTGCAGCAAGTTCATATTCTCCTGACTCTAGCCAACTTGTGTCCTCCGTCTTTCCGTTGTCATATGAACCTGAAAGTTAAGGAACATAATGAGTTAGGGCAGGGTAGGATAAGAATTTAAACGAAAAAACAAACCTTTATGATTTCTAAAAGGATGGCAGCATGCAGGTATTAAGGCCACTGATGGCCTTCTCTACAGATGAATTTGCAAAATCTCTTTCGATTAATGCACGAACTATAAATATTTTGAAAAAAATTGTCATCACATATTATAGAGTACCAATACAAATCCTAACAGATTCAACAGCACGTAAAATTTCTTCAATTCGATATCAACGCTAAAAAAAGTTAAACTTACCAGATCAAATAAACAACGATCCCTCTAAAAGGTACATATACGCAGATTTCCTCTTCCAGTGGAAAGGTTATGGAATTAATCCAGCTCGGTGCGCTGCCGTAACATTCTTTTAGCTTCTTTTATAGTGTAGTAGAGCAATCTTTTGGTAAACGTTTAATCTAACGCTGAAACGGCCAAGTGGTCATACTGGCAAGCACTGGTTCTATTACCTTGAGGACAAAAAAATCTTGGAAAGATGAAGAGAATAACCAAAATAACAAATGCGCTAGAATCTGTCATATAATCGGAATAAATAATCAACAAGTTAAATATAGTTTTCTAGTTACTGATAAATGCTTTTGGAATGACATTTTATTAAATAGTAAAATATATGAAACTTTTGGCAATGAAAATCGGCTTAGTGATAAATTTTGTAATTCACATACATCTATTCGGTTAAAATAATTCCATGGATGTTCAAATGTATACTTACATATATCAATAATAATTTATTGGTTATTAAGAACTTTTCAAAAAAAGGAAATAAATAAATATGATTGAATACATAATAAATCTTTGAGAATAGTTAGCAAGTTAAGCCTAGGTCTAATTAACCGATCAAGAGTCACATTTTTTTTTTTTTGATATCTAATAAGATGACCCCTCCTGTTTTGGAAAGAGGCTGTCGTTTTTATTTATCTAAGAAGACATGGAATATTTCAGATGCTTATGAATTCTACGTAATTTTTGTGTCAAATTATAAAGCTAATTAATGATTAAATTTTATTTTATAAGCCTGAAAATGTGGTAATTCGATGCACGTAAAGATGACGGGGGCGACCGTTTAGGGGTTAATGATAAAATCTTTACAAAGAATTTTAATAAATGTGTAATGTTGTTGGAATGTTATGTCATTTAAGTTAATTAATTTCAAAAATATATTTTCACATAAGTTTTAAAATTAAGAATAAATGAAATCGGAAAAATATTATGCGATGTTGAAAGAATGGCTAAAATTCATGTAAACTGTTTAAATATTGAATTTTTTGATTCTAGTACAGAAAATAAATTCTTCACAAATAACCTCATTAATTTTCGTATACATACTCAGATATTTCACTAGAAATATTTTAATTGCTTACACTTAACGGATGACAAGCTTAGAAAAGAAAAAATAAACCAAGCAGCAAATATGTTTAAAATTTCTCGAGGGCTAACATTTTCTCCATGCCAAAGTAATTCTATGGAGCGATTCTCAGGAATTTTGATATATCGTGATAATGGCATACGCTTTCATTGATTTGGACAAAGTTGGGAATAAACAAAGACTAGAAAGCTGAAAAAGAATGCAAATCACCTTACCTTTTTAATATTATAATCCTATTCAAATCTTCAATTCAAAATACGAAAAACTTTTTATCAATATTTGTCTTCCAAAAAATTACATATTCAGTAGTTTATTCTTGGATTTAAATTTTTGCGGGAAAATGAACGTATCTATTATAGAGAAAATGCTTTATTTCTTTGACAGCGAAGGAAGGAAAAAAATGATACTGCAGTAAATATTTCGAGAGAATATATTCCATCTGTTTTTATAATCACACAATTACTTTAAAGCTCACAATATATCCCAGATATAATTTATCCATGCTCATATTAAAATTTTAAAAATCTGTGGCATAGATTGTTTTACCCGAAAAAATTTTATATTTTGATTTAGGACAGCTATTGTAAAACGTTTCCCTTTGCCTATTAAATGTCCATTTTATTATTTAAAACTGTGTAGTGAAGGAGATGTCTAATATTAAAAATTAAAAAAATTTATTGAGGGAAGAATTAAAATTATATATTCGTAAATATTCGCTCGAAACTACAATACACTGATCATACTCCAAACTTATTATAATATGTCGTTCCAATGGAACAATCCATATGTATAATTTAATCAATAAATTTATTAATTTTAAAATATATATTCTCACGTAGCTTTGAAGTATAAAAAAATATATCGTCTTGGTAAAATGATGACATGCATTATCTTGATATAAATAAAAGTCATTGTGGGTCTGTATGTGGGTATGTTCCACATCTTCTCCTATACCACTGCATCAATTTGAACCAAACTTTGTATACTTATTATTTATGACAAGGGGAAGATACCTGCCAACTTTTCAAAGCGAAAAAGTTAAACAGTCAGTTAATTACAAATTAACCGAAACCGTTTTTCCACTGTGAGTTCTGAGGAAATTATCCCTCCCAAAACATTTTTATGCCATCTTAAAGTTCAAAATACCTTTAAAATAAAGTTTACCTTTACAATAATACCAATTTTATATTCGTGACATTTTTCCTTCAATTTTTATTAATTTTTCAAAATTTAATAAATAGTTGATTACACGCAGACGATTTTGAAATAAAGTAAATTTAATGATACTCCATTGCTAGGCAGCGGTGTAATTACTTTACCATTATTTTCTGATGTTTCTGTTTATCTTCTTCAAATATCTCTTGGCAATGTTTTCATTGGTTTTAAAAGAATTCTAAAGCTTATTTAATTAGATTAAAAAATCGCTGCAGTTAATATAGCCTGTCATCTTTACCTGCGTTTTCTACAAAATAATAAATAAGTAATATTTTAATTGAAAATATATAACTTTGAGTGTTACGAGATTGTGTTTTAATGATGCCTAAAAGAAAACATAAGTCAATCGCTCAAATTCCAACAAAGGCAAAGATAGTAAATCTTTTGTAAGCAAATGATACACATGTTTGACAACAGCACGCTCCAGAAATGTCGTTTACAGGCAAGCATTTGTTGTAGCCTTACGGGTCTATTCTGGTACCCCGGTTGGGTTGGGAGCGTTTCGTCTTTCGACCGCGGGACGTTAATGGCTTTTTCTCGACCGAAAGAAGGGGTCTGATTCTCGTACCTCGGTCGCTTCGAACATCTCGCTTTAAGCTAGGAAGTGACGTATTTCAGCTGCGCGCGCAGCAAATCAAGCGATCGTCTGCGATATTTTTGTTTATGGTTTCAGATTCAGTTCGAGTTTTGAATCACCAAAGGACTGTGGAGAAGCGTACATTTGCTTCCCAATTCTAAATTATGTTGGATTATTTTGAAAAATATCCTCAAATTTTAAGTGGGAAAGTTGATCGCATCTTTTCAAAAGACACCAGGGGTAAGAGGTGGGAAGATTTAACTTCTGCTCTTATAAGATGCATTATAATGCATCTTTCTTGCCTTCGTAAGTCCATTGTTAAGGGGGGGGGTTAAACCATTTATCTTTTACAAAATATACATTTATAATAATATTATACATTTATAGAACATAAATTGCAGTCTTTCTTTCGATATATTGATGTAATTTTACTACTTTTCTAGAGAGAGGAAAAGTAATAAACTTTTTCCCATGTCAATTATTTTAACATGAATAAATCTTATAAATTAATATTACAAACCATTTATTTTTCCAATTACATAAGAAAATAAAATATGAAAAAAAGTTATTAAATTCAGCAAGTTTTTACAACATTACAAAAATTACATCTTTATTAAGGAACAAGAAAAATTCTTTTATTGTCAGATTTTGCAATTACTTTGTAAATATTTGACAAATTTCTTTGAATTAAAACCCAAATAAAAAAATTGTTATGATATATACGGAATAAGGAAAGCCATTCCACACTCAATGTTAAAAAAATGTTAAAATGTTACCCTAATTTAATTTAATGAGAAAATATTAAGTAATTCAATCTTTAAATGTAATTGATCTTAGCTAATTATCAAATATCATTATTGACTATCTTGATGGAGTAGTAAAAGATTGAACTACTTTTAAAGATTTAATTACTTTAGATTGTCGTATTAAATTATTAGATTAAATTATTTAAATTCGATAAAATATTAAACTACTTTCTAAAAAATCTAAAGTAATTGATAAATTTTTCTTCAGATTGGTCAAATGGATTACATTTATCCAGATAAACCCTTTCAAAACACAATTAGCGTCTTAGCAGCCTCCATTTTAAACGAAAATTTGATAAGTTCTGATATCGAAACAACACTTCTCGCTAGCGAATAGCGTTTACCCCGGGTACAGAGCTGGCGAGAAATCGGAGTCCTTTTTTCGACCTAGCGAGATCCCAACCGATTGGAAAAACGGGTACGAGAATCGCACTTGTCGTTTTAACGGGCGGAAAAAGTGACGTCTCCCAACCCAACCGGGGGTACCAGAATAGACCCGTTAATCTCTCTAGTTGGGAGGCTGTGGTTTTGAATGTTTATTGTTCATATTTTTATGCAGAGTTCGCACATGAGATCTTCAAAACAAGGTATAGGCCACTGTCAACTGTTCAAAGTTCGAAATTTAATTAAATATTTAGCAAGATTTTGGCGTTTTCTGCGATATCTTCCGAAAATGTTATCAAACTAAAACTAATTTCACACCATATTTTTTAAAAAAATCTTTTCAGTGACACTTATTTCATTTCCATGCATTTTTTTTTCTCTCTCATTTTAATAAATTTTTTCAAAATTAATTTTATACGCAATTTGTAACATTTTTTAGTGCTGATGAACAAAAATGCACATACGAAGAACTGTTACCAAAAACATTACCAGAATTTTATTAAACACTAAATGAAAAGCTTAAAACCACACAATACAAAATTTATACCAGGAACAACTTTTGATTTGGTTTATTTTCATGTTTTTTATTAATCAATTGTTCCCAAAAAGTCCATTAAAACCTTTATTTTACTTCGGTATTTATGAAAAAAAATTTGAAGTACTTATAAAAAATTAGTTTCCGGCGTTTTTTAAAAATAGCTTGCTTTAATCCATGTTCTCATTTTAATTTAAAAACGTTTCACACGATCAAAGGATTTTTGTATTGTAATATTTTATACATTTTTTTTTAAATCCTGAGCAACGCCGATTATATCAGCAAGTTTTTCATAAACTGAAAGGCACTTAAATGAACGTCGAATAATTTTTTGAAAAATCCTTTAGGTTAGCCTTTAAAATTTTAAATCATGTAAAACATCTTAAAGAAAACTAGAAAAGTTGTAAATCTTTCTATGAATATTAGCTTAGACTCATTAAACAAATAAGAGATATGAAAAATAAAGTATTACTTGAACAGTAAAGATAAAAAAAAATATTAAATCTTTAGAACCTTGAAAGAATACAAAAATCCAATGATTAACTTTAAAAGCAAAGAAATTTCAATTAAATGGAGGATTGAATCAGTATTAAATTAATCATATTTTAACATAAAATCCAGTGAAATCTAAAAAAAATTATAAAGGAATGAGGCTATGCAAATCGAACATTATTTGTTAGCGATATTTTAAACCAATATTCTGAAATTCTTCATTGTATATGAATTTCGGACACATCTTGGGACAGAAAGTGTTTATAACAGCATAAAGTCTTGTTAAAAATAAATATGAATTTGCAAAACTAAGATTTTTAGGATTTCCAGTTGCATTTTGCATTGACCTTCCTGACGAAGAAATGTCAAAAAATATATCTTTGTTTCTTTAACATTTGTATGACTTTATTTCTTAAAATATAAAATTTTTACTGTTTTCTTTGAATCGTCATACATTCTGTAATGCGTTCAATATTTTAAACTTTCGTCTCCTCTATTATTTGATGCTGTTAAAAGAACTTTTGTCGCCACTTCATTTGCCTTTTGTCGTTGTTCACAACTTTGTTGCATTTTTGCATTCTATATAATACAGTTTTGATGTAATGTAATGCCTTTACCCTGTTTTGTTTTGTACTCCCCGCTGTCCGAATCCTTGCCTTATACCCTCTTGGTAGGTTGTGTAGGTGTGGGCAAACAAACCAATATATAACCTTTGTGTATCCGCAGGGTAAATCTGATGCCATGTTCAGTTTACGTGGTAAAAATTGTGTTAGGATTTCGTTGATTTTAAAATGAAATATAGATAATAAATTTAGCTACGATTAATTATGTTATCATGCCTGCCATAGTTGAAACAAATTTATGAAAGCTGAGATATGAATACATAACTTATTTTTTTTTACTTAGACTCATGCGGGGGGGGGGAGTTTGAATTTTTTCTTTTTCTTTTAACTTTTCTTTTTTTAAAACTTTTATTTTACTTTTTCAGGGAAAAGAGCCGAGTTCATGAAGGCATACATCAGCCTACCATGAGCATTAATGTCTTAAAAAAGCTACAATAAAGAAATAACTTTCGATAATATTTTTTACTTTGATGAAAATAAACTAGATCTGTATTAATTGCTTATTTTTTCAGTAGATGGAGCCGACCTAAAGAGGACAACTGTCAATGATCGTATACGTTGGAGTACCTCATCATTTTTCTACATGTCCATACGAATTTTAACCTTCAGCTGTCCTTTGGCTCTTCTGAGGGGATACGAGTTGCATGCATATTTTACCCTCAAAACGCATACGATACAATATTTTATTCAAAAATTTAGGCTGGATTTTACCGAGATCATTACTATTTGTTTTGATTGATAATCAAAGTAATTGCGTAGTCTTAAGGAATTTAATCTGCGAATGCAACATGCAAAGCACAATACGCATCTAATTAGTTTTTAGAGAGAAGTATTAAATTATTTAATCAGTGCCTTCATAAAGCATCCATCATAAACAAATGAAATCAAAATTCCATCGTCCCGAAGTAAAACTGTCCTTGGGCATAGAGATATCTCTAGTTTTTAATTCTGTCACTATCGGAAAATTGACAGATTTCGAAAAAGCATGTAACTACATTATCGCAATACGGAATTTGAAAAGGCAGTTAAAGACATTATTGTGACTAAGAGTTGAAAAATTTATGAAAATGAAATCCAAGTAAAATCAGTCGTGCCGTAAAGAAAAATGTTCTGCGTTATATGAACTACATTGTTGCTCATAATTATTAGAATAGACTTAAAATTTCATATTTTATTCATAAAATTTTTAAGACTTGATAATTTTCTATTTTTAGTACTTTATTTCATCCTCCATAATGCATATAAGCTTTAGTTATTTCTTAAAATACCTTCAATTTTTTAGAAAAGACTATTAGTTTTGAACAGTATGTTATTGCTGTTCATTATTCGAACGGTTGATGCCGAAGGCTATATTTAAGCGAGTACGAATGGGATTTGTTTTTATTTTGGTAAACTTTAAAAATTTTTGTAGATTAATTTACTTGGTAATTATTTATAACCTGTGAAGCATTCAAGCCAACTGTAATGGCCAAGAGTATAGAGATTTCTGCTGAACTTCTCTACTGCATCGTTGAAGATCGAAATGATGGGCTATCATATGAAACTCTAGCAAAAAAAAATAAAGAAATTGTATAAGTTAGGTATTTACTATTTGTGCAAGAAGTATGAGATCATAGCATCCACCAAAGTCAAGAGAAGGCGAGGTAAAAAATCTAAAACAAATGCAAGAGAAGACTATGATTGTAAGATTGGCACAGGAAAAGAACGATAGACCGTCAAGTGAGACCTTGGAAAACATGAAATTTAATGTGTCAGCTGTAACAGCACGCACTAGAATCAAGAACTAGTTGCTGATCAGCTGTATCCGAAGAGAAAGGCCATTTAGCTCAAAACATTGTAAAGCGTTTGGCACTTGCAGAAGAGCATATTTCGAAGAATTCACAATTTTGGGGGTAGTGTTTCATTGTCAGACGAAAGCAAATGAGAGTTTTGTATCAAAAAATGGTAAAAGAGCACGGCGACGAGGCTCTTAAACTAATGAAAATCTTACAGACAGTGAAACATGGAGGCGGAGAAGCGATGGTATGGAGGTTGGTTTTCCTCTAATGGTGGTGAAATTGTGATGATCGACGATAAAAAGACTGGAAGTATGTACGTCGAAATCCTGTCCCAAAGTCTGAAGAGGTCAAATCGTTAATTTCATTGTGGGTCGACGTTTTCTCTTTCAATGAAATAATAACACAAAACATGCGTCAGATTGCCAAATATTATTTTTGTAAAAACTAGACTAAATTACTGGATTGGCCAACAAAGCCCAGACCTTAATCCCATAGAAAATTTATGTTCAGTTTTGAATCAGAAATTGATTTTTTTTTTTTCGCTTTTCCAAAGGCATTTTTTTTTTTTGAGACGATCCAAGATGAATGGCGCTGTATTAACCAGGAGACAAAGCAGAAACTGGTTGATAGCATGAATCGGACTGAAAGAGATTGAAGGTCAAAAGGAGGTCCAGCTAACATTAAAGTTTTATATTTGAACTTTAAAAAATTGTTAACTTTTTGTTGTAATTTTTTGATCGTTCGAATAATTTTCAAAGCTACTTAAGAGTTATATATGAAAATGCTCTTATTTTGACATATTCTGCTGTAAAGTGCGAATTATTTAAAGATTTTTCTAATGAATATCGAATTAAAAAAAATTAATACATTTGAGATATACTTTTTACTATAAAAAATAAACTTATTAGAACGCTAAGGAAGATTTTACAAATAATTTTGAAGAACATTATATGATCAACCCATTTTCTCTGGTGCAATTATTTCACAAATTACTTTTGAAATTTGACTACAGTTTTTCGCAACGTTTTAATACATGAAATGCTTAGAGAAAAAAGGCAATATCCGTAAAGTTGAGTTCAGTTTACAAACTGTTTAGTTTTATTCGAGTTTTTACACGAAATATTTTCACACAGCGAGAGCAGTAACAAGCATGGAATGTAGGTTATTTCTTCTCAGTCAACGAATCCCATCCTTCTTGTAGCCGAAGCAAATTGTTCTGGCATTCATTGCTTAGTATTTTAATCTTATGTAATAATTATTTGAATTAAGTTTTATAGGTATTTTCAGATGGACCAATTTAACATTTAGGACAACGTTATTTGAAGGCCCAGTTCATAGGGATAAGATGTTATTTGTAGGCACAGTATATCAAAGCCCGGTTCTTGCTTGCTCATCGCATAAAGCGTCATCGGGCGTGGTCAGTACTTGGGAGGGTGACCACTTGGAGACATTGCGTGCTGTTGGGTTATTTTTTGAGCCCTTGACTCACGGGCTTGGCTAGTTTTGCTAAATAAAGTGGGGGTTAGTCGCAAAATTTAAAAATACCTTCGGATGAAACGTTTGCAGTTTAACCCATATTTACCAAGGTCTCTTTTTTGGGACGCTTGTTTTCTTTTCATTTTTACCTAAACAGTGGAATTTTTTGCTTTGGTTGTTTCATCTAAATATTGAACTAACCGTTACTAGAGTTACAAATCAAATAATTTTTTTCTAATTAAAACAGCAATTTAATTAAAACTTAATTAGTTCTAATGAAAAAATCGACACTATCGCTTCCTTTCATATTTCATTCAAGTTATATTAATGTAGTTTTTTTTAAAGGGAAATAGAGTTTTGGGATATAATGGGTTAACAACCAAAGTATTGTGAATTTCCTAGTACTTTTAATTGTTATATTTCAAAATCTAATAATTTTAATTTAATAATTCCCAACATTTTTCATTGTGTTTATAGATTGTTTTGCATTGTTTCCACAAATATTTTTTTAAACACTTTGTTAAAAACTATAGTATGGAGATATTTGTTGGTTGCAGGTATCGTACGTTTGAATAAAGCGCTATCCATAGGTACCACCTGTAGAAGAAATATTAAACAAGATGCAAGGAATAACTGAAATGTTCTAGAATAAAATACTTATAAGTGACTAAGTTTTAAAAAGGTATAAGTATTCAGGAAACTGGAAACAATAGTTGAGTTATTTTAATGATGTCTGGAAATTAATTAGCTTTAGAAAAAAAAGAAAAAAAGGAATTAAATTTTCGAATTTCCCAGATGACTTTAAAAAATGTTAATCCAAAATTCAAATTCAACAGATTATAATTATGCAGCTTCATGTCATTTATTTTCCAAAATTTTCAATTTTTAAAATGTCGATAACACCGACACCAGACTAAAACGGTGGTGGTACATTTCGGTCTCAACGTGTTAATGAATACAAAATTAATATTCATGTTGAAGAGGAAACAAATAATGCAGCACAAACCAAATTTAAGAATAAATAAAACATTTATTTTTTAACAGGATGAGATCGAATTACATTGGACGACAAATATTTTAGAATAAATAATTTCACAAAAAGTAAAACCACAAATAAGGCAAGAATACAAGATTTGATGCACACATATCATTACTAAATAAATTCTGCATAAATGTTACAAACAAAATATGGAAAATGCACAATATGACAATGAACTATATAATAAAGAAATAGTTGTATCATTGGAAGCGAAATAAAACGAGTAATTTATTTTTATATTTGCGAGTATTAAGCACTTGAGTATTAATTCTAAGAAAGAGGATTTTCCTTAATTTGAAAACAGATTTAAATTTTGCTCTTATGCAATTCTGTGTCAAAGATGAAGTTTCATTCGGTTTCTAGTTGAATAGGATATTTTACGAGACAAAAAGGTATGCACAAATAATACAGCAAATTTTCTGGAAAGAAGCTTAGTAATTTCTTTTCAACTTCGTATTTCAATCTATATTTTTTAAAAATAGAGTTTAAAAGCAGCTTCCAACTTCATTCTCAACTAGGATATTCTTTTAGTGGACTTATCTTTAACACAGGCATTTAATTTAACAATACTTGTGCGAATATATAATACTTTTTTGTAATTTGACAGCAGAGAGTGTATTCCAATACTATTTGGTTTTGTACGGTAAGCGATAGAAAATATTTCGCTTCAAGTCCGAACTTAAGGCCCACCAATGTAACAGGCATGGTAAAGTAAAATTTAATTTCCTAGGTGAAAGTTTAATACGATAAGCTTAATTATACATAACTACTGATCAAATTTTCAAGCTATAGCATCGTACCAAACATACACGGAAAAGATTTTTAGCCTTAAAATAGAATTTAAAAACAACGTTTCCAATTTTTAAATCTTCGGAAGAAAAGAATTTCAGATTTTTTTATGTAGGTATCCATATTTTTGCCTGTCTGGGAAAAAATTTAAATTATTTAGCATTGGATGTGTTGATAAGTAACTACGGATGAAGAAAACAGATAACACAAACCGACAGCTGTTGCATACAAAGCAAACTTGTAAGCAATTGTCAAATATCAAAGGGGGAAAAAAACTGTACTGAAAATTAACACTATATCATTCCGTTTCAAGCTTTCCACACAACAAGAAATCCTAAAAAGTTAGAATAACTTAAATACCTTGGAAATACATTCCAATGCTCCCACAATCGTGCAGCATCAAATTTTAGTGCTCATAAATGTCAGATATTGCATTATGGAATAATGATCAGAAAAGCAAAACTAGTATTTTTCAAAATTCATTAGTAGAAATATGTTAAACTCTCGAGTTTATTTCCATTCTTAAATTCATAACAAGTAAGCATTTATTTTTACAAATTTCGAATACAGATCTTCAGCCGACATCCTTAACCCCTTTTTTGCTCTTATGCAACTTCGCCAATGAACCGGACTCCGCGACAAAAGTGTACTCATTGTTTGGCGTTACGTCTTACACCTGAACAACGCCCCCTTGGCACAGAACTAATAAAAAATATAAGGATTGATTGTTAGAATGAATGTGGCGGTTACAGCCGGCGTTTGCCTCTGCGAGTCGCATCCTGAAGGCCGGTTAAAGCCGATTCGTCTCCGAGGGTTGCTTTGTGGATGCCGGCGTTAGGAACGAAAGGGTTGGAGTCGCACAAAAAAATATCGTTTAATAATGGGAACAAAATGTTGATAAACAGAACACAGAAAATTTTGCATTTCGAATTAAATTTTAAAAGAGCAATATTTTATTTGTTGCAGGAAAAGCTTGTTTACAATGGGACAAATTACTTTGAAATAATTCATGATAAAGAGGTTACAAAAAGACAATGTAAAAAAATTATATCGGATTTAAGTTTTTCCCTTGATACAATGTATACGCACAAAATATATTAAACCATTCGCAAATATATAAATGATACACATGCATATACACAGTCTTGTTGATCTAGATTTAAACACATGGTGTAAAGTTAAACAGAAAAAAGTTTTATACATCAAAATTGTTAAGGCTGAGTGATGTAACAAGCAAATGAGATGCAATAAACATTTTCTATCATATCCGTCTTTAAAGGGAAGATTTCTGCAATGCCTTTATTTTCGATATTTCATTATAATATTTGCAAGCAAAAGGTGAATAAATGCACTAAAAAGGAGGAGAGGGTAGATTTCAACCAGAATTGATGAAAGATCTATTTAATATGGCGGAAATTGAGCAACTTCCGACTGTTTTATACTTCTGCTTTACTGCTTGGTGGATTAGGGAATAAAATTTCGCCCAATTGAATTTGAAAGCGATATTTAATAGTTTCTTCCTTGAATAGAGCCCAAATTTATGAAGATGCAATAAGCAGTATAAGGAAAGGTCCAGAAATTAGAGTTGTAGTGAATACCATCGTGAATTACCAGACTCCATCGAATATGTTTTCTCTTCATTTGAAACTTTACCGTGGAATCAAAAGCGCTACGAAGAGGTTGATTATTCAAGAACATTTGGCTACAAAGATGTAGTCATGGGTCTATCTCATCTATAGCATCAGTGCAAAATTCGTATGGAGATGGAGCTGTCAGAAGGCACTGTTATGCCTGCCTCAAAACAAATACTCATGTATCGATTGTGACAAATTCTATATCAGCACAAAATAGCCAAGAAAAAATTTAGTTTTATTTGTATATTATTCCTAAGCAGGAGTGAAGATGTTACTGAATATTACTATTTATGGAAAAATTTGAATTACCGTCCACTGGCAGTTTTTAAGGAATCGAGATACAGCATATGCTATCGTCACTATTAAGCAGCGAATTATGGCGATTGATTTCTTAATGTTAAATAAGAAACGATTCATTGCTTTGAAGCTAATCCAGAGTTTTGCCAATTAAAGGTATGACCTTATGTTGTCAAACCCGGGCTGCTGCGATTTTAATTCATTAATTTTAATTAAGATTTTCTTGTAATGCCCTTTTAAGTTACGGATTTCTCATTTACTGTATATATACAAATGAAAAGGTCTATAGTGTAGCGCTTTAAGACCGAACTCGCACGATCGTGCGGGTTAGACATTAGCTAGCATTTATGCTTCCTGGAGAGTTGTATTTAATAAATGCCGGAAAGTAACGACTGTTCTAGTTTCCAGAATATCAATAGTATCTAGTTCTCAAAATACGGCAGAGAGTATATTTCAATTATAATCGCGTTAAATCTGTATGAAAAAAATCGCGCTAAACATTAGAATTATCTGCCGCAATTAGCTAATTATTAATACATTTAATTGCTTAGATACGAATTGTTAATTTAATGTCGAAATAAATGAAAAATAGGAAAATATGTTAAGAGTTAATATAATTACTCTTTAGGCGTAATATTTGTTTACCCGTACGATTGTGCGGGTTCGGCTTTATTTGAGCTCACTGTCCGAAAATCGACTTCCTTTCTGTAGAGTCTTCTCTCGTGATCCGATGCACACCTCGTTTTCTTTCAACTGTATCACTAAGTAACGGCCTTAAGACTTGAAATGAGTACTATATTAAGAAAATAAAATTTTAACTTAAAAAATACATGGTTCATTTCCTATCACATAAAAATGAAATATTTTACATACAATTTTTTCCGCTTTTAGCTTTCCCCCCCCCCAAGAGAGTTTTACGAAATATGTCCCACCGCCTCCCAACGGTTTTTAGTATTCCACGAGAAACTTCCGCAAATCGCATCGTCGTTTTTACCGTATCAGCACTCAAATGTGACAAGCTCTGTCAAAGTATTTTGAAGGATCTCTTTGAAAGCTTCGTAACAAAGGAGACTACCCATAGAAAGTTCCACACAAGGATTTCACTCTATCATTGAAATCTTATCCTCCTTAGTTTACTATTGGGGAAGGAAGAATTTGGTGTCAGCACATGCGTTTGTAATTATTCAGTCCGAACAAAGAAACTAGATACAAAAGCCGTCAAAACTGGCGCTATGATGATATTGGTCACGCATGTACATCTGGAAATGCCGACTGTCCTAATGATCATGGGAAATGATGCGTGGTCCTTCCTTGAATATAATCAGTATAGGAAAGAATTTGCACACAATAGACATTGTCGGAGGAAATACAGGGAGATTTTCTAAAGAAGGAGATTGAAAGGGGCCATCCGACATTTCGTGAAGGCGCTGCAATTTCTATTGTGCAAGAAAGAATGGAAAGCGAACAACCAGATATTGCATGATCCTCGAAGTTTCATTTGCCTTCTGAAAATACAGGAGTATCCCTTATTTCAGAATTTCCGCTGCATATAAATTCAGGTACAGCATTTTTTAATATACATGTATATTTTTGAAAATTAATTCTATGTTAGATTTTTTTCCTTGCTATGAAATATATAAATTTTATTTGTACAAGTATTAATTTTAAAATACTAGTTACAGGTAATTTAAATTAAACCTGATTAGAATAACTCGTATAGTAATTATTCAAGTAAGTTTTGCTTTGAGTTTAAAGATAAATAAATATATATATTTATCCCTTCTTTTTTACTAAAAGTTTATATGTTATAAGGATGTCTAGAAGGAGGAAAATACTCAAGAAGCTATTCTACAAATATTACAAGCATCTGATTCAGAACTTAGTGATCTGACAGAAGGTGATATTGATGACTCAACATACGAGCCACGGATAATAGGAGAATGCAGTTCGGATGAACAAGAAATAAATATTTCAGCACAAGAGATTAATTTCGAAATAGATAGCCCGTCGACACAAAAAATTGCAGAAATTCTACCTCAGGGTAAACTTACAGCATCGATAAAAAAAGAGGAAGAAAACGTTTATGTGGAAAAAGGAAAAGTGAATCCTGCGCCTCATCCTGGACCTCTGGATGTTACTCAATTACAGGTATTTATATCCTTTTAAATTTTAATAACATCTAATATTAGAAAAGGTAGAAGATACATACTTTTTTTTAGATTGACTAGGAAATGACGCCTTTGGAATATTTTAAACAATATTTCCCACATGAGTTTTTCAGAGATGCTGCTTATTTTACTAATCAATATTCCATTGTTAAGTCAGGAAAATCCATTAAAACTAATGCACAAGAATTACAGCGATTTTTTGCTGTTAATTTAATCATGGGATACGTATCATTTTCTCGATTGAAAATGTACTTGCAAGAAGAATATAAGTATCCTCTAGTATCTCATAAGATTTAACGAGATTGATTTTAGTCTCTTAGAAATGCTTTCCACGTTGTAGACATAAATACTCCTTGAAATAACTTAAATGAAAATAAATTATGGAAGATTCAACCAGTTATTGACATTTTTAGAAAAGTAGTATAAAGTTTAAGTTACCAATACATGATTTATCCTTTACTGGTCGTTGTCCAATTAAACAATATGTAAAGAACAAACCCAGCCCTATTGGTCTTAAAAATTTCCTTCTGTGTGCGTCGTCAGGGATAGTAATGGATTTCGAAATCTATCAAGGTAACTCAACTTTGATGATTAATCAAGAACTAGGACCATCAGTCGTGATGAAATTGGTTCAAACTTTGCCACAAGGTAGTTTTGTTTATTTCGATCGGTATTTCACTACATTACCATTGTTGAAAAAGCTGAGCGAATTGAAAATTTATGGAGCAGGCACTATTATGGCCAATCGCATTAATGGTCTTCAATTAACCAAGGCTGATAAAATGGAACGGGGTACATGTATAGAACATATTACAACAGACAAAAATATCTGTTGTAGAATGGAAGGATAGCAACAAAGTTATAATGGCATCTAATTGTTGTGGCATTGATCCAAAAGAAGACGTTCAACGCTGGTCAAAAGATAAAAACGAATACAGTAAAGTACCATGTCCTTCAGTGGTGAAAAAATAATCAATGCAGGGGAGGCGTGGATATTTGCGATTAGCAAATGGAATGCTATAGAACATGGTTTAAAACCAGAAAATAGACTTGGAAAGTAATATTGTATTTCATTGACTTAGCGGCTGTAAATTCATGGTTCCAATATAAATGTGTTGTTGTAGCAAAGAAAATTCCAAAAAGAAATCAGAAGGATTTATTACAGTTTAAGCTAGAGATAACTGAAGCTCTTGCTGTAATCCCATCTGTTAACAGGAAAATAGTAAGTGACGAAGAAACAAATGAAGATGTTGAAGATTCTACATCTACAGTTAAAAGGTCGAAATACCATAATCCACCAGCAAAAAAGCCATGTACAAATAAGAGGTATGTGTTCAACCACTTTCCCCAGTGCAATGACCTTTCACGTCCTCGTATGTGCCGTCATGAAAATTGCAAAAGCACTTCTAAAACTCTGTGTGGGAAATGTGATTTATATTTGTGTTTATCAAAAACTAAGAACCGTTTCAAAAATTTTCATTGTAAAAAAGTTTAGTCATTAAAATTGTAATTTCCTTATTTACAAATATCTTTCTTATAAATTGTTTATTGCGATGCTAAAATATTTGTTTCTTTGGTTTTCATTGAATATTACTCACACTTTGAAAAATAAATTAGGTGAAACTTATATAAATAATGTCTAACCCGCACGATCGTTCGGGTTCACGTTGTCATAGAAAAAACTTAACCCGCACGATTGTACGAGTGCTCTCCTGCGTTTGAGGGACATGCTAGATTTTTAAAATTATTTTTTACAGTTACTAGTAGGATCCAAGGCTACCTATAAACTAAAAAAAATTAAATTTAAGGATGAAAATTTGTCCGGTTTTAAAGGGGTAAGGCATACTCTGTAATTCATTTACGGCCACTGTTTTTGGCGATGCTTGTAAGTTTTTTTTTATCCGACTCAAACACGGGCTGTTCTTTCGCTGCACAACGGGGCTCTCTTGTGCAATCTCTGCCCGTTGGGGCTTGGGGGGGGCGGCGGTCCTCTACTTGCTGTTATGGTTCTCTTCTCCATTGGTCCTCTAGGACTTGAACCCTGCTTGGATAGGCTGGACCAGTTTGAGTATCCATTCGAACTTGTGGTCTGGAGATGGGAGTTTAGTCCAGCAACGTACAAGCTTATTTCCGTGTCATACCTAAATTAAAACTGTCCCGATTTGATTCTACGTGTGTTCCACTACTGCAATTACATGGATCAACTTTTCCACCATATCTGCCGATAATATTTGTTTCGAATAGAATCTAGTAGTCAAAATCTGATGGACTTCTGGCATCATGTGAAAACTAAAATTCTGCCTGTATTTAACAAATGATAATTCTTTGTGGAACTGTTTCGCATTTTCAACTAGTGAATGTCAAATTTCATTATAAGCGACATCCCTTCGAATGATCACTTCCTTGAACTCAAGAATTCAACGAATTTCAAGTGCGAATTTTATTTTTGGATTTATTCGATACTGTAACACTGAAAGTGATTTGGAGTAATTATTGGATTACCACAACAAACGGAATTGGAACACGATACGTGATCAACTGCAAAATTTCCCACAGTAATGAAGATACTGGTGGCAGAAGAGATCAGATACCAAAGGCGATGAATGCCAGTGTGTTGTCGGACTCCATCGAACACAAAGTCGCCACCTAATAATGTCAAAAAACGATGTATAACACAATTAGAAGGTCTGGAAGTTATATTTATGCAGCAAAATTGGCTAACCCTCAGTTGCTGCAGAGACAAAATAGAGCGTTTGAACTTCAGCCATCAAGTCATGATCTGGGACAAACAATGGATACAAATGTTTTTCTGACGAAAAAAAATGGAATTTGGATAGACCAGACGGATGGAAGTACCAATGGCATGATTTAAGAAAAGAAAAAGAAATATTCTCCAAGGGCCAATTAGGTAGAGGCTCTGGTGAACCTTAGAAGGTTGTGGGTTAAATTGCGTTCATTTCGGGTGAAATGAATTTACAAGCATACCAAAGTGTTCTCGCAAGTCATCTTTTATCAAATGCTGAATTTCTTGCTGGAGAAAATTGGAAATATCAGCAAGACAATGCACTTATCCATTCGAGTAACAGTGCAAAAAATTGGTTCCAAGTGAACAATGTTGAAACTTTGAAATGGACAGCCAAGTTTCCAGATCGCAACCCAGTAGAGAACTTATGGGGTGACTTAGCAAGAAGAGTTTATGCAAATGGGAGACATTTGACATCATCAATAGAGCTGAAATCTACTATCGAAGGCGAATGACATAAAACAGACCCCGAACTTTGTCAAAAACTAATTTCATCCATGAAAACAAGAATATTTGAAGTAATTCGAAGAAATGGCTCCTACACAGGCTTCTAAATGTTTGTATTTTTTTCTTGTATGCTCTTTCCTAAGTTGGCCTTAAAGTTTTTACTCAGGCCTACATATTGATCTGTATGTTCTATAATCTTTTCTAATAAAATATTTACAAATGAATTTTGCCGCCTTTTTTACTTGTATTTACGGTTAATAAGTATCACTTAAATTATATTTAAATCCTCAGTTTAATATTTGTCTATTTTCTCAAAATTTTTTCCTGGCCTTAAAGTTTTTACTCGGATTGTATGGTCTGAATTTCCCACCACAGCCGCAGCAATTTGAGAAAACGATTCAAGGGCAAGACACTTTGGGAATACTAGTGCCTTAAAAGAGTAGTAAAATTTAATTTATTTTGTGGTCTTGCCCTTCACAGAGAAGGCTTCAGCTTTATACTTGCCATAGTTTCATCAAGTTCACATGATTCCATTAAAAATTGGAGAAAAGGCTGGATAGAAGTCTGCTACCTTCGACTATGGGTTATTCGTTTCGGGAAAATTTTTCAGACTAATTGCCAGCTCTTTTTTCTAATTACCCAACAAGTTTGGATGCAAAGAAAGCAATACAATCCAAAATGTAATTTCATTGCTAACCGTATATGCGCAGTAGAGTCCTCTATCCCATTTCAAGGCATGCAGTTGTGAAAACTGGAAAAGAATGCCGCACCTAGTTTAACAGCCTTTCCCAAGGGTCTGCGCCGAATGACAGTATCACCTGGAGATATGCTGCAAAGCTTAAATTATACATTTAACACCAGGAAAATAAATATAGAAATCGTTTGAAAAGTGCTGAATCTGACAAGGTAAAATATTTAATGTAACTCAAATCCAAAACTTCCAAGCAAAATTCACCTTAATCTTTCTGGCTAAAAATTTAAGTATTTTAAATCATTATCCGATAGCCTTTCCGTACGTCATCTTTTTACCCAAGGAAAGAATATAAAACTGTGCGCATGGGAAAGGTATTCAAACTAGTTATACAATGTTTTAAGGAGTATTAATTTCAGCCTGAAATCCTGGGGATATACAAAATCAAGACGTGTATATAAAGAGGGTTTCGTGGTATACAAGGGATTAAGAACAATTGATTTAAATCGCCTGAGATCTAAATAAAGTTATTAAAGGAAAAGGGTTATGGGGGAAATGTTTTCGTTCAAAACAAATGTTTGTCTGCTTTACTGAGTTTGAGGTAAAGAAAGAATTCAGAAGGCATAATGGTACTAATTATTAGGAAGAATTTCTTCGAGAAGCCTCCTGAAGTTATATTAAATTATTCTATGAAGAGGTACAAAGCTAACCTTCAAATGTTAGTTTTCATAAGTAATAAAATATAAACTAAAAAGCGCTTTTATAAAATCATGAAAGAAATCTCCGTAATATAGATTATACCGTTTACTCAATGAAATTGCATCCAAGTTTAGGCATGAACGCACGAGGAGTTAGATGCTGATATCTAGAGTTTACTTGAATGACACATAGAATACAGTTAATATTTTTAATAAAGGGTCGTACACGAAAACGCAGGCATCTTCTGAAAAAATTGCACATGAATTGCTTTTCTCAATATTTCATTCAACTTGTTTTGAAAGTTAAATGAAAGGCTCCATACCTTGTCTCCCGTCTTATACCTATTGCCCTATCTTTCATCCGAAAAGGCTCTTAAGAGGCAATTGACACTATTAGTCGCCCCTTCATTTCCAAAATCTAACAATCTTTGATGATAGTGAATGTAAACTTATACTATTATCAACCTTGCAGAAAAGTTTGACTGCTGTCAATAGAAGCTCGAGAACTAATTCTTTAAATGTGGCATCTTGTTAACAAATTTTTTTGAACCTATTATCTAAAGAGAAGATTACTATATGCTTCAGTTAAAAAAAATTAAGTTTTCCAATTTGCGAAATATTAGTTTTCACGACACAACCGATAGTTTCGACGACTCAGACATCTATATATTGTAAACTATTTCTAAATACGAAAGGTCCATAGGTCTGTTTTGCCCTGTATAAATTTCATCGACGACCGTTTATTAATAATTTTGATGTTTAAATGATTGTATTCTAATAAAGAAAAAGGGAGATTTCTATCAGTTGCTTTCACTGTTGCGTTATTCATTTCTGGGAGAACCTTTCAAAACTAAATTCCAACTTTCTTCACTATTTGGCCAACAGGTCTGTATGTAATGTAAACAATACAAGCCAAAATGCATCTTCATTGCTTTTTGAACATATACCGTTAAGTGTATATGGACAGTAGAATTCACCATTTCAAGGCACGAGTTGTGAAACTGATCCGAAAGCCACACCTAGTTTAACAAGCTTTCCCATGGTGCTTAGTACAGCAATCTTCGCGGAATGTCAATATCACCTGGAGATTGGATACACAGCTTAAAATGACTCGTGCCCTTGAAGCTTGTTTTTTCATACTCTCCAAAAATGGCCAATTGTCCTTTATAAAAAGGAACCTAAAAAACAGGTTTTCCTATGATGATCCATCATAATCGAAGTTAGGTCCTTACTCTTTGAAAGACCTACCGATAAACTCACCTTCGAAGCTAATCGGACGGAATGCATTTCTGCTTTTTGAAAACAATACACTAAGGGCAGGGACTTTTCGCTCTCACACTAAGGGCAGGGACTT
>BGPR01000006.1:595878-787031 GCA_013235015.1 Araneus ventricosus
AGGGACTTTTCGCTCTCACACTAAGGGCAGGGACTTTTCGCTCTCACTCAAATCAAGTCCATGTCCTTAGAGTATAATTTTAATACAAGCAGAAATGCTTTCCTTTCCACCAGAAGCCTGACGATTTGCTTCGAAGGAGAGTTCATCGGTAGGATTAAGGACCTAACTTTGGTTATGATGGATCTCATCATAGGATAACCTGTTTGATAGTTTCCTTTTATAAAGGTCAATTGACCATTTTTGGAGAATATGGAATAATGATCTTCAAAAACGCGAATCATTTTAACCTGTGCAACCCATCTCCAGGTGGTACTGTCATTCGGCGAAGATTGCTGCGGTAAGCACCTTGGGAAAGCCTGTTAAACTAGGTGCGACTTTCAGTTTTCAAAATTGCATGCCTTGAAATGGGATGGAGGATTCTGTCCAAAAACGCTTAGCAGTATATGTTCAGAAAGCAATGAAAATGCATTTTGGCTTGTATTGTTTACATTGCATACAGACCTTTTAGCCACGTAGTAAAAAAGTTCGAATTCGGTTTGAAAAGATTATCACAGAATTGAATAACCCAACGATGAAAGAAACCGATATAAATCTCCCCCTCTTTCGGCCATATTAGAATGCAATCATTTAAATATCAAAACTATTAATAAACGCTCGTCGATGATATTTATACAGGACAAGACTGACTTATGGACCTTTCGTATTTAGAAAGGTCCAATATCTAGATGCTTTGATTCATAGAAACTGTAAGTGCCGTGAAAACATATCGAAAATAAAAAAAATATATTTTTTTAAACTGAAGAATATAGTAGTTTTTTCTTTAGATATTCGGTTCAAAAATTTTTTTACAAGATGCCATATTTAAAGAATTAGTTCTCGAGCTTCTATTGACAGAAGTCGAACTTTTCTGCAGGGTTGACTAAATCTAAGTTTACGTACACTATCAAAAATTGTTCCATTTTTGACTATAGCAATAGAAAATAGCGTCAATTGCCTCTTTAGAGCCTTTTCGGATGAAAGATAGGTCAATGATAGGTGCGAGACAGGAGACAAGGTATTGAGCTTTTCATTTAACTTTCAAATCAAGTTGAATGAAATAGAGGAAAGCAATTCATGTGCAATTTTTTTCGGAAGATACCTGCGTTTTAATGTACGACCCTTTATTAAGAATATTAATAGTATTCTACATATCATTGAAGTAAATTCTAGATATCAGTATCTACCTCCTCGGGCCTTCATGCCTAAACTTAGAGGAAAGTTCATTGAGCAAACAGAATAATCTATATTAAAATCCTTTTCATGATTTTATAATCAGCGCTTTTTAGTTTATATTATTTTATTACTTATTGAAAACTAACATTTGAAGGGAAGCTTTGTGCCTTTTCATAGAATAGTTTAATATAACTTCAGGAGGCTTCTGCTCGAAGCAATTCCTCGTAATAATTCGTACTACTGTACCTCTTGAATTCTTCCCATGTCTCAAAAGCTCAGCAAGGAAGACAAACATTTGTTTTGAATGAAAATATTTTCCCCCTAACCCTCGTACCTTATTAACGTTATTTAGTTCTCAGACGATCTAATCCAATTGTTTAATTTTTTGCATACAACGAAACCCTTTTACAAGCCTTTATTTTTTTTACATCTCTAAGATTTCAGACTGAAATTAATACTCCTTAAAAACATTGCATAACTAGTTTGAATACCTTTCCCATGCGCACACTCTAATATTCTTTCTCTAATGGAAAAATTGACGTAAGGAAAGGCTATCGAATATTGAATTTAAATGCCAATAAGCATTACATTTTTAGCCAGAAGGATTAAGGTGAATTTTGCTTAGAAGTTTTGGATTCGAGTTACGTTTAATATTTTACCGAGTCGAATTATACACCTTTCAAACGTTTTCTACATTTATCTTCATGGGTGTTATATGTATAAATTTTTTTCCGCTTTATAAATTTGGAAAATACTCTTTTTTAGGCGTCATGAATAAGACCTGCCATATTGCATCACTTATACCGATCAAATCTGTTTCGATTTAACAACTTCGCTGAATTACCCGTACGTTGTATATGCATCGAATGATCATATTTCTAAAGCCATACACAGACGTTACACTTCGATAAAAAAAAAATTGCGTGGGATCCATAAATATCTCCGATTTTTTTATGAAATCCTAGTTGAATCAAAATTACCACATATTCCGAAAGCAGATAGTTTCATCTAATTAGACAGTAAGGAAATTCAACCACATAAGTGTTTAATCGCACTATTCCAGAATCGAAGAAACGTTTCACTTGAATGCATGATCTTCGTGATCCTGCAAAATCACTTTGTGCAATTCCCATCTCCAAAATCCTTAAAAAACTCTGCATCAGGCACCCGTTCGTTAATATTTTAATCTCTCGCATGTTTGGGGAAGCCTTCAGGGTTCTGATGTTTGCTAAAATATGCGATTGAACGTGTTCGATTGTTCAAAAATTGTGTGTTCGATTAATTCTTTCCCTCTTATCTTTGCAGAACAAGGCGTGCAAGTTTCGCTAAATCAATACATCGCCTCTGGTTCCATGATTGTTTTGGCCATATTAGGTTATACTGCTCCAGAACCTATTCCATTCCATGCTGCCTTTAAATATAGCTTATGAATTCTACGAACACGAAATCCTCCCCGAAGTTAACTTTAATGTTTTAATCCCTAATAAATTGTGCAAGAATGCTTGTTTCTGAGCTAAAAAGGTCCTGGATCAGTGGAGAAAGACTTGATTTAAGTTATTTAAATAATCGAGTTGGTTCCAGCTAAAAAAACAATGAAACAGAAGATTACCAGAGGAAAGTAAACTGCATCCTAGAACGAGCCTTTCATGTGAAGCATTCAACCAGTAGTCCAGAGATTATTCAAAAAACACAGATATACTTTGGCAGAAAAACTTAGAAGTCAGAAGGATTAATCCAAATGAACACGATCTTGAAGAAATTAAAAGTCAAGTGAAATAAGACAGATTTGTATTACTTTAATATGTCATTCGTCGAAATAGTCAAGATAGCGATCCAGTTGGTTAAACAAGCTGCCTAAAATCAACTGAACATTTTAAGCTACGGACAATGTCAAACGAAAGAAATTGGTATTAGCCATCTTTACACGCAATACAATACGCACACAAAAATGGTTTTAATAATTTCTGAACTTGGAATCGAACCTGCTAATTATAACAATTTTGACAATACATCTGCGCAAGCAAGGGTAATCTGCTATGCTGCCATTCTACTACTACTAAAACACTACCTTAGATCACAAGTGCATTTAAGTGTTTGGAGGAAAAACGGTGATAGTAAATTAACTATTTGAAGCTTCGCATGTAGTGAAAACAAAACTTCTCTACATCGCATATTTAACCTTAAAACTAGGAAAGCTCCACTCTGATCATTCTGTACGAAGCACCATTATAATGTTTCTTTATCTCAATAGTTAAAAATACCTACATTCACAAAAAGTCTCCGATTCATTTTTCGAAAAATTAGTTGTATTTGTTTTGCTTCGAAGTAAAAAAAAATGAGCCCTTATATGCATTATTCACTACATACAATTGATTATGAGTGTTAAGTTAAATGTTGTATTCCCGGAACATCCACTACGCCGTTTCATTATGAATTAAGCAAAGGCTTCTGTTTCGATTTTTGAAATAAAGCAAGGCTTTTTTTCATTAATTACTATGCAAACAAATGTACGGTCTACGGTCGTACCATCCTGTAAGACGTGCACTCGTTATATATTTGTTGTGCAGCTGCAAACATGCCTCGAGAATGTCTTCGTGGTGGGGAGCACTACATCCATGTCTGTCACTATATTCTAAATGTTTCAGACTCCAAAAACTAGGCTTAACAGGTAGATCCTGTTATGTTGTTACGATAGCGAATTTTTAAAGTATTGCAAATTGAGCAAATACATCAATAATGCCAATAAATTGAATCTATGGTAAGACGCATTTTCATATCGGCTCACGTAGAACTAATTAGCAAATCTCATTTCTGTTTAATATTAAAACCAATAAGCTTAATAGTATGATGTCACAAATTAAAGTTGAAGAAATATTTCAGCTCTTTAAACGCTGAAAAAACCCCAATATTTCAGCATCCTCTAGCCTTTAAAAATAGCATGGATATTTTACGTATATAACAATGCATGAATATCTTATTTTAAGTAAACATTTATATGGGTACAACATCACCCAGCCTTAATGTTCAATTGGAGCATTGTAGATAAATTTTTATGCATAAATCAATAAAAACTAAATGGTAATTTCGTAATTGCTTTGTACTAGCAGCAAGATTCAGGATATTTATACAGAAAAATGTAATTTTCAATGCAACGTTTCAGATTAGTTACAAGTATGCACTGCAGATTTACTTAAACAGAATTGATGTCATACACAAAACCCTTATCCAAAGTATAAATCGTGTATCAAGGTAAGCTCCAACTAGTAGCTGAATAATAAGTATAGTAATAGAACAGAATTCGACATAGTCTCCTTATAAGATTACAGCATGTTGCATTTAGAGCAGTTCACCAACCCTTTGAATACAAAACAAATTTGCTGTCCTGGAATCTTAATTGTGGAATTAACTTTTATAAATGAAAACTGCAGAAAGTGAAAGATTTCAATTTTTAATCGACCATCATCCGTTCATAAGGCTTTGGTCGTAAAACGAGTAAGCGAGCAACTTGCAACCCAGTTAAACCATTCACTGCCAACTACGAGATATCTCGTTGCATATTCGTAGCCTGGCTGTGCTCTAAATGTTGCTGGAAGTTAATGGGTTAAAAGTGATGGGAATGGGAAGTGAATGGGTTGTGGATAGTGTTGCTGGAAGTGAATGGGTTAAGTGATAGAAACTTCAGTTTAAATAAAGATTTAAAATGAGTGCATCATTAATAATTACATTATGGAAAAAATTTATACATAAATACAAGGTATTTTAAATTTTTACGAGAATTTAACAATTTATACATTTGGATTCATCAAGACGTTTTTTAAATATTGCTTCAGTTTTAGGCTGCATGCTGCTTTTCATCTAGTTGTAAATGATGTCATTAGGAAAATCTAATTCCAAGTTGTGGTTTAAGATTTCCTTTCGGTGGATATATTAATTCTTGGTATTTTTATAATAAATTTCTAAAATTTACTATAATTTTATTTATGCAATTTTATGAGTTTAAAAGATTAACTCTGAAATCTATTATTGCATCAAGTTCTGGCTGAAATTCAGCTCTTTCGAAATTAAAACGAACTGCAACTTCGTGCAATATTGCAGTCGATAAGTAGACAAAAAACTGGCTGGTATGTGAAACTCCGTAAGTTTCAAATTTTGAGAACAAAGCATGCTGGTGCTCTGTGCAATTGTATAGATCTATGCTAATATCAAAACATTTGCGTATTTAACTTCCCAAAATTAAGTCGCATTCAATTTTAACGTCCACATGATATTTTATTAAATCAAGTAGGGATTTCGTACCAAAAACGTGCTTGGCAAGGGATTTCTTGTGAATTGGCAAGTCAGATAGTTTGATGCGATTTAACGAAACAAAGATTTCGCTACGCAATGCCAACTACCTATTCTGCTCTTAACATGCACATTCAGACGACAGATCCTAGTACTAGTGAAGTATCTGTGAAGTTCCTACAAAATATCTAATTTTCAAGACATTTAATATTTAATTTTCTGGAAAGCCGGTATGTCACGAAGATTTTCATACATTTCTTTCATTGATTAACCTGAATTTGTATATTAACATTGCGGAAAGAGTTAAAGACTTAGATTATATTTTCTACACAAAGAATGTAGTTGCGGTTTCAATATTTAATTTACTTTCATTATAGAAAAGTTTAAAATCCGGTAATGTGGTTTCTTTTGTGAAACTGAGCTCTTTATATTTTGAGCACCGAGTATATTTTTCTAAATCTGAAAGTATAAACTAAGCTTCTTTATAAAATAGAAGGTTGAGCGACAGAGGGAGATATCTAGCAGGCACTTTCCCACCTTAGTACCAGCCGGCTGGCCCCTACTTCCGCCCTCTATTTTTCTCACAGCAGGGAAAGGGTGGTCAGAAACTTTCCTTTATCCTGTCTTATCTTTCCCTCCTAACACCAATCCTAGGCGTTTTCTACTAGTGACCCTATTTCGAGTTGAACGTTTCCACGCGAAACAATCCGTGCAAAAACACTTTCATGTCCCCAGGTATACATCTAATAAAAATAGGAAAATAAGACCAATAATACACGCAAGTAAGTTTGGTTATATGTTAGCTTTGTAAGATTAAAGAGAAATTTTTATTTGAAGATAAATTAATCTAATTCGCCAATAAAGAAATTTGGCAGATGTTACCCCATAGTTCCTGTACCCAACCCACATGAAGTTGGACCCATAGTTTAAGAAACCTTGCTCTATTCTCAGGGTACGTATACAAATTTCTTTTCATAAAGAAGCTTATAGTTTCATACTTTCAACATTAGAGAAAATTTGAAAATTTTTAAATCTCCTTGTTCAAATCCAGTGATCCGATTATTTGATATTCAACATTATCTAGCACTGAAGCATTCCGTTGGCATCTGCCCACGCACGCAATTTAAGCATTTAATTGTTAAGACTTCGAAAGCTTAGAAGACACTTTACCTGCCCTCGCGTTTCAATTGAATAGTCAAATCTGTCAGCTTGCTTATTGACACGCCTGAATTTTGAAGTAAACAGCTTAAAATACCAGTTATACTTGGACTCAAGGAAGGCGAGTCCAGAAAATACAAATGATCTCTACTTTCGAAATACCTTTAAAATATTCATGCTTCGAGTAGAATAGTTAGTACTACTTCAAATTATTTGGACTTTCATAGAACTTAGTTATTGCGCCAGCTATGATTAATATGCATAGAATTCGATCAGATAATTTCAGCTCATTACATAGAAAAACTGGACCAAATCCGATTTCACATCCATTTATATAAAGTTATAAGCATAAGTGAATATACTTGTGAAAGGAAGTGAACGAACTTGAAGTGCTCTTTTCCAAGAAAATTTAAGCCCTT
The DNA here is from genome assembly GCA_013235015.1 of Araneus ventricosus. Taxonomy (NCBI): domain Eukaryota; kingdom Metazoa; phylum Arthropoda; class Arachnida; order Araneae; family Araneidae; genus Araneus; species Araneus ventricosus. Next base: position 602,952 of record BGPR01000006.1, read on the forward strand.
AACGGTCTCGCCCGTCTGTTAGATTGCAAATATTGCATTAACATCATTTTTTCGGCTTTGTCAGTATTTTTAATTAATTTAATTCTTCGCCACTAAAGTTTCTTTCTTTTCTTGTGGCAACTTTGGATAATTTTGAATTTCAAACGTTAATTTTAACCGTTTCATTTAATTTCTAAATTTTACTTAATTATTTACTTTGTTTTCGATTTAATTATATTTTGTCTTAACTTTTGTTGTTGTTTCCATTAAGGTTTCAACTTTATTAATTTTTAAATTCAAATTTTGCTACGGGATTATTTCTTCGCCATCTTGGCGCGTAGGTTTTTGGTGTTATCAGGCTTTTGGGCGTCTGTATCTGGAATCGTTTTCCGTTACTTTTTAGAATTCTTTTGTGATGGGGTAAGCGAGTGGTTGGTGTTGTTCCAGCTGCGGGCCCCCAGGGCCGGTTGGCTCTGGGGTCTTGTCTTGTTTTTTCTTGCCTCTGCTTTTATTTTTTTCCGTTTATATTTTTGAGGCTGAAGCTGAAGATTCTTTTTATTCTTCATTGGTTTTCCTAAAAAGATGCAGTTTGAAAGACTACAGTGATGAGTGATCTGAAAGACAAGATGAAGTTTTTTTCTACAACACTATTCCGGAACAATCTGTGAATTAAGTTGCTGTGTGTGAAAGAAAGCAGTTCTTTCTTCTTCATCGTGATAGTGTGTACTCTTAAATACGAAGATCATGATCATCTTTTAGTGTCAATTTTCTGCTGAACGTCTTTATCCCATCTTCAGCTTTTCCGATTTTTGAATGAATAATACAAGTCTGAAGAAAATGTGCAAGTTGCATACTTCAAAATATCATTGTTAAGTGAATATAAAGAAAATTCACATATATAATAGTGTTCATCAATTCAAGAAGTGTTTGTTAATAATGATCATTACATCTCAATCAAATTTAGGTTGTTTTTTTTTACTTTGTGTTCTAAAATATAATTCTTAGGCCTGCAGTGCTAATGTGTAGCTACAATTTTTATTTTTTGTTTTGTTTGATAAATGTTCATTCCTGTGCATCAATTTTTATGCATATATCTAAATTTTTATGGCAGTAATTAATTTTAATATCAATAATTGTTAAATAAAAAATTATTTAAATTTTAATTAAATTGTTTTTGTTTAATTATTTTTTAGCATTGTACTACCACTATATTCAAATTAACTTTTAATTAAGTAGCTAGGGTTTTCAGGTCAGTAAAGGTAGGTGAATTATTTCAATATAGCTTGAAATGCTTATTATTGTGTTTATGATTGAGTACCCAGAATTAATTAATTGTTCGATATACATTATGATTTAAATTTTTTTCTGGGCATTTACCTTGCTTCAAATGTTTTAATTTTATCCTAGCTACCCCATTCAATATATTTAATGCCCTTAATATTAGATCCCCCAATTATATTTAATTATTAACACCGTCATATTGGCGTGCATCGAATTATCGCATTTTTAGGCTTATAAACTAAAATTTAATCATTAATTAGCTTTATAATTTGACACAAGTTACGTAGGATCCATAAACATATCAAATATTCTATTCTTTCTAGGTGAATGAAAACGACAGCCTCTCTCCAAAACAGAAGGGGTCATATTATATAGCAAAAAAATGCGACTCGTAAGGGGTTAACATGCACCCTGACTTGACAATGGCACAGATGTATCTGTCAGATGGACAAAATACATATGCTACCAAGTGTATTTAAAATGTATCGCATGTCCAAGCAGCTTAGATACTGTCGCATGCTAAATCCTAAAAGGTCGTTATTCCAGGATCGAAATTTTTAAAATGTTTTCTGCTACTTTTATTTAGCGATGCTAGAAGAGTTTTCATAAACTTATTTATACAGTTCAATGTTCAAAATTAGATTTGAAATTTTACATTGAAGCCCGATATTTGTTTTCGGACTTGCACTAGGATATGAATGACCTGAATTGAGAAAATTCAAACTTCGTATAGATGTTCTAAGCAAGCACCCTTTAATGCATTAACAGTTAATTTCGGAACAATATTTGATCCTAGAATTTACGACCACATACACACTCGAATTTAAGCAAGGTATATAGGCTTTGAAAGTTAAATATTTACAATTCTAACATTACAAGACCTAAGGGTTGGTGAATAAGCTCCGAATATGTTAAAATTACTTTTAAAATTTAAAGAAACTTTAAATATATTACCCTGAACGGGCATTAATTTTCCATGCAGGCTTGTTTAGAAATCTTTGATGTTCTGTGTTCTTCCGGGCTGCAAATTGCTGGTGATGAACCTCAGACGGAGTAGGACTTGGTATGTTCGCAAGCTTTATGAAAAGATTAAGACATTCTGCATTGAGTCGGATTCTTTCTAAGGGCAGGCGACATATTTCCACTCTTTCAAGGAAAGCGAGTCAAAAATCCATCCATGGTAGCCTGAAAAGAATCATTCCATTAAGTTTTATTGCAACGTTTGTAAATCCTTAATAATATAATAAATGCGAAAGTGTGTCTGTCTGTCTATCTGTCTGTCTGTTAAGCTTTCACGACCAAACTACCAAACCGATTTGGATGAAAATTGGCAGAGTTGTAGCTTCAGACCCAAGAACGGACATAGGCTAGGTGAAATCACGTTAAATTAATTATTTTTGACTACAGATTAAAAATAGTTAACAAAGAAAGCCCATTGACTCCGCGATTCGCGATGAAGATTTTTATTTTTCAATAAACTGTCACGTGATACTTCAGGAATGCGAAAACATGTGGAATAAATTATTTTTAAAATCAACTATCACGTAATCTTTTTTTCCGCTGTAACTTCGGAACAAATTGTCCGATACAAATTATATTTATACCATCTTAAAGATAAACATTTTACCTTTTCAATGATACCAATTTTATTTCTGTGACATTTTTCATTCAATTTTTATTAATTTTTTAAATTTTACGTGCAGACGATTTTGAAATAACGCAAATTTATAGCTACTCATTTGCTAGGAAATGGTTAGACTTTGAACTAATTTACCTTTATTTCTGAAAATTTTGCTTATATTTATAAGTATCCATAAAATAAGGCAGAATTTACATGTATCTGTCTGTCTGTCGGTCGGTCGGTCGGTCACAAGAACTCCTCCTAAGCGGTGAACGGTAGCGACGTGAAATTTACACACGGCATTCTAGAGCATATTTTTAGGTCAAAGGTGTTATTTTCAACTTTCAGAGTTAATTAGTTCTTAAGATATTTAATCAAATAACGAAAATTAGCCGCTTTTAAGCCTAATGCTTAGACGTTTTTTGCCAATAACTTCTGAAATATTTATTAGACAACAATTAATTTTACGCCATTTTAAAGACCAGAAAATGATCTTTTTAATGTTATTAATTACATTGCGATGAAATGTTTTCTCTGATTGTTATTAAGGTTTAAAAATATTTTTGTAACGTAATTTCTAACAAGTCTTTTTATTCTTATAGAAATAAATTCAAGCCAAATTACTGTTTCGCGCGCGGGCTTTTGCCACTGTTAAAGTTAATATAAGAAAATATTGCTTTCTTTGACCATTAAAAACAAAGGAGACTTTACACTTCCGGTTTCCTGTTGTCGTAGCATTTGCAGCTTTTAATGCGGTTACACAGTGATCCAATGACGTTAGTGAATTATTCTCTCGATGTTTAATTAACTTTCACAGTGAGGTATTACAGAATATCCGTCTGTAGATACGGTAATGGGCATTAACAAGGAACATCATATACTGTAGAGCTCTTCAACATCTTAGAATTGTCAGGGCACCTTCCGACAAGCCTAGAATGATAGCCTGTGTGCCAGTTCTACTAATACGCAACCTCGATATACCGAGACTGCGCAATGGCACACGGTCGTAAATTACACACCAAGGTCCAAACGTCATGAACTACTGTTATGACTGATATAGGGAGAAGAGAGAGTATTTTAATTCCACGCCTTCCGATAATGCCGAAGGATTTATCATGTCAGTTCAGAAGGCAACAAATCCCTTTAAAAATGTCATTTGTGAGGCTCAGGGGCAGATACTGAAAGTGGCAAATGTACATTTGGAAAAACCATATTTTTCGCATGGACAACTATGCATGGCGTGTTCACGTGTGCCCGGCCCACACTACCTCTCAATCCGTGCAAATAATGTGGTATACAAAAGTATATTAGAATAGATAAAAAATTTACATAACTATATCAGCATACGTGTAAAGTACACTCCTGTCAGCCGTCCAATTAAGTATTATCTCCGTCAGAACTTTTACTTTCACCTTTCAAAATGCAACAAAACATTTACATTCGTGAATTAAAAAAAAAAAAGAATAATTTAAATTTTTTGCGCACGAAGTCGCGGGTAACAGCTAGTACAGAATAAAGATGTAAAACTAATGAAAATGGGATAGATGTTTCTTATACTGTTAAACTGCACACTTTCTCCCCACATTTGTCTGAACAGTTCGGTATCTAAAAGGTAGATTGCAGAATAGATAAAAATTAACTTCAAGTTTAGAAATTTTTGGTCGCTGGAATCTAAAACTGGATGTTTGGATTGTTTGTTGTGGATTTTGTAGATAGGCATGTTAGACTATAATGCACCAGACCTTGCCGAAAGCTTTCGATACCTCATACTAACAATATCGTAGCATTTGGACACTTGTTGTAACTAGTGTTTAATAACTTATGAGCAAAAAGCATATAGAAAGGAATTGGTACATAGTATGCTGTACAGAATTTCAATTGTGGTATGAAATCATCGATTTAAAATACGAATCAAAATCTGGTTTGAAGGTTAATAGAAATGAAATAAGTTGATTTAAGAAAGTTATAACGGTTGATTTCTAGAAAGGTTTTGAGTTTTCAAACATAGACTGCGGTTTTGTTGATGTATCATTACTATTGCTTTGTATGGGCATGCGATTTCTCACCATTAAAACCACTTCGTTGAGATTCGGATTTAGTGCGAATTCGAAGTTTGAGAAATTATATTACAGCGTTAATTTTTTTATGGATATCATAGAACAGGATAAGAACCGAGATTTGAAGGATTCGGAATTTTACGTCTTGCAAAAGAGTATTTTCAGGGTTTCTATATAAATTTTGAACTCTTCGGAGCCGCTTTTATGAATTAATGCCAATTTTATATATTTAGCTGATAACTAAAGGATATAACTCGTCTTCTTACGACTAATGACCAAGACTCGGTGAAATATTTTGAAGCTTGAAATTTTGGCATATTTTTGCCGTTGACTCTTCATCTAAAGTCAGTTATGCATAGTTAGAAATTTCGATAATTCAGCGCTAGACACGAGACGTATTAAAATCTATTGAATATTGTCATACTGATGGGACTTCCAAAATTTCGTACCGACTCGCAAGCTGTCACATGGTTACTGCAGATGTGATCAAAGGATCACATTTCAAGCTCATATTAATGAGTATTTTCATACATTTTTCGTTAGTCATATTTAGAAATGCATCATGTATTGTAAGCATAAAGCTTTAGAAGTCTAAAGTTATTACAATTCTTAAAATCAAAATAAAATTTCCAATTCTATAAAAGCAAAATGAGAATGGAGTTTGAGATTTTATATGACTTACATTTGTAAGCAAAATTCAATCAATTAGTGACGAAACTTTCTATTCTTGGGTGTTGCATGGATTCAAATTTTGTTACACCAGCAGGGAACTGAACATTACTACATTGCCTCATTCGTAATTTCGATGAAGGCCAATTCTTGTATTGTGCACTTAATTTCAAGTCAAGAAAAATCTCGTAAATTTTATCAGGAGTTTTTCGTTCAACATCAATTACCACACCAAGGATGATAAACTATTGGGAAGTTACCTTTAAAGGCAAAAAACCATTTCAGCGAAATATTGAAAATATTTTCCAATGATGTAAAGATACAAAATTATTTAACAATCTAAGTGGTAGGAATCGAAGTTTCATTACAAAACCGGACAATTCATGTTTAGATGTATATTTTCTTAAAATTCTACTATTAAAATATTCTTAAGATTCCAGAGATTTGATAAAATTCAATTTCGATTTATTCACTTTAAAACTTAATTTTTTCGACCTTAAAACTACGAGATCAAAACAATTGGGCCCGAGTGGGTTAAAATATAGTAAACTCTTCTACAGCACGGCTCAAAAACAGCCGTTCTTACAACATGGATTTTGTTAGCCTTCTTGCAGATCGGCTTCTATTTAACACAGGGCAACTTCAGCGCATTGTGTGCGAGGGTGTTGAATGTACACTTAATTCTTATTAGCTTAACCCTTTGCGGACAGGCGACTTTTTAGAACACTCGGATCAGATTGGCGCATTTATGAGCCATTCTTTTTTCCACAACTCTACGGTTATTTAATCATACACAACTTTATTTTTTATAGTATAACAAGATTAGAGGTTTAATATATGGATGATGCAAACATTTGGGTTCGAGTTTGAGCTGTTATATTCTTCGTGAAATGGATTGTCCTCCACGTCAGTCTCAGGATCAGTTTCCTGGTCGCTGTACTCAGTTACTTCTCTATCGCGAAATAATGCATCAGATTCGTCCTCGGCTGATATTTTCTTGCTTACTTCATACAAAACAACCGAATTTTGCTCTGTAGGGATAATTTCCCGCCATTTCGTGATAGCCAGGTTCGGTTATGGAGAGCGTTTCATGCTCGATCATACCAAATTGACCGATTCTTTGTCGGTGGAAACTATCGAAGCAAATGGGAGGAATGTTAATAAGAGGTTAGAGGGGTGGCTAACTATTCAACTTCAATAGTTTTATTCAGCTTATGGAACATTCCCACTGGCGCACTATATACGCCGTACCTGGCCTCAAAGGTTTAATAAAAGTTCTCACAAATTATATGTATCCCAAGTTTTCATACTTTCCACTGAAATCATTAACAAGTGGAACGCCGCAAGTGCTTAGTATTCACATTACGAAACTTAAGAATTTCAGCTAAAAAGTAAGCAATGCAACAATTTCACAAACGGTATGGAATAGCCTCCTAGTGTGCTGAAGAAATTTCAGAAAATTAAAATTCAACTTCAATAAGGGAATCCTCTAGGCTAATAGTGCTTAGCAGCGATGGCAAAGAGCAGCATAATTATACTACACTTTTCATAAAAATCACTTCAGTAAAAATATTTCTTCATTATTAAAAGTACAAAAGTAATCCAGTTTGAAATAGTTCTTCTGTTTTTATACTAGGTCTTTGTTTCGTACAATGCTATTTGACATTCGCATATTTCTAATAGAACCCAAAAACTGCCATATTAGGATTATTTGCATTACAAATGATACAAAATTTAATGATGCGTTTTTGTATTAATAGCCGTTTTCTTGTTTTTCTTTCCATCATTAACTTATTCAAATTTGATTTTTTTTATCTCAACCCCCCCCCCCGGGATGAACACCGGCTTAGAAAAAAATTTAATTCGCATATACGAAGAACCGAAACATGCTTATATTAATATTACCACGGTTACAACAGGCCTTTGTGAACTATAATTACGACATCAAGTGACAGATCATGGAAAATTGATCCGACGAAATATTTGCCTAGATAAGAAGCTACAATTCTTAGATAGGAAAAATATATTAATATTCCTTCCCCTCATTTACCAGACAGGTACATCTCATTACCGCCGATTGGAGCTTTATTCAGTTATTTTAATGTACCTAATGCGTACTTTCATATGCACGTATATACTTGGAGCCAAGAAGAAAATTTCAGACAAAAATGGGTAGGAAAATGTTCCCGCTTCGAAATGGGGTGTGGATGAGAAAAATTAAAGAATTGATCTAAAAAATGTCTATATAAGATCTGCAACATAACTCCCTATAACTCAGTTACAACTTCACGCACTGTGGGAAACCGACCTTGCAAGAAATTCCCGTAAAACGCTAGTTAATCCGAAGTAATCTTTTTCCATCAGGAGTTCAAAGTTGTCTACTTTAATGTTTATACCTACACCGCAAAAATTGCGTATCTTTTCAAATTTCTTACCTGCATCAAGTAATGTAAATTTTAAAATATAGGGTTTGTTGGGGGTTTTATGGCACATCAACCATATTAGCCTATACTGGATCAGACTTTAAAATATAGAAAACTATAGCGTTTTATTCTTTAGCATTATCATAATTGCGTTACTTGAAGACAGAAGTTGCCTCATCTTTGCCGCATTAGAGAATCCGTATTACGAACTTGAGTTGCATGAAAGTAGACTGTATATTTTGATCTTTAAAATAAATAAAATTGAAAAACCGTCCTTTTATTAGTTACTAAAACCCAAAATTTTTATGAAAAGCCCCCCGGGCGGTCAAAAATAAATTGCATAGTATTTATATTATCGTCCGACATTCTAAGTAAAATGAAATATGAACATCTTTTTAATATTCAAATCTAACAATTCAAAAGAATTAAATTGGACACGCTTAAGTATCTCGGATGTCATTCACATTCTTATATGGATTGAATAATCCATATACCGAATAGGATGAGCCATCTAATTAAGAGGATAAATTCGCAAGTCAATGAGTTAATCACGTTTATAATATATTTTAATTGATGTTTAGGACTTTTGATGATACTGTTGCTTAGTGTCATTGTATTGGTTGCTTTCAGTGCCTCACTCTTATGATTTTGATCTTCCGGCTTGTGATTAAGGAATTATTTTCCGATTACCAGTAAGCTAATAAAAGCTTATTTTGAAGTAAAACTTATAATTAGAGGGTTCAGAGTTAAAGTGAACTAAGTCATGTTCTGCCTACATTTGCTTTAACACTGCCATGGCTATATAGAAATGTTATATCTTACGTGTAATAATGATTCAATTTGCATCTACCAAATTCAATTTGCATCTACCAGGTAGCAAGAACAATTAGAAGTCCGATATTATTTAAATGCAGCTAATCAAATCCGAGGTTATTTTCTCAGAAATAAAGTGAACCAAGTCCATGAAATTCAATTCTGAACCCTCCAATTAATAAATATTTTCTAGTTTAGGCTTTAATATATTTCATAAACAATTTATTATGGAATCATGTAATCTCATTTTTTCTCATATTCATTGCCACATAGTACCTCTAGTACGAGATGAAAATGTTATTGAAACTAATAATTCAAAATTAATCGATTCAAATATTAAGGTAATCCGTAAGGAACAACTGAGCAAAATTTCAGGATCCTGGCACATCAGGAGGAGAGGAAAAATTCGATTACGTAATTCCAATCTTGATGAGCATGAAAAACTTAATAGGAGTGTATAAATATCAGTAACAATATAAATTTGCTGAAAGGAAACAACCCATCGACCAAAACCTGCAGAAAAATATAAACTTACCGCATTTAGATTTGAACAACCCATGTTTATTATGGTAGTTGAAGCTACTGAAGTTTTTCCAAAAGCCGCTGCAGAGACATATGCTGTCTTCTCCGGCAGGATAAAACGTTGAAATAATTGATGCCATTGCATTCATAGCAATCTTTTTGATCCTTCTTATGATTACTAAGCCTCACTTCAGACTTGCGTACTTTTATAAAAGCTGTAGGATTCATAGATCACACATATTCATATCAATACAGTATCAAAGGGAAAAAACCTGAAAGCAGTCCACATATCTTCCTTTTATAGCAGATGGACAAATATGTAGCCTGACACGTTTCCTGCATTTTAACTTCTCCCGATCGCCACTTTTCAATGACCAGATGATGTCTTTTCAAACTACGGGTCCTGATTCTCAGTGGGGTCATTTTATAATTTTAGGGTCAGAAAACTTCTTGATTTGAAATTTTAAAACCGACATAATTAATTATTTTTTGTTTATGCTTAATTAATAAAGCCGGCGTGGTTTGATATTAGAGTTTTAACTTCGAATCGGAGGATTGCTGGTCCGAGATCCGATTCTTAGGGGTCTATTCTGGTACCCCCGGTTGGGTTGGGTTCCGTTGTTAACGTGGAACCCAACCCAACCGGGGGTACCAGAATAGACCCCTTAGGTGAAAGATCCTCATTCTGGCGCCGCTGGAAATTTGGAGTGTGTGGCACTGGCTCTGGTGTTGATCTTGTCATATGCCCATGTTCGAAATTACAAAGTCCATCCAAACAAAATACTTGTGTGGTTTCAAAAGAGCCATTAACATATCATGAACTGATTACACGTTTTCTTATTATGTTAAATTATTTATGCGTGAACTTGCAAATTTCACACCTTATCCCTTTCGAGGTGTCCTTGGACAGTTAACGTTTTTTTCCTATAATAACCCTTTCGAATTTACTTAAATAAAAAATTGCAAGAAAGAAAGTCCAAGTTATAATAAGAATAATCTTTTCTTTCCAGTTGAACCTGATACGTTTAACTATACCGTTTGATTTGTCAGATTAACATCCTGTTTCGAAGCTTCACGAGGATTACTGGGAACGGATGTTGCAGTTTTGCCCGGTCACAAGAGCTGGCACACCACATCATGCCAACATAGGGGCAGTTGACCTACAGTAGCTAATTTAAAATGTGCTAGACCCACATATTCGGCAGATCCTTAGTGGAATTGGATCTCGAACCCAATATTGTTCGGCTCCTGAAGCGGAGACCTTACCACCATTCCGCCGCGGCCTCTTAACCTGAACTTTAACCACTTAACTGAATAGTTTTCTTTGCTATCTAATAAGATGACCCCTCCTGTTTTGGAAAGGGGCTGTCGTTTTCATTCATCTAAGAAGGCATAGGATACTTAAGATGTTTATGGATCCTACATATTTTTTGTGTCAAGTTATAAAGCTAATTAATGATTCAATTTTAGTTTATAAGACTAAAATTTCGACAATTCGATGCACGAGTATTCTCGGGCTGGTAAGTTAAGCGGTTAATGAATGACTGTCACTGAAAAGGGACATCTATTCTCCGGCTTCCAAACATTTTGATTAAATTTTTTATTTAGTTTAACTTGTTTCATGTTTGTAAAGATAGAAGTTTCCAATTGATTTTCACTCACTTCCTGATGTGCCAGAGTTTTTGTGACTTTTCTCCACCTTATCCTGAGGGATTGGGTTAGGGCATATTTACTCTTACATTGCTTCAGATCGACTAATGAAGAACACATGTACCAAGTTTCATAAAAATTGAAACGAATGTCATTGGGTTTATTAGTTAAATGTATTTTGGATACTTTGGCCACCCTACCGTGAAATACGGGATTAGGGCGTATTTACCTTTACATTACTTAAGTCGGTTAATAAAGAATATGTATACCAAGTTTCATCAAAATCTCCAAACATGTCAATCGGCCTGATTGTGAAACTTACTTTTGAGACTTTGTTCCACCCTACCCTGAGGGACTGGGCTAAGACTTATTTAACCTACATTATTTCAAGTCGGCTAATGAGAAACCTGTGTACTAGGGTGGGCCGAAAAAAACTATTTTTTTCTTTTCGAAACGCTATAGTGAGGAAAACTTGCCTCTAGGGTAGATAAGTAAAATGCAAAGAAAATTTTGTTCTTTTGTTTACATCTGGCGGTAGCGCATCGACCCTAAACTTTTCAAAAATACACCATTTTCATAATTTTTCTAATAACTGGAAAAAAATCAAATAACTTATATAACAAGTAGCTGTAGGTATAGTTTAGTACAGCAAAGTGTAGGAAACATAAATAAATGAAAAATAATACATTTTACAATTTGTTAATAGCGCGTTACACTAAAAAAACCACATTTTTTTTACAAAAAATTGACAAATTTCCATTGAAACAAAAAGTTATTTCTGATTGTGTAAAATTTCAATTTTTAATTAAATAGAGTCCTTTACTTGCCTTCAGTTTCTTTTGGTACTTTGAAATAAGATTTGCTGGAAAAACTTGGCATTGAAGGTCTTGAAAGAAGTGTAGTTCTTATAAAACCATCTCTAGAATTGGAACCGACGACTTTTTGTGATGTATCGGTTACCAGCTTCATACGTCGTTTTACTGCTTGGGTATTATGACATGAGAACTTGTCAAAGTTCCACTCAGCCGCTGTTCCACCTGATTGGACCTTAGACCAAATATCTTGATTCGTGAATCTTCGCAGCAAAGGTGGTGTTGAAAGTGTAGCAGTGTTCCAGTGTATCATTTTAATGTAGTCTGTAGCTAGGAAAATGATTTTTGGTGGTTTGGAGCTCTTAATTGACTTTCTTTTAGATGCCAACTTTCCAGCTTTTATAATTATTCTGAAACCTAACTCTCTTATATGATCCCTTTTATCTACTATCACAATCAAAAGCCAAGTTTTCTGGATGGGCAAAAAATGCATTTCTCTGAATTACTGGGTCAATGACTTTTAACAAGTTTTCTGGCAGGAATCTTGGCGATTTTATAACTTCAAATACATGCTCTAGTCCATTTGTGAAGTACTTGTTTTTCTTAATATGAAAGCGTAAAGGCATATATGACTTTAGGATAAAATAAACTAAGATCTTGTGTTCATCTGTTGGATTTTACATACAAACGGAGAACTCTGTTCACCGTTGTTAACCATCTTGAATTAGAAAGTGGACCAGGTTCAGGAACAAATAAATCTTCAGGAGAGCTACCTGATTTTATAGCATAACTTATGTCCAGCAGATACTGTTGATCTTTGCTTAAAATGTTCCGTTCAATTTCTGGAATCTCACACTAATTACTTTAAAAATTTAGCACTGGAGTTTTTCACATTTACTGAGCTGTGTGACAATCGGACCACTAAATGATTTTGGCCCAGTCGTTTCACCATCTAAATTTATGAACAGATGCCGAAAGGGCAATTTATTACAGTGTAAGAGGCACCCCCACACTGTAACGGTCTTTAACTTGTTTTTCAATTGGTAACAGTTAAACCACATCCACAAGTAATAATATTCCAGTTTCAGTCAAATAAGTGGAATGCTATTGGTAATGTTTTGAGCAGACCTCAGAAGAGAGGCAACGTGACCAACGAACACAGAACCTGGTACTTGTAAAATTGAATAATGTTCATCTTTTATTTCTTCGAAACTGCTTTGAGTTTTTTTTCAATCACGAAGGTGTCTTCCGATGTCACACCAAGCAGTGGAAAGATGTGTGTGAGCTGGTAACCGAGGCATCCAAAAGCCGTCGGTTCCAATTCTGATGATTGTCTGAGATGGTTTTCTGAGAACTATAGTTCTTTCAAGACCTTAAGCCAAGTTTTCAAGCAAATCTTACTTCAAAGTACCAAAAGAAACTGAGGGCAAAAAAAGACTATATTTGGTTAAATAGAAATTTTACACAATCAGGAAACAACTTTTGTTTCAATGAAAATTTCAATTTTTTTGTAGAAAAATGTGTTTTTTTGAGTGTAATGCGCTATTAACAAATTATAAAATCATTATTTTTCATTTATTTATCCTTCTGAACTTTGTCTCACTAAACTATACCTCAAACTACTTGTTATAGAAATTATATGATTTTTTCTTGTTATTAAAAATTTTGAAGTCGTATATTTTCGGAAAGTTTAGGGTCGATGCGCTATCGCAGATAAGCAAAATAAAAAACTTTGTTTTGATTTTACTTATCTAACTTAGAGGCAAGTTTTCTTGCACATAGCGTTCGAAAAAAAACAAAAGTTTTTTCGGCCCACCTACTGTGTACAAGTTTCATAAAATTGGCAGTTATATATGTATATCTATGCATGTATCATATATGTTTTTCGCTGCACCGTTTGATGTGATGCTAGAACGAACATGAATACATACGTTTTGTTCTATATGTATAGATAAAACTGAAATTCAATGTCGTTGTTGCAAATAGGATACATATGAAAATGCTATTCACTACTTTAACATATAGATGGCAAGCCTGATGGCTGATGAAAAAAATAAAAAATAAATTGATGCTTTTCACTTGAGGCCGCTTTTTTTTTGCTTTTGTTTGTACAATTGAGAGAACCATATTTTATTCTATAATGGTGAAGGAATATCCTTATCCATATTTAGCCTAAAATTCATCTGTATTTAAGATATGAAATTTTATGAGGGATATTTTTCTCAACTAAAGCCCAGTGTCCGCTCGTTACAGGGATAGTTCGAACTTTCTTGTGGACAAAAATACCGTCATTTTAACTCAATAACTACAAGACTAATAATGCGAAAGAATGGTTTACCCCCAACGGATAGATAATCTGTAAAAGTTGTCGCATGCATTTGTTTTACCTGTGACGTCATCTATCATGTAGGGGCATGCGCGTGATATGAATTAATTTTAAACTGGCGGGAGTAACTATGACTCTCTTAAGTGCTCTGCCCTGGGACAATCACTTAGTGTGGGGGATGACCCGAGGAGATAAATCTTAGAGGGGCATGTACTATCTGTTGGCGAATTGCTGGCTCCTCTGCCACCGCTGGATAGCCCCTGGGACTTGTCCCGGGGTGAAACTTAAAATGCAATGCCTTCAGATGCCTTCTTCTGTACACCCAGTGAGGGTTAACTTGATGACTCAGAAAACACAATTGATCCAGAGGTTACTGCTGTGGCAGGACCTGTCAAGTTTCTCAAGCCAGGGGCTTGATGCGCTTTGATCGACTGTTCCGCTTGATCCAATGTTCCAGTGCCCAGATTGTACAGAGATTCCAAGCACGAAGATAGGGACTAGGTGTTCATAGCGGAGCCAACACCCTCCAGCAGTATGAGCTGAGCGAGCCCAATGAAGAGTAAGCAGAAGAAAGCAGATGGACGACGCTGACTGCCACCGACTTGCGAAGCCAAGATTGTGATGAGTTCCGCGATCTTGTACCAACATCACCAGATTCTCCACAATCTCTATCCATCGAGGACTTTGGAACCATCAAGGCAAGCGACGTGCTCTATAATCGAAGACTGGTGGAGGAAAAGATTGAGTTCCTGAGAACCGTACCATCTGCAATTCCATCTGCTGTACCACCATCTGTAGTTGTAGCGTCTTCCTGTGACTCCTCCAGTAATGACAATGTTGAAGGAAACCCGGACCAGTTGGCAACATCTGAGCCTGAAATTATCGCACTTTTTCCTGAAACCAACCCGAATCCAGAGGAATTTGGGCCGGGCCGATGATTTTTCCGAGCTGCTGATCCAGACCTCCTTGGTTGCAGAGAACAGAGTTCCGAGGCTGTTGGTGTTCAGGATTCTCCTGTGGAAGACATTTGGCATATGGCAGAAGATACCCTAATCCAGGGTACTTTGGAGTATTTTGTGGATGATTTGAACTCCGACTTTAGGCTTATGCCATGTCCATCACCTGAGGAAATTGCAGTCCTGGACTTGGCTCTTAGTTTGATCAGAATTGATCCAGAGAGGGCAAAATCCCTTTTGACTGGTTTCCTTCTATCGGCACTTTCCCCTAGCGAATTTGGCAAAGAAACGAAGTTCAAAAAACGTGGTAGGACTAGGAGGACAATCGCCACATCTAAGAGGAAGGCTAAGAGAAAGAATATGCCAGATTACAAACTCTCTACAAAAAGAATAGGAGTAATTGTTTTAACAGTCTTTTTGAGAAGGCTTCACTTTCTCCGGATTTGGAGGATAAAGATGTTTTTGACTTTTGGTCGCATCTATTTACGAAGTCTTCTCCCCAAAATTTTAGAATACTCCCCCCTTCATACTTAGCGATAATGATATAACTGAAGATCTCTTCATTACTCCTCAAGAAATATACAATGCCAAGTTGCCATTAAAGTCATCGTCGGGACCCGATGGAGCCAGTGTGAAAACTTTGAATAAAATTCCGATTCGCTGCCGATGTAAGATTTACACTGCGTTTCTCCTATTGAGATGGGTGCCGAATTTTCTGCTGGATTCTAGGACTGTCTTTTTGCCCAAGAAGGAAAATACATCTAAGCCATCCATGTTAAGACCTTTGTCTATTTCTTCGACCATGTTGAGACAGTTTCACAAGGTATTGGCAAAACGTCTTATGGCTGTTTTAGACCCTGCCTTGGATATGTACCAATTTGGCTTTCGACAGATGGATGGCATTGCAGAGGCAGTTCACCTTTTTGATCAAATGATCCAGAGAGCTTGTACTAACTTTAATACTATAGCTGTTGCAGTGCTAGATATAGAGAAAGCTTTTGATTCTGTTAGCCACGATGCCATCTTTGAGGCGTTGCAGAAAATTAATATCTCTCCTGTTATTAAGGACTATTTAAAATTCACATATGCCCACGCAAAAACCTTTCTATGCTTTAATGGATCAATAAAATCTGAACCTGTTAGACCTACTAGAGGTGTTCGCCAGGGAGATCCAATGTCGCCCCTCCTCTTTCTGCTAGTGTTTGACCAAGTGCTAAACGCTATCCCAGATTACGAAGGTTTCCTCATTGAAAGCAAAAGGATCAATCATATCGCGTTCGCCGACGACCTAGTGTTGGTGGCTGATTCGATGATAGGATTGAATAATATCATTAATAGGATTCTCCCAGCCTTGACATGGTCGGGCTTAAACATCTCGGTGGAGAAATCAGCAACTTTCATATGGATGGCTGACTGCAAAAGAAAGAGGGTAGTTTATGACTCCACATCGAGTTTAAAGATAAGGAATCGACCGGTAAACATCCTGAGGGTCGACGATGAGTTTAAATATCTAGGAGTCTGGTTTACGCCCCGTGGAAGAACCAAATATACAGCGGACTTAGAGGAGAAGCTTCAAATTTTGCAAAAAGCACTTTTGAGGCCACAACAGAAACTGTTCTTTTCAGTTAAAAACTTATTGCCAGGGCTTTACCATCAGCTCTCATTTGCCAAGCTATACGCCGGCTCTCTTAGGAAGCTAGACGTGAAAGTTAGGCGGTTTGTTAGAACCATTTTACATCTGCCCAAAGATGTACCAACTGCAGCATTTCATGCAAGAGTGTCTGATGGGGGTCTGGGTATTCCCAGCCTTCGTTGGATGGCTCCATTGCTGGCTGCAAAGAGAGGCAATAGTAAAGAACATATGCTGTTAAAATATGAGGGAAAGCAATTGCGGACAGCAAATGCGATATATAATATGTTTAGGAGACAATGGCAGTCTACTTGTGATGGCTGTGGCCTGAAGGGGTCCAGTGATGTACCTAGTGCGCATTCCTGGGTTCTTGATGGAACCTCTCTATTATCCGGCAGAGACTACATATCTTGCATACATGTCCGCCTAGGTGTGCTCTTTAATAGGGCGAGAGCCACAAGAGGTAGGAAAAAGCAACATCTGTGTGCAAGGGGTTGTTACCAGCCGGAGACCCTGAATCATATTATCCAGAGCTGTTACTCCACTCATGGAGCTAGGATTAATAGGCATAACAACATTGCCAAATACCTTGCTAGGATAATCGGCGATAGAGGCGCTACAGTGCATGAAGAACCGCACTTCCAGACTGAAACAGCAGGTCGGCTAAAGCCTGACCTCGTTATATATACAGCCGACAGGGTAGTTGTTGTGGATGTGCAGGTCATTAATGATCAATATCCGCTTGGTCTTGCACATATTAATAAGATAGAGAAATAAAAAGAACATCTAAGATCTCTCCTGGAAGGATTACGGCCCGAATATCATGTTACATCATTCACCATGAATTGGAGAGGTGTCTTGGCCGAACCCACCATCCGTCATATGACGGGATGGGGTTATATCCGTATGAAAGACATTAAGATCTTGTCGATACGTGCCCTAATGGGAGCTAGGATCGCCTGGAATATGTTCAGTAACATGACGGAGGAGGCTGAAGAAAGGAGTGGGCTAAGTTCTACTGGCTTGACTTGTTGGTACACGACCTTATTCGTGTTGAAGTATTCAGCTTGTCCTGTGTTTGTTGTGGAATTCAAGTTGAAAAAAAATTTAAAAAAATAAGGTTATAAATAAGTGTAGCGTGGAAACGCGTTTAGCTAAGAGTTTGATTCTGGTGTCATTTTAAAGAGCTTGAGGAGTATTACTAGAATACAAAGTGAGACAATAAAGATATTTATCAGAATATAAGTAAAAATCGGTATTAAATTGAAAATTTCAAACTCCGCATGTTTTATGATTATAACATGCATAGTTTTCTTTCGAATTCTACGAAACTTACAGAATACTTGACAATACGTAAAAGAAGCATTGTATTAAAATTTGAATATTACGGGAAATAGGAGCATTTGTAGTAAATAATGTTTTACTGCTCATACCGAAATATAGTTCTATATACTGTCAACAGATGGCGCCATCAAAAGCTACTGTAAATAAAACATAAGTAAGGCGCAGTTCGGGTCCGCTCCTTAGAATTTTCGTGAAAACGTCGGGATAAAATCATAAAACAAGTATTTCGTATTAATATGTAATTTAATTAGCAATCTCTTTAATACAATATTTACACAGAGTAGTATAATGGTTACAGAATAGATAAATCTGAAGTTTATGGCATGTAGCAAGGGTCTGTGGTAGCTTGTGATTTATCTATTCTGTAACCATTATACCACTCTGTGTAAATATTGTATTAAAGAGATTGATAATTAAATTACATATTGATACGAAGCACTTGTTTTATGATTTTATCCCTACGTTTTCACGAAAAATTTACGCCCCATGTTTTATATAAGAAGTGAAAGTTAAAAAACATTTTAAAATAAATTTTAAAAAAATCGGGCATTTAAGCGCTAAATTTTGGTAGGTTCTCTTAGCTCTCTCCCTAGTTTGTCAAGACTTTTAACACCAGTTACTTCTGTAGTTTTTCAATTAAACTTTCAATTTATCAATGGGGTTGTAAGCAGAATTAAATTTTTGACTTAGGTTTTCCGACAGTTGGAGTTCCAAATATGTAAAAGGGGTTTAATTTTATCACTGAAGGATTCAGTAAATATATTGTCTCTAGCAAATGAAAACAAAGGAATTGGAAACCAGTACTCAAAACCAGATTAAGTGGAAACCAAAAGCATCGCATGTCTCCAACGAAACACTGAAATTTCTCTCAAAGTACCTTTTATCTTTCTTTTAATAATCTCATAAATAATCTGAATTACAAAAGGAACATTTTGAAACTCCTACAGAAGCCTATTGAATTTGACAATACCTGAAAATAACATTTTAATTTTAACTAGTCATTTTAATAATCATTTCCTTACATTTAAGATAATAAATTCCATTTTTCACTTAAAGGTTACAAACATGCTTCGCAGAGAATAAGAATATTTCTCGTTTGAAAAAGTAATTGTGTAAAAGAGAAGTAGCTCTTCGTTCGCAAATTTAAATTTCAAGATAGGATATACTTATTTTCCCTTATAATACAGCGCGAGAAATCTCTTAATTCAGAAAGAACTGTTAATATAACGAAATCTCCAAGTCCATTTATTAAAGCATGTATTTGCAACGCTATGTATTCGTATTGTACAAAAGATACATTGTCATAAAATATCTTTTATCTTAAAGTTTCTTATTAGATGCATTAAAGAAAGACTGTTAAGAATGAGCATCACAAGCGCCTTCATAAAACGTTTTTTTTTTACCTATTTAGTGAAACAAAACACCTTTCTTTGAATTTCTTGTACCGTCTTAATGGGGAACTGTCTAACAAAAAAAAAAGCATGCAACCTGTTTCTTTTGGTTCTGGCTACCTAAAAGGATTCTAAAATCAAAAACTAAACAAACAAGAACATTATGTTAACGGTAAAATAAATAGGTGCTACTCCATGAAAAACAAATTGCAAAAAATGTTTACAGAAAGATATTTTGAAAAATTATTTGCATCTCATATTGATTGACAAACATCTTACACCTATTCCAAGCTCAATCACCGATACTACTGCGGTTATTTTACTACATTACAGTCCACACGCTACAGCATAGCTCTTCTTTAATTCTCCTTACAATTGGCAGAGTAGAGAGCCACCTGGAGACATGATTAATAATTAGATTAGTCATGAACAGATGAATTAAGACTTCGTGTTTCATTTTATGATATCATGCTGACGGTAAAATGAATTGGTGCCACTCCATGAAAAAATTGAAAAATAATATTTACAGAAAAATGTTTTACAAAATTATTTGCATCTCATGTTGATTAACCCTTTCGCGTTCACAGGTTTGGCAGTGAAACCACACATTGAACATTTTTTTTCTGTCCATGGGCGAAATGTAGCGTAATATTTATTTCATAACTTAATAACCAGATATATAAGCCAACTTATATAAAAATTCCTGTTCAGTACCGTTAGTATTCACAAAGATATCGGCATTGCAAAAGCTAAATTGCTTTTGATCTCTAAGAGAAACATAATGATAAGTGTTCTTGCACAAATTGATATATTTTTTTAAAATTGAATCTTCGAAAGTAATATTGAATTTTATGAAGGTTGAATATCCTGAATACTCACGTATACTTATAAATTAAATACATAATTTAAATTGCATTTCGACGATAACTTATTCGGAGGAAAAATAGCCCATTACCGTTCATTGGTTTCTCTATGAAACCACAAATTTCTTGAAAATAAAAAATGCTATTTTTTTCCCTTTACATATTTATGATCAGCTACACGTCTAATAATCATTTTTGAAATAAATTTAGTAGTTTTCAAAACGAAACATGTAGTGTAATTTGAAAGGGTTAACGAACATCTTACACCTACTCCAAATTCAACCACCGATACTTATTGAGGTGATTTTACTGCATTACAGTCCACACGCTACAGCGCAGCTCTTTTTTAATTCTCCTTACAATTGGCAGAGTAGCGCGCCACCTGGAGTCATGATTAGTAATTAGATTCGTCATGAACAGATGAATTAAGACTGTTTGTTTCATTTTATGGTACCATGCTGACGGTAAAATAAATTGGTGCCACTCAATGAAAATAAATTGAACAATAATGTTTACAGAAAAATATTTTACAAAATTGTTTGCATCTCATGTTGATTAACAAACATCATACACCTACTCCAAATTCAACCACCGATACTATTGCGGTGGTTTTACTGCATTTCAGTAAACACGCTACAGCGTAGCGCTCCACCTGGTGACATGATTAGTAATTAGACCCGCTATGAACAGATGAATTAAGACTGTTGGTTTCATTGTATGATTTATGAAGCCATGGAAATAGATAGGTAGATTCCACAGAGGACGCGAGCTGTTCTGGAATGACATTAGGATGTCTGTGAGACACATGACATTTTCTGGCAGTAACCGTATTACGAATGATTCGTTAAAGTAACGCTTCATTTTATTTTAATCAGTATATCAAGTCAGAATCTGAATATAATTTGTGACCTGAAATTTTGAAATTTTCACTTGAATGCTTGAATCTGCAAGATTGAATATATCTTAGAATAACACGATGTATTCAATAGATACAATTAATAATCTTTTAAAAATTAGCTCTAAAAACCGAGCGTCAATTGCACAATAAAATCATCATTTACACAATGTAACCTTACATAAAATGTTTCTTAGACAGAAAAATTTGGTCATTTTCCTGTGAATTTGCCATGCACAGGAGATAACAACAAAAAAAATGCCAAAATTTGATCCTTTGTGTGGTTTCTCGTCGAAACTACATTTTTATGAGCTCTTTTCTTATCCAGACGGTAGTCTTTTGATGATTTATTAGAAAAAAATGCATTTTTTTTGTATCTAATAAAGACAACAGATGGCAGCACCAATTCTACTTTTTCCTAATGGATTTTTACTATCATAACTTATATACTTACAGAAAAAATATATTCTTCTGCCCCTGAAGGGGTTAATGAAATGAAGCAGAATTTTAAATAATGGAACAAAGCAATTCATGGCTGTTGCATTACTAATGCTTATATTCTAGTTGGTTAATGACATATCATATAAATCAGATTACATTGAGGATAGGTATCTTAGAGTTTCGCGCACGTCTGGAATTTAATAGATGCAGCTTTAAACTTCCAAGATGCGAGCAGTGAAAATGGAAGATATCCTGTTATTTCACGTACAACACATTCTTAAAAATTTCAGTTTCTTGAGTAAAAAACTGAAAAAATATTCTCCCCTCAAATGATTTCTTTTTGGATTAATCTGTAAGTTAAATACGTATTTTAATTTATTGTGTTCAAATTAGCATTTTTCTGACGTTTAAAATAGCAGCTCTTCTATCAAGTTCATTTCTTGCATAAATTGACTGCATAATTTTTTGGTTCTCAAATTTTTAATGTTAAGTATAAAGTTTAATGCTAATTTGAAAATAAGGAAAACAAAATAAAACATGTAGGAAATAAGTGAAATATAAAGTACCTCTTCTTGCCATCTGAGAGGTTGTAACAAAATGAAAATTATTTTAATTTATGGGTGAAATTTTGGGTTTGATGTCAACAAGAAAACTGATGTGGTTTCCTTTATAAAAAGGGAATTGAATTATCAGTTATGTTAAGAAAGCATTTGTTTTTCTTATTGAAAGAGTTAAAATTAAAACTATCGATCCACGAACTTTCCATTTAGCAATTACCCAAAGTATAATAATACAAATAGTGTAGCTCTTGTTGCACTTCTACATTAATAAATTTAGAGTTAAAAATATTAAAATAAATTAAAAATATGTCTAAGATTTGTCGAAGAATTTTATATTATTATGATGACTAAACAATTATGAAAATCTAAAGAAAGTTTTTTTAACAAAGATTAATAGTAAAAAAAGGAATGAAGGGATGATTTCTATAAATATGCAGAGAGATCTTAGACATAAATATGTCTAAGATCTGTCGAAGAATTTTATATTATTATGATGACTAAACAGTTATGAAAATCTAAAGAAAGTTTTTTAAAATAGATCCCTAGTAAAAAAAGGAATGAAGGGATGATTTCTAGCAAAAAAACATTTTTTTAAAAATTTTGTAATCTAATTTTTCAGCTTAAGGTTTACACATTTCTTCAAAATGCGATGCCACATATCATTCCCACCAAGCAACTTTTGACCCTTATTTATTGAGATAATCATTCGTTAGAGAAAATAAATAAAAATAAATACAAAAAAGTAGTTGTCCAAACTGTATGTACCGACGTTCCTTTTTTAATTAATTAATTTACTTATGTAAAACTGATTCTGTGTTTTCAGTAACTTTAATATTATTCAAGTATCGAATTTTTGCCGAAGCTGGATTCAATAACAAAAGGGGAAATAATCAAATATACGAATTTATTGATGCTTGATAACAATATTAACTCTTCTTTGAATTTACACCAGTATAACTTGGTAGGGAAATTATGATCAAGCACAGTTGTTAGACGGTGCAGATGAACGGGAACATCGCATTTGGAAATTCCAATTCACGACATTATGATGACGACACAGACTCTATAGATTTAACATTCACCCGCCGCTCCAGGCCACGGTGGCCTAGTGGTAAGGTTTCGGTTTTAGGACAGTAGGGTTTAAGGTTCGAAACCCGATTCCACTGAAGATCCGCCGTGCATGAAGCCTATTGCATGCTAATTCATGCATAGTGGTCAAATGTCCTCCCGTTGGTGTAATGCAGAAGGTTGGAAAGGAGGTACCAGGTAAGGCGTCGTTCTCTGGCCGCGGGCCTAAATTACGAGGGCCATCCCAAAATAGCTTCGTGTTGTTTCAAAACGGGACGTTAATATAACTAACCTCGTCCATGCAGGAAATGAGGTTTTGTTGAGAATTGTATAAGTTACTCTCCATTTATGAAACTAGAATAAGTTACTAGACTTGGACCTTCTTGATAACTTTAGCTACATCTCTGAAAGAAGCCTAGGACCTTTAATAAAAGTCATAATGCATAAAAATCACCTACAGCTATGTATCGCCTAGGCGAGGTCTCATGTCTTTTTGCAAAAATTGGCGATATTATGGACGGCCCATGCAATTTTAGAGGTATAACTCTTAACTCTGAAGAAGTGACCTCTAACCATGCCCTCCTTCTATATTGCGCTTCAAAACTGAAATTCTAGCACCCTTTCTGGGGAGCTGAAATACAAAAGAACGGATTAACCTCCTAACAATTTTATTTTCTTTTCTATCTAATAAGATGACCCCTTCTGTTTTGGAAAGAGGATGTCGTTTTCATTCACGTAGAAGGCATAGCATATTTGAGATGTTTATGGATCCTACGTAACTTTTGTGTCAAATCATTAAGCTAATTAATTAATAAATTTTAGTTTATAAGCCTAAAAATGAGATAATTCGATACACGCACAGCGTACGGGCACGACGGTTAAGGGGTTAAACCTGAACTAGCAATTTGTAATCGAAATCGAATAATTTTAGAAAGTCAATTTCTTTACCTAAAGCAAATATAAAAAATTTTGCCCCTTTTTTCCCTTTGTAAATATCTCGTAGCCACGAAATAAAATTAACGACAGAATTCAATATTCATTAAGAAAAAAAATCAGAGTGAAAAAAACTACTAAGAATGAATTTCCTGAGTTAGTGGAACTATTTTAGTAGAACAGAATTTTTCCTCGCCATTTAACAACTGTAGATGGAAAACGAGACAGAAGAATAACTTAAAAAAACCGAATTTAGATTCCGAAATGTTCTACAAAAAAAGAGTTAAATTTGAATTAGAACCAAAATTATACTCCTGGATAGGAAATAAGAAATATGAAAAGGATATTTTATGAAGAAGTATTTCAAGCTAAAACACAGCATGCCAGCATTTTTTGTTCAAATTTTCACACGAAAAGGGAAGAAGTTTTTAATAGCTGGGAATTTACGTTGATTTTGAACTGACATGAGACTTTGTAGTAAGGTAAAAAATCTCGGCCATGTTCGTATATGGACAATGGGCCATCCAGCAAAAAGAAATGGTTGTGACTCAAATTTTCTTTTCCCCGTTGCTCCCTTACGACTGAAAATAGAAATAATTTAAATTAGGAGAATTATCGCCTCATCATATCAAACAATTTTGTTTGTGAAAGTTTTTCGATAGCTGAAACTGCTTAAAAGTTAAGTGGCTGAAAATTGATTTTCAACCCTTAAATTTCACTGCTTTCTAACCTAAGCTTGTGACACCTTGTTGCAAACTTCTCATCACTTGTAGTCTTTTATACCGTCTTTTTTCTTCATAGCTTCAACCTTAATGAAATTAGAGATGGGAATGACGGACGGGAGTGAAATATTTTTCGTTGTATCTTCTGACCTTCGTCTTCCACATGCAGACAGGAATTTTTTGAATCTAATAATATTTAATAATCTAATAATAATTAAAAAGAGAAAAGGGCCATTAATTGATCACACCATAGAAAGCAAACATATGTCTCGAGACATAATATAAAATAAAGGTAGTAGTAGATTATGTAATTTTATTCTTAGTTTTTGGAACTCTTGGACGAATTAATCATATTTCTATAAAAATCTATGGTAAATTGGTAATCGAATAACGAAAATTCGAAAATATATACTTACTTCCAATCCGTGGAAATTGCGGAATAAGCAGTCAGAGTGGTAATGTTGTTATAGTGAAAATTATAATTTGACTTTAATATATTTAAATTAATATTTTAATCCAACTTCACTGAATGCCTCCGTGATCGGCATATCCCCAATCATTTCTTTGGTAAACTTGTATTGTCACGGTGTCAGGAATGCAATTTTTATAATTCGTACTTATTTTTATTTCTTTCTGATACATAAGTGCTGTAAAATAGCACCATAAGAAAACAAAAAATAAATCGAAAAAAACAGTAACGGAATAACGTTGGTTATTCGAAAAATATGCTGCCTTGTGATTTCCGATTGCAGACCAAAATAATTCTATTATATAATCCACCACTTTATTTTGCTACTCATTCTTTCTCTGCTGTTTGAATACATTGTGAAGAGATACTGCTCTTATTTCGCTCCATACGTCAAGTGAAGAAAACAGGCCAGAAGAAATAAAGCATAGGCTGTAAATACGAAATTACTTTATTTAGTACCCATAAAAACCATTACATAATAAATATTAAGCTTTTTTATCATGCCCCAGTCCATCAATAAAAGTATAACATCAATGTCGTATATGAGTCATATTTCTGTGCTGTTATAACACGTGATGTAAAACGAACAGTTCACAGCATATAACATTCAAAGAAGGATAATTTCCTTCTGTAATTCAGTATTAACAGATGCTTGCAGTGTTGAAGTAATTTTGTCGTCTTCATAAATTGCGTTTATTTTATTTCAATGGTTTCTAAATACTCTGATTAGAGAACATCAATCAGCAGGATGCAACAACTAATGTACAAGATGTTATTCGACTTATTAGTCTATTTTAAATTATTGAAGTTAGTTTCTGGAAATAATTCTTTAAAATAAAACCAATGAAGATGAGTAGAAGATTTTATATCCATGATTGGAAGATGATGGTAAAAATAATGTACACCTATAGTTGAAATATTTTTTTCATGACATGTTCTAAGATATCCTGCTGATTGCTTGCTTTTTGATTGTACAGGATAACTTTATTTTTGACATATAATTAGATCATTTAAATTTCAATCTTTGTTACATTAAATCGTGTTCAAATAACAAATGGTACAGAAATAATTTATGATGTAATAATACATACAAATATAACACATAGAAAAGAGTTTTATTTGAATTTATTGCTTCTATTACTTTTATTATATTAAATTCTTCGAACACTAAGTATTAACAATGAAATTATCGTAAAATTGGCATATAGTATAAAATATTCAGTCTTAAATACGAAGGATAACTGTTTTAAATCTAATATTGCCGACATTATAGTTTCTGAAGAGTTATAAAGCTAATTTCAGTAAAAAAGATTACACCTGTTAATTTATGCTACTTTATTAAAAATAAAATGATGTTTGCGTTATTTTAGAAACTTTTTATTGTTTTCATTTGTGATAATTGTATGCAAATGAACACGTTTACTTTTAATGCTGCATTTGTCCCTAAATCTAGTCATCCCTAATCAACACACCGTCTTAATTGTTATAGTAAATATTTATAAACTGCCTATCACACACAGCATATTTCTGTATTGTTTACTTTATAGTTTCATTGTTTACAATTGCAATCATTTTCACCATATTACATCTCTGTGTCAAATATGGCATAAAATCTGCCTTTCTGAATAAAGTGTTAACTATGTTATAAATCTCGAAGAGCACCAGATTTTCAAGACATTAAATATTTACTTTTCTATGTTTAAAAATCACATGAGTGAACTTAAAATTCGTATATATTATAGAAACAGATGTCATATGTTGTGAATAATACCAGAAATCAGGATATGATATCCAATTATAAATCCTCGACCCACTAATAAAGCATCTTTCATGATAGCAAAACTGTTCGTAATTGAAATCAAAGTAATTAGTGTATACATTACAATAATGTCATTATACAACAATCATTAGTAATAAAATCTGCTTACATATCGGATGTGAGACACCCCAGGACAAAGCGTACAAGTTTATCCAAACAATTGTTTCAAAGTCACCGTTCTTAACACAATTGAGACAACAATACTTTCCGGATGGCTTTCTTAACATCTTATGAGCAATGAAAGCACGGTGTAGTTAGCTGGTTTTTAATTGTGTATAGCAGCATTTTGAGACTTTGGTCGAAAAGCACACAGTGATATTCACGTAGCGTTAAGTATACAATAAAGACACCAAAACCAATATGCTTAACAAAATGTGTCTCAGCTGTCTTCATCGTGTCCATTTATGACAGTTTCGAGCTTCGGCCCAATTATAGTATGGCGTATTGGTAGCTCTGACTTCGACTGAAATGTGGTGAGCGTGATTTGAGGAGGTCCCGGCATGTCTCTACACATGAAGTCCTGAGATTCGGAGGCTAACTCGGATCGATCACTTTTGCCGTACATTACCGCTCCGAGAGTTGAAGAGATCTCCACTTCGGCTTCGGAAACTCTCTGAAATAAGGTACCGATGAGTATTACATAAAGATAATATATTGTCACATAATAAACGTAAATGTGCATATCATCAAACAAGTAACCGCACGTTGTCTTATGCTATGCTGTAAAGTGTCACGTTTTTGCCTCGTGAACTGTGACGTTGAGTCCTTTTTACTCTTATGGCAATGGTGTACAATGACTTTCAAAATCAAATTGGCATAGTGTGAGCAAATTCTTTAACCCTCGGATTCCTAAGACCATTGGAATTCAGGAACCTCAAAATACTAGAACTTTCGAGTCCCTCTTTCAAAGATGAGAGAAATTCTACATCTCCTTCAAAAACCACAATCACAGCTTGCATTCTTAAGAGGTCAACATTTAAGACAAGATTCTGCGTAACTGATAGCTGTTAGGGGGTCTTATTACAAGGAAATGGTTTCGGCTGAAATGGGAGTTTTAAGCATATCTCCCTGTTCCCAAACCCATCTGGGTGTGCCACTCAAATGAACAAAGCACGTGCCTATTCAATCAATCACGCTTAACGAAAGGGGGTGGAAATTTCGCAGGGATATTTGGATGCCTTAAGCACCCACCATTTTTTGCTCGAACGCGCGTTTCGTGCTTTCAAATTAAAACAGTTAAACGAAAAGAGTGGATACTGCTTTATTTACAACCCATGAGGAAAGAGGCATCGAGAGGGATTCTACTCATGAACATCACCTTCCTATGGGATGTTTTTCAGTCTGAGCAAACATCAGGAGGATACATTCACCATCTCTAAGCCAGCTTGTCTCTAGACGTAACGTAATGCATATGCGCATAATCCATCTCTATTTTTTCTCTCATCATAGAGTACCCCTATTACTTCTAAGCAAGGCTTTGCACCCTTTTAATGTGGACAGAGTACGATCGGTAGGGATTAGCAATTAAATTCTCTATTAATACAATTAAATGCAATTAATAGGAAATTTTGTTATTGAAAGAATTAAGGTGTGAGATATTCTAACATTCCTCACTCGGAACTCATCAAAATACATAAATGAAATATGCCTTTTTTGTTTATTATTTGAAATCGATTTTATAAAGCTGCATGCACATTTTATAAAGTACAATTATTATTTTTAGGATTAGAGCCAGTTATGCCGTGGCGACCTGCATCCAAAATACACATATTACGAAATAACTTTTTCTTCAGAATATTACAGAAAAGATTATAACATTGTATTCTTGAAATATTAATTTGACGGGATTATATAATAAGGAACCTAAATCATTTTGTGGATTTCGGGTTCACTATTTTAAAGTGTACCTAAAAATGTGTAGTTTGACAAACAAAGCTGAATTAACTACAAGTCGTACAGTAGTCGATAAATAATTATGTAATGATTAATTTTAGAACAATATAGCATTTAAATATTTTCAGTGTTTTTTTTTTTACGAAAATGGTTGTAAGTTGTCTCCTAATTGTATAACTCAGTCTAGTTATTGCATTATAAGTCTGCTTTGCAATGGATTTGTATTGGTTGAATTTCGTACAGCGAACTACACTCATTTAGGTGGATTTTACTTTACTGAAATCAGAGATCCATAAAATGATGATAGGTTTCAAATTGCATATATGGGTCTAATTGCTGTTCGCTAATTAACAGTGCATGTGCTATTCCTGATGAATACTACAAAAATGTCGCACAGTTTTAAATCAACGAAATGAAATGCTTTTGGGTTTGTATTGTACCTCTATTATATGATATGGATAAGTTGTATTTGATAAGTGATATGGGCAGCATAGTTCGAAAGTTATCCGTCTCCATACATAACAGCTAACACCTATTTATTTAACTCTTCTTTCAAAACACATTTTTTATATTTCAAATAATGCGAATAGCTTTCCCTTTTAGCGTCAGCCATCATCGTATGCGTTATCTCGACGAATGCTTCCGGAGAATTCACTTTCAAGACATTGATGCCATACCGCCATCTAGAGTTGGTCCTTTTACAAAATAGCTCAAATGTAAGAAATATATGAACATTGAAATTACAAATAATTTTACAAATTACAAAACAAACAAAATTACAACGAAAATGGCACAGTTGAAGATGACAAATAAAATAAAACAATTTAAACAGGTAGGGCACCTCAGATATTTCAAAAAACACAAAGGGATATGTTTAATATTTGCTAAACAAAATTTTAACAAATGAGACCAATCTATCTTCCAATGAATGTTAAAAGCATTTTCGAGTACTCACTTTTCCTGCTAATGCAGTAGAATGGCAATGACAGCTGTCTCTTTTTAATATATCTGGACACTGTTCATGCTGATTCCCAGAGAGTTCATCCCCCGGAGATCTGCCGCCGCAGATTAATGTACTACCTGCAATTGAAATGGAAATATCTTGAATGGGAGTCTTTGCATAAACGGAATCTCACTAAAAATGTTGATTTAATGGCTCGGAAATAAAGAATTCATTACAGTGTTTAGTATAGAAATAATTTATTGTTTACAAAAAATTTGATTTTATATAGGCGCTCGACTGGAACTTACATACTTATAAAATAGTTCCATAGCATTGACATTGGGAATTATAACAAATTTAATGTTTATAAATAAAAGCACTTAAAATACTTAAATGCTTAATGTTCATAATGCTAAATGCTCAATGTTTATAAATAACATACAAGCAATTAAAAAATTATTCACTACATTTATTTCCTTAGTGCTATTTCAGGGATCAACTTTACAGTAAAATTCTATGATTCTCACTGTCTTATATTGTAAAAGAAGAAAAACTGAATTTTATAACGACACACACACACACAAAAAAAAACGTATTCTATCTTGGGTTGAAAAACAGACACCTATAATAAAGAATTTATCAAGCAATCTTAAAGAGAAAAGCAGCATTTCTTATGCATAGTTTCCCATTAAAATTTAAAACGGGTCAAATTCACAGTAGAAAAATAGGAACTAAAATACAAGTGAGTTTCCATTTGAATAGTTATGTACATTCCATTTAATAAATATAATCTACTTTTTTGCGTAAAAGGGAAATCTTTCGTTGCTTTGATATTTAATGGATTTTTTCGATCTCAACAATTTAAAAAAATAAATAAAATAATAAACTTTTATACGATGAAGAGAGAATTGAATCAAAATTCTAGGATGTGAAATTTGTATTTCATTTCATTGAAAGTGATACACGATGCCAATCTGCGTACATTTGAGGTCTGAGACACGCTTTGTGTTTAATTAAAGGAAACAGAGCATAAATCTTAAAACATTTTTAAGTGCATCTGCTACCAGAGAGTATATCAGACATTAGTTGAGTTAGGGTCTGCCCGACGGGAGGGGCAAGGTCTGCCCGACGGGGGGGGGGCAGGGTTTCCCCGACTGTGGCACTGCCTGTTGCATAAGGGAGTGGCGTAATGATGACCCTCTCAAATTTTAGCAAGATCTTTATTTATCTACTAGTTGAATAGCCCGTTGCGTGAACGGGGTACAAAAATTTGCCCCAACGGGGGGCGCATCATCCCTGACAGGGGGGCCCTGACACTCCACTGGTGTCACCCTGATATCAGAATGCAGTTAGTAATTCCCGTGATTTCACAGTCAAACGACAAACGTAATTACACATGTCACTCATCTAACTGCACGTTGTTTTACTCTCTACTGAAACTCAATGTCATTTTTTCCTACAATAATATGCGCAATATCCTCCAAAGTATAATTGACGGGGCGCATTTGACGTATACCACATGAGTATAAATTGACATTATTAACAACTTCGAGGAAAAAGTTACTGAATTTTTAAAATTTTGTTTGATATTATAATGTTTAAATACCAGTGCTTCGAATCTAGCTCCCCTGAACAAATGGACATTACTTGGAATAGCCAGGAATATGACTCAACTTCATGCTGCTAACGAAGTTAGAACTAGTATATCTTTTCTCTAATTTAGTGTATTTTGCACAGGAAATTATTTTCAAAAACTATCATTTCATAAATTTTGGAAAAGATACTAATAATTTTCCATCAGTGAAATTAAATTATTTGGAACGGAAAACTAATGTCAGAAAATATTTAGTTGTAACTAACAGCTTTCCTTAGGTGAATTATTAGTGTATTAAATAACATTTCACCTTCAGGCATCTGACCAAATCTATTAAATAAGTGTATTCAAGAAATGTCGCATTTATTATTGCTTTCGACTCATTCAAAACCATAAAAACTGCCCAGTACTATTATATTATAAAGTGATATTTATAAAAAATATTTTAAGGAGTTTGAACTTCACAGCTTTTATTTCCTTAAATATTTGTTAATAGTTATTATTATTATCATTTGTTGTTATTATTAAAATAAATTTTAGCTTAGAATGGGCTACTTGTGTAATGCTGTTAGATCCCCGATAGTCTCGTTGACGCTGAGTCTCTATTAAATGCATTTAATAATAAAACAAACAAATTTTCTTTTCTATTACTTTTCAAAAAAGCAGTTTAATGAGTCGTTTTATAAATTTTATATGAAAATAAAATGCATGTCCACTTCGGGAGCATAATGATAATTAATTTTCATTTGTCAATTCTATAGAGAAATACGTGACTCTAAAGTATATTATGGGATTTTCATTATTTATAAAGTGACAAACAGAGACGTCAGCAATTTTATATACAGAAGGACCCCGGGAATCCGATCCCCAGGAATCCGAGCATCTTATTCTTAATTTTCTGAAAACTTTTTACTGAAAAATGAAGGAAAAATAACAATTACGAATCAGAAACAAAGCTAATGTTTATTCCTAACTTAAAAGAAGTATTCGAATTGGTCTTTAAGAATAAATACAGCACCTTAATTAGTAGAAACAAATTCAGATATCTTCTTTTTACCCTCAACTTGTTTGCCACTGTAGCGTGCGAATCACCGCGTGCTCTTTCCGTACGCCTTCACAGAGCACCCAAAGTCAATACTCTACTACATTTAATATATTAAGACTATTTTAACGAATTTCCGGGATAATCGAAATTCCTCGGAATATGAACAACGGTCAGCTTCAATTAGTTCGGATTCCAGGGGTTCTACTGTATTGCATTCCTCACACTATTTCAGCCCTAACGTCTTCGCCACGAGTTTTTGATCAAGAAAATTCTAACCTGACCGTATGATATTAAGAATCCATAGCTTTAATTTTATACACCATGTAACTTTTCTAACCATGTAACACGAGGGCGATTAATTTTCTTGTGAAAACTGTTGAGACCCAGTTTATTATAAATACGAAACATCCTCCAAAAGCGAAATATCTTCCTGGTTTCCAGAATATTTGAATCAGAGTGGAACAAAGAGACCAAGTCAAATAAACGCATTCAACAGCAATGTCCTTTTGTACTGAATCAGACAAGTTAAATAATTGTTTTATGTACATAGGTTATAGTCTAGACTGCATTTGGACGCAGTCTGACATTGCATCAGACTGGATTTAATCCTTTCTCTACTAAAGATTTTAATCATCGTGAAAATAGGTTATGTATAATTACGACCATTTCAGCAAGAGGATTTAAGCCATTACCTACCTTTGTCCCTTTTTCTTTTTATTTTCACCTAAACAGTGCGATTTTTAGCTTTGATTGCTACTTCTGAATGATGATCTGACTGCTATATAAGGTATAAATCCAATAAAAATAATTTTACTAATTAAAAAGATGATTGATTCTAATTAAAAGTTAATTAATTTGTTTAATTTAAAAAATTCAGACATGGTGTTTTGTTTTATATTTCATTCATGTTTTCATATTAATGTAATCTCTTTTTGAAAAAGTGAAATAATAGATTTTTGGCATATAATGGGTTAACATGTATTATCAACCACTGTGAATGTTTTCATTTCATGGTTGTGTTTAATTCACTAACATTGAATTCTATGTACTTTCTTTTATTTTCTCTGCTATGACTCAGCTTGTTGCTTTATAACCTTTTTATCAAAAAAGCTCCCTACCACGAACATTGTGTAGCATGGTCTACCCTGGCTTTCACATCATTAAAATCTCGAAATAAATAAACAAAAACATCTATCAAGAAATTTTTTTTCTAAGGTAATTATTTCAAACTAAATCCACTGATTTTCTGTAGCTTTTATAGAATGGAAAATACGAAAACATAGAAAAGGGAGGTTTTAGTTCTAGTTTTAAAAATATATTTTTATCATAGAAAAGTTTTTATAATTTTCGCGGAATTATCAAGATTTTTTAACACAGTAATTAAGATATATGGAATTTTATATGTCATTACTATTATATATTAATTTTATACGTTACTAGAAAACGAGAAATTTTCTTTTTGTTAAAAGTTATTAATGAAAAAGAATAGCATGTTGTTTTCAGGCTAAATAATGATATATATTATGAATAAGTAGTTTTAGGTTTTAAAAGTGTTCAAATTTTTTTTGTATTTTATACAACTGCGTACTTTTATATGTCGTTATTTTTGAGATGTATCTAGTTTATTCACATTTATACAAATATATACGATGGGTAAAAAATATGAACACACACAAAACAGCGGCAAAATGCATTGAAACAATGGAGGCTGACACAGCCTTGGTTTGAAGCATAGTTTATG
This sequence comes from Araneus ventricosus, assembly GCA_013235015.1. NCBI lineage: Eukaryota > Metazoa > Arthropoda > Arachnida > Araneae > Araneidae > Araneus > Araneus ventricosus. The sequence continues at coordinate 637,412 of BGPR01000006.1, forward strand.
TATTGAATTAGATACAATCCACTAATTGTGTTCAAATCAAACTTTATTCATTCCTAATGACAAAAAAATTACTTAAAGTATAAATGCAGGTGGAAATTATACATGCTGTTATATTTCGAAAATTCCGACTACTCTATCAAGAGCGCCTGGACAAAATCAGATGCCTGTGGCTATTAAATGAGTTTCAGTATACCTCTTGAATGAACCTGATTACACCTTAAATGAACATGATTGATGGAGTTTCGTAAATGAACCTGTGATGTATTGAGGAACAGACCGTTTACCTTAAAATATAGTTTGAGGACGATCCCTTAGAATCTAGAGACATGGTTCTAATGTTATCTGCGCTTACAGGATGACAAGTAGTAGTAGAACACCATACTGTAATGTTGCATCCTCATGCAATATTAGAGCTTTTTGCAGTTACAGACATACTATTAAGAGATTCAAACCAGATAACTGTCGTCATTTATTGAATTATATATTTTTTTGATGATTTAGTAATTTAATTAATCCTTTTTAACGTCGCTTAATTTTTAACCACTAAAATGCACTTCTACTTTAACTTACAGAGTCACGAGAACCTTTACTGTTAATGGAACATCGTTTTTCGAAGACTCCCCTTTTCCACAGTATTACAGTATTTATAGTTCAGACGCTCACAATCTTCCCTTTCCTCACTTAAAACATTGCCGGTGACTTTCGTTTCACGTTTCTCTCTACTTTCATCATGTCTCGGTTGTATCTGAAGCTGGGCATTCATCTGTACTCCATTCCATTTCATTTGTCCCAAGACTGCTTTTTTTCCACCCATTCAAGTCAAAAATGAGGCACGTCATTCACGGAGGTTCCAAAGTGCGCAACCACCACTCGTCTATCCCCCTACCATCGCTCTTCGATCCCCTATTTCTACTCCCCCACACGGCGGATTTCCGATTTTCTAGCCTCGTCGCGAGGTTCAAATCTAGGCAGATCCTTTGATGTCCCGCTACCCTCGCATCGAGGCCCCAAATTGGAATCGGCGCATGAAGTGTTGGATTTTCAGTTCGTTGGAATTCCAGTTTTACCATTCCACTATTCCAATTTCCATCGGATTTTAAAACTGACGAATTCTTTTTCCGTCCCGTGTTCCAAAAATTCCATTTCTGAAGAAATGTGAATGGCCTGCTTTAAGTATCTCCAAAGTACTAAAATGATCTGAAACATATTACTTAAACACGATTAAGTGAAATAAACTGTTCTCTCATTACCAACGACTGCCGCATTCATTTAAAATGCCTCACCAAACGAAATAATATTTCATATATTATAAATAAAATTCAAAAATATTAACAAGAAGAATATTTTAGTGTTCTCAAACCATGCACATTTCTGGCAGTAATTAATGTAATATCGTAACGTAATGCCATATTCATAAATGTCTTGTCTGATGTAAATAATTTCGCATTTAGATTTTTTGCTCTTTGCACCCATGTTTAACGCCTTTATTGAAATTGACATATTTCATATGTGTTAGTTTCATGCATATAAGGATGAGATTTTGAAGCTTTAAAATCGATCTTTCACTCATTTCCTGATGTATTAGAATTCTAAAATCTCTTACATTTCAATGATCTCAATGATAATACAATATTATAATATTTTCAGTACTTTATTTTCAGTTTTTCGAGTAATTTTAATGAAATTTTGAAGGGTATCATTTGGTTGGGAAATTGAGAAAAAAATGATAAAAGATTTCATCATATAATAATCAATTATGAACTGTATTAAACAATAAAAAGTTGAAAAGGATAAAAAATTTTTTAAAAAAATACGCTGTTTTAATGTATAGAAAAGTAGAAAATAAGTTCTTATCATAAATGTGGAGGCTAAAAGGAAATCGTAAAAGCTCGAAGGGATGATAACAGTTCTCTAAGGGAATTAAACCATAATGAATATCGTAAGTAGGAAGATCCTAAACATTTATTAAAAATTAAAAATATATTATGAATGGGATGAAAGTTCCAACTTATTAAGAGTATATCTATCACGAGTCACGATTTTACGATTTTGTTCTGAACTCCATATTTTTGATAAAATTATTATTTTCTAGTTTTTAGTGCACTAACAAAAGCGTGCTTTAAAAAAAAGAGGCTTCGCTTCCGATCATTGACTGTTATTTCTGATACTTTTGGAGTACTTTACTGCCTTATACTGTACTTTACTTTATATACCAATACTACCTACACATTCTATTCCGTAGAAAAAGTTTCGTTAACATCAGGTTTTAAAGATGAGCGGTAATTTTCAATGCTATATGGAAAAATCCTGTTTTATTAATCTCCAAACGTAACAACATACGACAACTATATAATTTCTGGTGCAGCAATATTTTCGAAGTTTACATTTTTTTGTTAATGCTTATCTTGTTAGTTTCATGAATCAGATGTCACAAAGTATTTAATTATTATAGTAATATTAATGTTCTCTTGTTACATTCAGAGACCTTTAAGATCTTAAGATGCTGTGTGTGCTATGTGGCGTGTTTGTGGTGCTCGCATTAATTTTACCTGATTTTTTTCTTGATCCTTGTGTTATTTATGCCTTTGTATAGTCTGAAGGTTTTGTCTTTCGTATTAATTCAATAAGCAGTGCTTTTTGCAATGAATATGGTGCTTTTGCAATCAACTATTCGTTTAAGTTATTATTTTGTTATAATTTTACAATTATTTTATTATATAATCTTTTCTAAATCCATTCTTAAATATGAAGATATTGTTCGATATCCTGTCTTCAGGGAATATGTATAACTTTTTTCCAAATGAAACTATTTATTTTTAAAAATATTATTTTTCGACAAAATAAATTAGTTAATGATGAAGTTCAGTTCCCCTTCATAAGTTAAAAAAATCATCATTATTTAGAAGAAATTACATTAATAGTAATGAAATAATAATATTGAATTTACAATAAGATATTTAAAAAGCTTACTTGTGCTTATGTCTCATAATTAATTGTCGATGGATTTCAATAATTATATACTAGCAGTTTGTACACATTCAGTTATGAATTATTCTTCTATAGAAAGCTAGTTCCTTTTCCTCTTAACATTAAACTATACAATTTACAATTAATTAATTCATACTTAATTAGATATTCAAAATTTCGCTCAAGTTATTTCTTTCGAATTTGCTTTAATTATTTGTTTCACCAAGAAAAAAACTCACGAACAAAACAAAACAAATTGCTATCTGCTTTTGTTAGTTAAGTTTTTTAATACCTTTTTTAAAAAAACAGTGGAAAACGGATCGTATCTGGTTCCAGAAATATCAGTTTACAAAAAGTTAAAAAACATGAGTATTGAAGCTTCAAAAAAGTTTATATCATCTTTTAATTAGTAGAAAGAACGCTCTTTAGTTAAAAAATGTATAATTATATAATTTAGAAAGAAAAAGAATGATTTTCATTCAAAGCCTTCTGCTATGAAAGTAACAAAACAAATAAATCTATTGTTTTGTTACTAAGATATTAAGTATACTGAAAAAAATGAATGAAAAGAGTGAAGAACATCTAAGAGTTCTGACTTGTTTATATGTTCACTAGATGTATATCCTCATATCATTCATTTCACAAGAGAAAAAAAGATGAGGATCTGAATTCTGTTCCCATTTTCGAGAAAAACATATTTTTTGAGGATTGACGATTGATTTACTTCCTAGAAAGTTAATGGAATTTCTACTTTTAGAAATATATATAAAGTGGCTCTGGAAGTTTATTTCCTTTATTTCTTTTTTTGTAAAAGGAGGTTGTGTTACTTGAAAAGATCTGATCCTTATGATAGATGTGAAATAGTAGTGGAGATCAGTGAGAAATAAATAAGTGCATTTCTCATGAATGCTAGTCCGACGTATTTCTTGACTTTTTCCATTGATTTTTAACGCCCAATTGGGCTCACGAAGTAGCACAAGGGTAGCGTAAAAAGATTTTGTACATCAGAGTTGTACAGAGAACAGCTTGGAGTTAAAGGATTTTATTTCTTCAGGAAGTACTTCCATTTTATTTAGACATAACCATCTCCGAGTAACAATAATTTTCCTGGAATAATGTCATACACGGAAAAATATTTTTATTATTTTTATATGTTTTAGTATTCATCAGGTTTAGATGCGTAAATTACCTTAAAGGATCGTTCTATTTTATTCTGACAATTCCATCGTGAAGCATTATGATTATATGCATGGGAATAATGTGTACTAAACAATTCACATACTATTTAAAGAATACACTATAAAATGTTAGTGAGAACTTAAGTTGATAGTATGGTAAAAGCTGCGGGTAATATGATACCCAATTAAATAGTTCTAAATACGATTTTAACGAATTTTAAGTAACATATATTCAAACAGAATTTAATTTGTAACACCTATTATTGATATTTTGTGTAATGAAACTCTTTAACAAAAATAAAGTAATTAATTTAATTTTATTGAATTATTTCTGTACACCTGAGACGCATAGAAATACATTTTACTATTACATATTACGTGTTTCAGTTGCTTTTAAATTTCTATATACTGTTAACTTGAATTGCCTCTGAATATAATTGAATTTCTTATACTTGTGAACCAGAATGCTATTAAAATGAAGACGAAATCACAACAGCCAATGGAGAGAAAGGTATATTAACAGTCTCAAATATAATTATAAAAATATCAAATATGAGCTATAGAATTTTAATCTAATCTCTGAATGCTTTGTGGGAGTGATATTAATTATGTAGTTAACAATGAACTTTAGCTAGTTTATAGGCAATTTTCTGATATGAGGGCCGTGATATGGACGCACATTTAACATGTAGGATTTTTTTTAAAGTTGTAAAATCATTTATTTAAATTTTTACGTGTTTTTAAATAAAGAAATGACATAACCTAATTTTTCGATAATTTATAATCTAATCTGTACGAGGTATGATCAAAAAAGTATCGAGAAATGTGCCCCACCCTCAAAACGCACAGAGACAAGCAGAGTGAAGATGATTGGCACATATTGACCTGGAATGCTCAAACACAAGTGCCGAAAGTTACAACGTCGTAGATGCCGCAATTGCTGAGAAATTCGGCCTTGAAAAATATGCTTGGTATGCTGTCGTCACATTTTTTTCAGTAGAGAATGTTGAGCAGAGAATCTGCATAAAATTTTGCCAAAACCTTGGCGATACTTGTGTTGAGGCTTATGCAATGTTGAAAAAAGTTTATGGGAAAGATTTTATGGGTCGCACAAGAGTTTGTGAGTTTTTCAAACGATTTCAACATGGCCGTGAAAGTGTCGGACATAATGACATCCAAAACTTTGACAAATGTCAAAACATTCAAGATGTGTGTTCAGTTGTATATGAAAACCATATAAATACTATACGGGAGTTATCTGACGAGTGCAGCATTAGCTGCTGTTTAGTTTAGTCCATTCTGACTGAAGATTTATGCATGACACGTATGTTTGGCAAATTCGTTTCGAAGCTGCTCCCTTCACACATAAAAAAGACCGACTTTTTGCAGCGCTCGATCTCCTTAAATGTGTTGAAAATGAGGAAAACTTTTTGAAAATTACTGTAACAGCGGATCAATCATGGGTTTACAGCTTTGATTCAAGGACATTGAGCATTCAAAGAGATCGCGCGTTGTTTTAAACTCAACGTTGTCAGCCATAACAAATGCGACGGCTGCATAGTTTACTAGACATTTATCAAATCTTTAATGTACAGAAGTGGAAGGAACTGCGACCATGTAAATTTTGGTTCATGCGTATTCAAACTCAATATCTGCTATGTATTTTCACTTTGAGTATTCTAGCTTCGAAGGTAGGGCACCTGAGCCTATAATTTTTGATCACTCCTCACGTTCCTGTGTAGCTATTATACCGGGTTTATTTTCAATCAGACAAGGTATTTTTTGAGAATGTACCCATTTTTAACGAAATATTGTTGGTATCCCAAAATTTTATTGTGTTTCAAAATTATAGGTTGATGAGTGGCTAAGCCGCCTAATAGTGGCTTTTGCGGGTAGGGAGAAGACTAGCAAGGAGCTGAGCCTCTCTAGGATTCTAATAAAATCCCAATGACATTTATTGTTCACAGTATTGAAAGAAATTTATTGTTCAAAATATTATCGATACTTTAGAAAAAAAAAACTAATTGAAAATTATAAATTAAAGCAAATAAATAAATAATTAAAATAAAAAAACAAATCAAATCAAATAAATATGTTAAGGCTTTATTTTATCCAAGAAATTAAAGACCAAGAATTTTTCTCTGTTTGTCTACCTATACGCATATTGTAAGAATTTTTTTATTAAAATTTAAAAATATGAATGCCAGATTGCTTATATATTGTTTGATGAACATCAGATAACGTTATTAAATACATATCTTTTAATTATTTTATTTTACTATGAAATTAGCTTAGGAATACTTTTAATACTTACTACTTAAACTGAAAATATTAACTAGATCATTCTAAAATCTATGACTGATTGATTATTATTTGGAGCATCATAAATTACGTTAGGGAAAACGCCAGCCTTGGAAATCGATTTAATTTTATTCATTTGTCACTCAATTTAAGTAGCCATTTATTTGAAAAAATATTATAACCATGTTTTATTTGAATATATAGATTTAAATTATTTTGGCGAAAGAATACTCATTAAACACAAGATAGTTTTATGAACCACATTTGTAGTCATCGTATATGCGAAGATATGGAAGCTATAAATTTTGAGTTTAAAGTAGATCACAAGAAAGTTTTGAGACTGATTGAAATATTTAAAAAAATAAAGCCTTTTCATTCAAATCATACAGATCTACAGTGTTTCTCAACCCATATAAATCTTCATTCATAGCATAAAACTTTAAAATACAATTTGCAGATGATTTCATGCAATGTTATAAATTTTAAGTTGTTTCATACAAAAACCCAGAAATAAGAAATAACTTAAAAATGCATAAATCAGTGTTTCAAGGTGGTTAGGTTATTTATTTTATACTTCATTTTTAAGAAACTTTTAAAGTTCGCATGAAAGAATGAACAGATATTTTCCACACTACCTCTGACTCATGATTTTGATCTTATCTTGTGAATCTGGTTAAACATTGTCTGCTTTCAAACAAATATCATATAAAAATCAATATTGTCATGTTCCAGATAACGTTTATAATTCCTTTTTCTTTTATAGTTACGCCAGCAATTTTTCTTTCATGTATCTGCAGTATATATAAGGAAATTATGATAATTGCCAAAGAACTTCTGCTTCGAGATTTTGATGAATTTCGGTATACATTAAAAATCGGGTTACCTTAAGACCGAAAAAAAAAGGTAATTTCTGCATTCATGTTTGGAATTTTTGTGTCTGTTAATGTAAAGAGGAAAGTGATCGAATATAACATACTTTTCTAATACAATATACTCCTGTATTTTTTCCATATGGAGTGTGTCAGCATATTTATTACTGGAGCGTGTGTCGGCTTGCTACATAATTGAACAGAACGCAGTCTCTTACCCCCGTAACCGTGACCATTCCTTTCACTGAATGGTTTGATGGGCAAGCCATAGGAATTTTATGAAAAAGAAACAGATATTTGCACTATATATAGTACATATATTTACACTATTATAAAACTCCGTGTTGCTGTTCTTTGTATTATTGTTGAATGCAAGACGCTTGATATTGTAGACACGAAAAGTCGCTCACTAGGGACACAATCTCAATCATATTTTGCACAAGTTTTAAAATGAGGAATTGTGTTGGGTTGGTTTTTTTTTGGTCGTTTGGAGCTAACTTGTTGGTTGAGTTCGAGGGATAGTTGAAGGCGGTGGGGGAGTCGGAATTTATCTCTGTTTTCACTGATGAATTTCACTATCCTGTGAATGTTTTTGCCTGGAGACGAGATAAATGGCAACTCTTTTCAGCCATTCTTGCTCGGAGTTTGGTGTTAGATTCCTCATATGCCAAGATACTGTGAAGGAGCACTCCGTGACATAGAGAAGTGGCCGCACCACTATAACTGCATTGATGAGAGAACTGCATTGAACCGCTGTCTGAGAGATGGAACCTTTTGAGGTACCAGGGAAAGGACCAGGTTCAGAGAAGAAGATAACATCCTCTCTAAACCAGTTAGTGGGACGAAGAATAACTGAGGGTGTGTTGTTAAAGATGTCGGATTGCTTTAGATTCGGTTACCTGTACAATGACTCAGCAGAATTTGCAGCTAATAGCAGTAGGTGGCGACTCTATATGGAAAAGATATAGAAATACTATCTCGTATTAGAAAAGTATCTCATAATCGGTCACTCTCCTTTATGTAAACAGAAACGTTCAAAAACGCAAAAAGCTTGATGTGCGGACTTTGGCATGTAGTCTTTATAACAAAATTTTAGATTCTTTAGGACAAAATTCGTTAAGGGAAAGATTTGTCTATTATTAAATGGATAGAACAAACTTTTATTAAACCTTTACTCGATGTTCTTTGCATGAGCTATTAACTCTATCGATACGGGACCGTCCCATACGTCCCCTAGGATAGCCGTCCGAAACGTCCGAATGTCACTCTGAAATTTCCACCCCCTTTCGTTCAGTGCGATTGATTTCACACCCGCGGCTCGTGCTTTCTTCGTTAGAGAGGCTCGCCAGGATGTGTTTGGGGAAGAGGGGAGTTTTCTTACAATTCGGACAATGCCAGCTGTCATTGTGGTTTTTAAGGGGAAAGTGAATTTCTGTTATCTTTGATAGAGGAGCTCGGGCGTTCCTGTATTTCGAGGTCCCTTTATTTCAATGGCCTTATGAATCAGAGGGTTAAAGCACAGAAAAATATAACACATTCAAGAAGACAACTTAGCATGAGTGCTGCAATTTTTGTTGAGTGAAAATTTTATATATTTAATTTTTTATTTAACTACGAGTTGCAACACACATTCCACGAAAAAATAAGATTGATTTTTAATTATTATATTTATTTAAATGTGCAATGCCGCTTCATTTAATGATAATATTAAATACTTTTATTGATGTGCAAGTTATAGTAACTATAATTAAAAATAAATAATAAAAATAATGTGGAGACCAGAGGAAACTAGTACATCAATCACACTGGTATTACTGAAAAAAGTATCTTTGGATTTAAAGATGGAATGAAAGTCGTATTCCTTTGTTATTGTGCTACGATCATATTGCCAGAAAGCATCAAAGTTAGGAAGCCAACAAATGACAGGGCTAAACCTTAGTTCATTGGTAAAGACAATTATTTTGGACAAGACAGTGATTCGCTGGCTTTCTAAAAAAATTATTATAAGGCGGTAACATATAATAATCTTTATAAATGTATAAAAACTATAAACATATCTTGACATCACATATCTTGAACGCGGATCATTTAAGAAAATTTAGGAAATGTGGAGAGATGCAAGACATGTCCTTCGGCTTGTGAGATGCAAATAGAGCTGGATAATGAAGAACTAGAGATATTTTGTAAAATTAAAAATGTTATTTATTTAATTCATTGTAAAGAATGTAATCTTAACTATATTGGTCAAACCTGCACAAATTTAAATATTAGAATTAATGGACATAGATCAGCAATAAACAATTTCAGAAATAACAATTCTCATGATTATGAGCTTATTCATTTCCAGGAACATAGTTTCGAGAACACTATTGTTTTGATCCTTGAAAATAATATTATAGATCTTAATGAAAGACTTAATCTAGAAAATTTGTTCATCTGCAGTCTAAAAACTCTTTTCCCATATGGACTTAACAGCAAATTAAATGGTGAGGGATACAGTGAATTCAATAAAATTTGTATCTATAATAAATTCAACATTTTCAAAGATTTTCTAAAGACAACTTATAATAAAAAATTTAGATTAAAAAGAGGTAAGGGTAAAGGTGGTAATTTTGATATTATATTGGAGGAATTTCAGGAATTATGTAATCTTGACCATAACTTTGATAATATTAATAAAATTAAAAACTATATTTTTAAACTTAGAAATAATAGGCTTAAATGGTTCTTTAATAACAAATTTGAGGAATTAAAATTTAAGAATGTCAACATTAAATATATTGTCTTTGATTTAGTAAAATTTAAACTTGGAATTACCAAAAATGGACTTCTCTTCAAGGTTAACAAAATTGAAAGAAAGGAATTTTGTGTTATTACTTTCCTTGATCTTGTGTTTGAAGGATTAAAGTTACCTAAAATTTTTCATGATAACAAAAAATATTTTCCTGTTAAAGATATTTCTGTCATTTCAACTGCCTTTAAATTTTCAAGGACTCTTAAACAGCAAATTTGCAACTATAATTACTTTTGTAAAAACTTAAATGAGATTAACAATACACACTGCTATTGTAATGATGAAGAGTATAAGGATTTTATTGATAAAGACAGGGGACATATTATCACGGGTAATTTAAATATTGTTAAATCCATATCTCTTAGAGATATTATGAAAAAGGGAACTAAATTTAGGCTTAGAAAAAAAGTTGGTCCTATTAGGATTATTAATTCCATCAATTGTGACTTAAATATTTTTATTGCAAAAGTTGCCAGAAAATATCATTGGCCCATTGAGGGATTTGGAGAATGGAAACAGCGCATCTTAAAAGAAATAAAGAATGGAATTTATGATAATGATTGTAGGGATATTAATAGAGGCATTTTCTTCAACAGGCATCTTAAAAAAGAAATTGAGGATTTAAAAAGTAAATTCATTATTACTACCGTTGATAAGGCAGGAAATAATTTTTGTATAATGTGTAAATCACACTTCAAGGACATTATTCTTAATGAATATAATTCAAATAAAACATATAAACTTATCAAATTTGGCAAAAAAGAACTTGATAAAAGGATTTTAGCACTTGCTAAAAAAATTAAAATTAAAACCAATAATTTAAATTATCCATACCTTTTCCCCACTATAAAATTTCATAAAAATCCATTAAATTTCAGATTTGTCACTTGTGGCACTGGCTGCTATAATTATTACTTTGGTAAATTATTCTTCAAATTTCTTAAAATTATTCTTAACAAAATAAAAGAAGAAGAGAACTTTATCATTGACAATAATACTAAAATTTTGAATTTTATCAAGGAAAATAAAATTTATAATATTTCTACATTTGATTTTGAAAATCTCTTTACTAGTCTCCCACACAATAAATTAATTGAAGCTTGCTCAAATGCATATGATCTGTACCTAAATACTGATTTAATTGATAAATATAAATGGTTAGAAATTTGCAGAGCTAATATTTGTGAGAATTATTTATTTAATGGAATTAACTACTATAAACAAGTTCTTGGAATTCCTATGGGTTGTTGCTTCTCCAGCGCATTGGCTTATTTATTTCTTCATTCATTTGAGAGAGAATTAATTAAGAATGAACTTGTTTTCGGATTCCGTTTTATTGATGACCTTTTATTATTTAATTATGATAATGTTAATTCCATTCTTAACTGCTATCCAGAGGAGCTTAAATTAAATAAAACTAATAATGAAGTGGACAAATGTAATTTTTTGGATCTGGAAATTAAAATTATTAATTCAGAAGTCTACGTCGGAGTTTATGATAAACGTAAAGATTTTAAGTTCAAAGCTATTACACTCTGCAATTTTCATACTTGTCTTCATTTTAAAATTTTAAGAAATTCTATATTTTCTCAAATTAATAGGATTAAAAATATTTGTAATAACCAATTTACTTTTATTAAAGCTTTAGATAATTTAAAAAATATATTAAAAGATAACGGATATCCTGGTTGTTTCCCAGAAGTCAATAAATTTCTAAAAAACAGTTTTAAGAATCTTTGTTTTTCTGGAGAATAGTTTGAATTCTTCTACATAGATGGCGCTACGAGCTTGCTTCTTGATGTTATCGGCCTCACTTTTTAGAGCGTCTGTTCTTGAAAGAGGATTACTTTTTGGTTTGTCTCATTGTTGATTCTGTTGTACAGGTATCTGTCATATTTTTTCCTTTTATCCTGTTTTGAGGGGTTGGACAAAAATTCAGGCCACATAAAGGAATAATTTTGACTAATAGTCTTTCCTTTATTCAGAAAATTTTTGTCCTGCTTTAGAGCTACAATGGCGTGTGGCCTCTGAGGAGAATCGCCATTTTGGTTCTTTTACAATTTTATTCCATTTTGCTTTCATTGTAAATGTATTTTTCGTTCTATTTTGCTTTTTTAAGTTTTAGTTTAAGGTTTTATTAATGCCTATTTTTATAATTTTTAACTTATTTTTCGAAGTTCTAATTTTGTTAAAAACTATAAAAGTATAGTTAAATTCACCTACGATGGCAAATTTGCTAATGAAATATTTCCCGAAAAAAATGATAATGTCGACAAAAAAGGAAAAGACAATAAGCCAATGGGTTAATGTCAAACGAGAACTGTAAGTTTTATGACATTTAGAAAAAATGTTTTTTTTGACTAAAAGGCATAAGTAACATCCTTGTTTGGAAATATATGTATAAGGTCAAGGAGAACATAATTTTTTTAAGAAAGTACATTCCCCCCCCATAATTCGTTTATCTTTTAACTTAGCCACGGCTTTCAATAACAAGAAAAACTGCACAGATAACTGAAGCTAAATTTATTGAAGCATATTGATAGATCAAAGCTTCAACACATCAAAAATCTATGCTCATAATTCATTAGTATTTTATAGTTATCTTTTGGAGTCGATACAATATTTTTGTTTATATTTAGCTGCAGATTATCTGACGACATCATAGATTTTATGTTTATCAATAATCACACAAAATATTCAGAAAGCACCACGCATTTAGCTGAAGCTTAACTTATTGAAGCATATTGATAGATCAAATCTTACAAACACATATATTGGTGGAAAATGCATACCGGAAAATCCACGATCAAAAACGCAGTAGCATTTATCTGTATCTTTTGGGCGCGATGCAATGCTTTCGTTTAGCTGCCGACGCCATCATACATTTCATATGTGCTAATAATTAAGAAAAATATTCAAAGGAAGTAGTAAACGAGTAAATAGTTATATAGTAACATTTTATTTCGTATTAATTATTTTTTCTGCTTCGTTATCTTAACTTGAAACTGGATAGCTCGTATTTTGATTCTTTTTGTTATGCATCTAGAACAATTTTCTTCTATAAATTTTCGCCCACGTATAAATTCATAAATTGAATCTAGATAATTGCGGTTGATATTGAAGAATATCCAAAAACTATTTAAAATTTTTCTTTTGGGTTCTTGCAACAGTAATTTGCATTAATATGCTGAAGATTTCCCGGTGTGAAAATTCTGCCGTCTTGTCTGTACGTCTCATCTTGAAAGGAGAATGGCGGAGTACAAAAGAAAATAACCGAAAAATATAACAAAATAGAACAGCAGGAAGTCATTTTTTATCTCATTCACTTAAAAGTTAGTTTCATCTAATGACGCGAAGAAGAACTTTCTTTTATTGTTAGATGTTGCTATATTCTATTTTCTTTCTTCTCCAAGTTTATTTTTGCATGACAGGCCATAATGAGACTAAAACTCCAAATCCGGCCATCTACAATTATAGCTGCAATCTTAAAGAAAGTCTGCTTCAAAGATGCATCAGCCATTAAATAAAACTAAGTCATATAAAAAGTGAAGACAGAAAGTGAGTCTACAATCCAGCACAAATGTTTCTCGTGAAATACAAAAAAAATGACAGTAAGAAATTCGAAATTTCAGCGAAACACTTTATATCACTATTCTTGAGAGGATTTCATTATTTTCTCATACAAGCTGCTATACTTGTTAGATCTGAAAGAATTTCTCTAAACTAGTGGAATTATATTGAATGAAGTTGTGTTGCCTCCTTTTCATTGTTTATAATAAAAGAATTGTCATTGTAAATAAAATTCTTTATAGAAGGAAGAACCTTATTGGTTAAATAACATCTAGATAAGTATAAAATTCTTATTTTTTAAAATTTTCAAGTAAATGCTTGTTTTTCTTAAATTTAAAGGTAGTGTCAGAAATAATTTCATTTGTTAGCTGAGACGATTACAAAATAACTTAGCGTTAAATGTTTAATTTATAAACACAAATAACATACAAATTATTCTTTAATTTTTAGTTCATATTTTTATTGTGCAAAATGTGTCAAAATTTTGAAATATTTAACATTACTAGGGAAGTACATAAGTTTACGAAATTCGCAACTATATTAATTGTTCCAGATTCCGTAGTAATTCTCATTCTAAATTCATTTCTCTCTTTTCTCTTCATAATTCAAAATAATCCAGGCAATTTTTTCTCATCTGTCTCTTTTAGCATTCTACGGGGAGAAAATTGTGGATTATGCAAAAAGGTTTTCACGGGGGAAGAGTATGAAACAAGTAAATAAAACGTTTTGAATCGTGTATGTTAAATTAAAATTGTCTTTTTCTACAAAAAATGTTCCAGTTCAGTTTGAATGAAATAATTATCTGATTTAAGCAATGATAAAGGCAAAAAGAAAGAAATAAAACTCTGTTCCAAAATAATTAAATATTTTGTTCCGCAAACTGAATACTAGCAGAATTTCTAATTTGGGGACAGAAAAGAAAGGAAAAGGAATGAGAGAAAGAAAGAAGAGAATGAATAATTTGTTTTGAGCGAGGAAACCCATCAATTTCATGCGCCTTTTCTGTGAACATAATAGCCTTCATTTCTTACGTAGGGATTGAGGCGTGCAATCCTTTAGAATCAACCTTCTTCATTTTGCCTTGATAATCGAAATGTCTTAATGCATCAGCGGTTTCTATTTCGTACTTTACCCAGGAATGTCCTCACATCTGAGAGGAAGAACCTCGTTTCACCCAAGAATATTTGGATCAAACAAGGGAGAAGGAGAATTTCGAATCATTGAGTTTTAATTAGCGGTGCCATAAAGCTGATTTTCAGGTTCTGTGGAAAGGGAGATTTCGTTCTGTTTTACGAAACAGGAGTCGGGTTTTTTTCTTTGTGAGGGTTTGTTTAATACCTCGTCGCCTTTGCTACAGAAGGTGCCCCCTAGAAACCTAATTTAATTTGCTGTACACCATGAGAGGAAACTCAGTGTTTTGTAACGCTTTCAGCGAGCTGCATGAGTTGCTGCATCTTTATGTAGCAAACCAAGTGAATTAATTAATGGAAATTGTTCCGTTTTAGTGAGTGCTAATTGCATAGCTTCAAGATTTATCATAAATCATGACTAAGATCTTGAGGATAAACTAGAAAAATAATAAATTCTTTGTTCTTATACAGGGACATACCATTTTCAAGAAACTATCTCCGTTAATGGATTTTACATCCTCAAATTATCCAGCTGAGTGAATGTTAGTTCTACGTTTCAATGTTCGCTAACTTGAGCAATATTTTGTGAATGATTATAGTAGCGTTGCAGTAAATGTGAGAGTGAAGAAATTATTATTTTAGTTCTAAAATCAACAAGTTGTTAAATAATTTAACTGTAAAACGAAAAGTCATAGTAAAATCTCTTCTATAAAACTGCGTTTCGGGCTGTGTGGAACTGAATTTTGAAGAAGGAATAGGTTTTTCTTGGAGAATTTACTTAAAATATCTCGGCCCCTTAGTAGAAGGTTCTAGAAACCTAGTGTCATTTCATAAATAGCATAAAAGGGAATTCATTGATTCGTAAGTCTTTCAGAGACCTGTTTGAGCTTCTACATCTTTACGTAGCAAATCGAATCATTAATTAATCGTAATTATATCAGTTTCGAAATTATTAATTGCCGTGATGCTTAATTGTCATAATTCATAATCAAAATGTTGAAGATAAGGTAATAAAAGAATAAATTCTCTCTAAAAGTAGATTATAACAAGAAATTTCCGACTTTTAAAATTGGTTCTCACAGTTATTATCTTCGCATACAGGGTTCCCACTTAAATAAGGGCCACCCTCTCTTAACTTCAGAAGAACGGAAGCTATAGTCATGAAAGTAGCGTCTAGGTATGGTAAAATGTCTATGCGCAATGTGATGAGACCACTTACAACGCCACCTGGTGTCAAACTTCGGAGTTAGCGTTTCTATCTCGAAAACGGTACAAAACAGCGGAAAAATATCAATTAAAAATTGTAGAGCGTTATCGATTTTGTACAAAAAGATACCTTGTGCACATTGATACGAAGAAATAAAAGCTTAAAATGCATAGTTTTTTGTACTCTATTTCCGAAACTGTGACGTCTCAAAAAACTGTGATGTCTTAAAAAGAGAAAAAAAAAATACATTACCACAAGTTACCTTTATTTTCGGTTTTCAAAATGCTTTCCGTCATCTACAATACAGATTTGAGCTTTTGCACTCGTTTTAGTATGTAGTTGGTGCTCTAGCACAAGCAACAGTAATATGTCATCGAAAGTCCTGAGATGTTTGTGAAAAGGTCCATAAATCTGCTGTTTGAGTTATTCCCAGACGAAAAAGTATAAGTGGGTCATTTTTTGTCCGAAAAATAACATTTTCTCCTTTTTCCCAAGTCTTGTGACATCACAATTTTGGAAAATGCGAACAAACAAATGTGCATTTTAAGCGTTCTGCTCTTCGTATTAATGTGCACAAGATGTCTTTTTGTACGATATCGATAACGTTATAGAACTTTGTAATTGGCATTTTCACTCTATTTTGTACCGTTTTCGAGATAGGAACGCTTGCGTTTGCCATCAGATGGCATTGTAAGTGGGTTCATCGCAAAGCACATAGCCGTTTTACTATACCTAGACATTACTTTTATGACTATAGCTGCCGTCCATAAGAAGTTAAGAGGGTGTGGCCTTTATTTAAGTGGGAACCCTGTATAAAGACTCAATATTTTCAGAAAATTATTTTCGTTTTTATAAAAATTACTTTACAGAAACTAGAAATAGAATAAACACGGATCTAATTTGCAATTTTTATTTTAACGTTTCAGTCTTAAATAATATAAATATTAAGGGGAAAGTCGTAGTCACTCAACTTTTATGATCGTGGAAGTATATGCATAACATTATATGCTGTTAGCATAAAATGTTAAATATAACAGAAAACCTGAAATCTTATATATAAAAAGCAACAAGATAGAAACAGAGTTGTAGATAAGTCACAATTTAAAAATGAGTTGAAAAAACAAAAAAATTAATTTTATATCTTATGTATGACGTGGAAACTAATATGTACTTCAATATGATTCCAGTTTGCGTTATGTTTAGATTTAAGGTTTGAACAAGTTACTAATTTCTACATATTTCTTACAAAAAACAAACTCGTTATATGAAACGCCGCATATATTTTAAACAAAATAACAAAATGAAGGTTTCTGCGCATGAGGGAACAAAATATTTGTGTGCGATTCTATTTGTAATAATGAAAGGAACTCCATTAATACTCTTTTATCTTCTCGTTTTCATTTTATACCAAAACAAGAAAGAGATAAGTTAGATCAGTTGGATTAACGACTCTAAAACAACATAGCCTTCTCTAGTAACTATTTTGAACCAGTCTCGAAGGAGATACGACTGAAATCACTGCAAAATAAACACCTCCACCTTATCGGAATTGGAGCTTGGACTTCGTAACGCGAGAAACAAGTGCCTTAATTCTCCCAGTTATCGTAGCAGCTAAAGGGAATTAATACGGAATTCCAGCTAAATTTAGGAAATTGTCTTGAGACACCATTTCTTGGGCATATTTCCCCGAATTTAATTATGTTTCCTACTCACTGCGTGAGTTAAATAGTCTAAGTATTTCCCTGAAGTTGCGAAGGTTTAACATTATAAAAGGAGTTTAAATTGAGTGAGAGGATTCGTGGCAAAGTAGCAAAAGAGTAGATTGTTAAACTTTTTTCGAAGTTACGCCTAAATGTAATTAAAATTTTTAATGTAGAAATTACGAACTATTTCATACTTATATAGCTACAATGGCATAATATTATAAATTCAAATTGATTGAAAATTAAACTAAATTCAGATTCTTATAAAAGATTAAACAGAATCTATTTATTTTGCGACGTTTTCCGTTCTGTTAAAGAAAGAAAGTGGAGTTCTTTCTTCCTAATATATTTAAACAAGCGTAATATTTTTGATTCAGTTTAATTACTTAACTGTATTTGGAACATCAAAATTAGTTTACTGATTAAAATTTAACAGACACAAAATTTTATATTTACCCACGGTATTTGATTTCAATTTAACACATTAATTAAAGATTTCATGGCTACATTTTGATTCTGCCAGAGTAAAACGAAGTACTGACGATTTTTAAAAAGTAAGGTTTAAAAAAATGTTTCAATTTCTGTTTTTTGACGTTTTAAATAGTGCAGAATTTTACGTTACATTTTTTAAATTAGTGTTTCTGTTAATTGACCTTACCTTTTGAACACAACTCTTGACTTTTGATAATACTGTTTAATTTCAATGGAATGATATACTGTTTTCGTTAAATTTAAATAGTTTCTAATTATGGAATATTTTGACTTATTTCAGAGTAATTCATATTAGCAGTTATTTCATAGTAGTTTCCTTCAATTATTTCATATTAGACTTTTTGTGAACTACTCGCCTAATCTTTTAATTCTAAAGTTTCGATCAGTAAACAGAGCCCATATTGCTCCCTAGGAAGACAACTACCACAATAGAAAAAAAATCTGGAATTTATTCTCCAACGTAACATTTAGATCATTTACTTCATCTGTGGATTGTGATTATTTCATATTGGCTTTTTTTGTGAACTACTCGCCTAATCTTTTAACTCTAAAGTTTTGATCAGTAAGCAGAGGCTACATCGTTCCCTTGGAAGACTAGTACAAAATAAATAAATAAATACATACAAATACAAAAAAATAAAAAATAGAGTTTTACAGAAGATATGTTTGTCTGTTCTGACTTATTTCAATGCAAATTATTTCCCTGATATGATGTTATCGTTAAATTTAAACACTTTCTAATTATGTAATAAGTTGATTTATTTCAACGTAATTTTAATCATTCAGATCGTTTGCTTCATCAGTTCTGTGATTATTTCATATTAGCCTTTTTGTGAACTATCGCTTAATCTTTGAACTCTAAAGTTTTGATTAGTAAACAGAGTTTAGATCTCTCCCCTGAAAGACGACTGCCACAATTCAACCCCCCTCTGGAATTTTGCGCTAGATGTGTTTGACGCTTGTCTGTTCAGGCCTATCCTCCGTTAGACAACAGAGAGTTTTTGTACTTCAAGACTGACTGGACTCTGCTCACTTCAGAGGTAAATATTGACATTAAAATTGTGTCTTAAAGAAATATACTTGATTTAAAGTCTTCTAAGCAACTCCACCATCACCACCAAAAACAAATAAGAAAAGGAAAATTTCGTATTTCAGCACTTTTCTGCCAAGTGGACGATATTTAAAAGGTGTGCCCAAATGAAAAGGAGACTACAGTTATATGTAAAGAAATTTTAATAACAATATTCTAATTACAGTTCATGTGGAACAGTACAACTATAAATAATCGACATTGATACACTGGTCTCAGCGCGTAGGAAGGGAGTGGATGGCTTCAGTGTTGAAACTGCTGGGTCTGGCAAAAACCCATTCCGCCATCTTCTGATTCTCTGACAATGCTTGGGCACCCACTGTGCACAAACTTTGCCATAACCAAGATTTTTGTGGATTATGTGATGCGCAGTTCCTTTGCTTATCGACAGTTCAACAGCAATTTCACGTGTGGTGCTCCGACGATTCTGCCGTATGAGCTCATCCACAGCCGAAATCGTAGAACTGTTGGTCACATTGTCCTTGATGTTTACGCGTCCTGCCTCATAATGCTGACACCACCGGAATATGGTGCACCGTGCGAGACACTGCTCTCCGTACACCTCTTTCATCCTGTGATAAATTTGTGAAGCATGCTCCCCTTCTGCGAGAACAAATTGGATAACTGCTGTTTGTGCTGATCTGGAGGAATCCATCATGCAACGAATTGCGGAAACAACTCTCCAGAAATGAAGATATTGATTCGAAGCCGTTAACTACGCAGGTGCAACTGGGAATACTACCACGCCATATATCGGCTAGCACATTAATTCACTGGGATTTGCTACAACGCCGATACAGCTAAGGTCTCCTTTTCGTTTGGGCACACCTTATAAATCTTATTTTGATTCATAACTTTTTCATCGTTTAGTTATATTTTTTTCATTAGCATGGAAATTGCTATAAAAATGTCAGATAAAAGACACAAGAAACGTAGAGGTATTCTCATTAGTTTTCTGTTAGGTATGTTTACTTTATAGTGTACGACAAAGAGGAAATATTGCAAGCGTCAAAAATTTCGATCTCAATATTTTGATAAATCTGCAGCCTCCTTCTACGCAGCCCTGAGTCCAAATGAATCATTTTCTGAATTATTTCAGTCTGTCTGTTTGCTAACACGATAACTAAAAAAACTGAAATAATTAAGAAAATGCAAAATTAATTTTTTTATCAAGAAGATTATTCAACTAAAAAATTATTAATAAAATAATTTTGATGAAATCTTACAATTTAAGACTCTTTTCACATCTAATTTTGCTTCCAAATGTTGAAATGCCTAAAAGAAAAAGATCCTGCTCTTTTGATATCTAAATTTCTTTTACTCAACTCTATTTGATCTCGAAATCCTATTTGAAGCCCTGATTTGAGACTATTTTAAAGATGGTAAAAAACCCTGAGTGAACTTCTTTTCTAGTCAATCAGATGCGTTGAAATGGTCCATGCAGTAAAGTTCATTTAAAATATAATTGTGCTTTAATGATATATTTTGTACTTCAGGAGAGGAAGAAAGCGTTTGATAAAAAATCAATAAATAATAAAAGTTTAGAAATGCAACTGCAAAAGAGTGAAAATTCAATGTGAACCTTTATACTGATTAAGAATCTCTTTGATCAAGTGTCTACTGAGCGAAATTCAATCAGAATATAATTGTTTTGTACAACTCAACTTATAGAAAAGCTGAGGAAAATCATCCTCAAGAAAACTGACACGAGATCGTTTGAAAGATAACAAATAAAAAAATTAAAGCTTTAAAAAATCTGATCAATCTGATTTGATTTTGTGTATCGTTTCTACATTCAGTGTAAAATGAAATGGGAAAAAAGTCTTTAAAAGAAATGACCATTCCCGTAGTCAGAGTTCAGCAAATCTATTCCTATAGGTTTCATCTGCGACACCACACACAATTATCCGAATTCTGTATGAATCCTTCCGAGATAAAAAAAAAATGAATATTTTTTAAAAATCTTATCGACAAGATTTGTTTTAGTGATTCATTGAATAAAATTAAGGCAAAAAAGGTGTATGTGTCGTTCCTATACTCTGTAAAATGAAGTGAGGAAAAAGTCTTTAACCGAAGTGACCATTCCCGCAGCCAGAGTTCAGAAAGCCTATTCCCGCAGGTTTCATCTGAGACACCACTCACAATTATCCGAATCCCAAGTACGAATGATTATACAAAAGATTTCCCCCTTCCCTTTCTCGCATTCAAATAGTCAAATTAGAATGAAAATTACAGTAATTTACGCCGGTTGCCTTTCAACGCACCTCCAGTTATTACGCTTATACACGTGGGACAATAGCATCTCTTAAGCAAGATGACACCCTCCTCGTCTAATTACTTGGAATGAACTGAACGAGAAAAGTACCGGAATAATGTAATATCTACAAGAGATTTAATTAAAACCTAGGCCCTTCGTGAGATAATGGCCAGTGTAATGTATCGATCGAGATTTGCTTATAATTCAAAACTGCCGCGATGATTGCTTTATTAAACGTAGTCCCCTTGAACGTCGCACTTTTGTACTTCTTAATTAGAATACTATCAAAATGCTTTTCTGCTTGGCCTGAAGAATAACATTAATAGAGAGAGGAATTACCCACATGCATTGATGACAACGGTTAGCCGGAGTTTAGCTAAAATATTACCCGTAAGCCAGGGTTAGAGCAAAATTAAAACTGCAATTGAATATACTGTCTCTCTCTTTCTCTGTCGTCACTTTAGAATTCTTTTCTCCTAAAAGCTAAACAACTTCTAGACTTCATAAATATGCATGCTGGAATTAAAAGTACGTGGTTTAGTTATAAACTCTGGATGAGAAATTAGCGACGTTTAAGACTGATACGGCACCTTCGTATTATACGCAATGATGTACATGAATAAAATGAAAGCTAATGTTTGTGTACTGAAAAATTCAAATTTACTTAAGAATGGGTTTTAGTAAACTTTTCAGTAGTATTGCGTTGTAACAGCTTAGTATGCGATGCGGAAGCGTGGCTCTTTGTTTCCCGGAAGAAAGGAGCTTACGAGTCAGATCTTGTTTGATCAGTCTGTTAAGCTGAGGAATAATAATTTTAAATTCTTCTATAGTCTGTTTTTGAAATTTCATGCATCGGAATACTACATGACGCATGGTAAAATTTAGATCTGATATTAATAAAAAATACCGATAAATAAAAGTTTTCATTCAATGTGGTTTTATTGCAATTGTTTGAATTTAGATTTTCTCAACTGGATATCTTAATTATCTTTCTTCTGTGATTTTAAAAGAGAAGAGTAATAGAGCACAGATTATTTTAAGAATTATTTTATATTTGTATGGATTTTAATTAAATATAAATCAGGCTATTAAATTATAATGTCACGGTCTATAAAAATTAATCTTATCCTAAAGTTGTTTTTAGTAAAATAAATAATTCATTTAACATTTTTTAAACATTTAAATTTAAGATATGTTTTTTTATCTGATTTTATCAATCATAAATTATTTTTCGTAACTCATATTAAGTTATGATAAGTTCAGAGTTGTGAAATTTGGTTATTTCGTAGAGAGTTTTTCCTAGTGGTCTTTCTGCTCAATTTAATTTATGTGATTTTAAAACTAAAAATGGTAACGCACGAAGTGATATTATATTTTTACTTTTAAACAGATTAGATTTAAATTATAAACTTGTATTAAATAACAGTTGCAGATGGATAAAAATAATCTGTTATCTTAAACCCCTCTCTCTGATTTCTTAACCAACAATTGCTATTATTTAAATTTTATATATTATTCTGATTTTCAGCCTTTAGTTAGCTTTTCTGAAATTCTAGTTATCTATTAAACTACCATGACACGATTGATTAAAGCTTAATTTCTGATCAGAGTTTATAAATTCAGCAGTTTTTTTGAGGGCCTTTTTCACAAAAGGTTAGTTGAGTAGTTTTACGATTGCGATTTTAAAAGAGAAGATTATGTTCCAAGTGATAGCTTTTGACCAGATTTCATTGAAATTCTAGATTTAATTATTAATTACATTGATATGATCGGTAAAAATTAATATTTAATCTCTCTGGTCTTTCTCACTTAATTATTTTTACTAAAATTCTAGATATTAATCAAAATTTTTAACGCTTAACTTTTTTCTTAAATTTTCGATCATGTAAGTTTCCTTTCGAATTTTTTCTTTAATATTTAATTACTTTTACTTAAATTTTAGATATGGCATCAAATTACCGCGAGACATTCGGAGAAATTGAAATTTAGTTCGAATTTGATAGATTCGTTGATTTTATGAGCTTTTTCTAGACTGTCAAGTTAAATAATTTTACTAGAAACAGAAGAATAAAAAAGCACATATATTTTAAGAGAAATTTTCATTTTATTTAAAGGACTCGGTGAGCAAAGGTAATATCAAGTTTCTAACTATAAACTGATGAAGTTTTCTTTTTATTTCAGTATTCTGAATTATTTCACTTTACTTGCCATCTGTTTACGCAGTATAATCACTAATATTCTTCTCTGGGAGCATCTTAGACTGAAGATCGCTGTTTGAGATGGCTTAACAGAAGCATTTGGGCAAATTCAGTAAAATGATACGGGCTTAATATGTGACTCGTTTCAACCCCGCGAACAATAACTATTACATCAACGATATCTTTATTTTCTTCATTAATCGATTTATAATTAGTTGATAATTCAGTTAAATGCTTTTCCAATTTTTTCAATTTCTTGTTTACCGCTGAAATAGCGATAAATTTTCGCGATTTATCTGCTTTTCTCTGCAATCCTACAAGATTAGGCGAGCGCGCGCATCGGGCTTCAGAGGCCCGAGCATATGTTTTAAAAGATAAAAAATGGCGGGAAATTCTTGAAATGCCTGTGGTCAGCAGGTAAATGACCTTGAATGCAGCTACTGTGAATCTGTAACTTTTTCCGCCTATGGGTTGATTTTCTGTATTAAATTCTTGCAGCCTTCGGGCCTGACAGGTCCGATGCGAGTCCTCCCGGGTTAAAGTTGACTTTCAGTTGGATACAATATAGAAAAAATATGCGTAGAGTAACATAATATATAAAAATTGGATAATTTTAATTTAAATAGTTAAAAGCCGCTAAAATTATATTCTTCCTGAAATTTTTCAGATATTTCTAAAATTACGATCCTAAGTAAAAATGTAAAAATAATACTCGCTTTTCTTCATATGAAGTTTTTCTTTAAAAAATAAGTGTATTATTTTAAACGAATTTAGCAGAAGCACTTTTAGAAATAAAAGTGAATTATTTTAGAGATAAATACATACATGTATATATAGATATTTAATCCTCTTTAACGCCACCTAATTTTTAATTATTAACGAATTATTTCTACTTCAATTTTAGATAACGCATTTTACTTTAACTTCTTTCAGGGGAATCCCTTTTCAAAAATATTACTTAAGCTCACTGCGATGTTGTAACTTTCTCTCTTTTATTTTGTATCTGCTCCCCGTTAACGTGCGCTCCCTTTGCGCGCTCTATTCCAACAATGGTCATGGCGTGGACGCTACCTTTGAAGATCTTACTATATCGTTTTACAGACATGAAATCATATTTCTAAATTTAAACAAATTGCTTTGTATTATCTATGACTGCCTGCTCTTTTTCATGATGCTCTAAACTTCACATATCGGAATATCATTATGTAGGTATATGCTTTATATATATTGAATTGAAAGCTTAAATATAAACAGAACAGAAGCAAAAAAACCCTCTTTTTTCCGTCGTTCGCAAAATGTTGAAAAAATTAAAGAATTTCGGTCATTTTATTTCCAGCTGGAGAAACTAAAAGGAGAACTTTCAGATATTTTTTTCAAGAGACAAAGTTTGTTAAAAACTAATAAGATGAAATGAAGTTTTAAATTTATTCAGCCTAATTTTAGTCTTATTTCAAAAAATATAGTTTGGTAGCAGATTTTCAAATTCGAAAATAAGGAGCAACTTATTTTGAAAAATAACGATAACAGCAAAAAGGCCCGTAAATTAGATTTTGTTTCATTTAGAACACATAATTTATTCCTTTTTCGACTAAAATGACAAAATTAAAATGCAAAATATAAATATCTTTTATAAATAGAAATTTTCAACTATGATATTTTGCGCCATACTAATAAATTCTGTAAAAAAGTTTGGATTTTTAAAATTTTTTAAAGGTTTTTTTAATATGCCGTACTCTTATAAATCCTGGGACCTTAAACCTACAGTTCATCTGTTGAAGTTACTGATTCTTATAATAATCTTTATTACTAATACTTACTTGCTTGCTAAATAAACCAGAATAGTAAAAATTCATCAAAAAAATTGGTGAAACTGCACTTACTCCACTGCCTTCCTCCACAATCGCATCTTCTTCCTGAAGATTGGCCATCCTCACTTGATTCTCTTGACACTTGGTGAAGTTTCACTGTTGGGGGTTTCTGCTAAAAAATACAAACAAAAAACATTTAGCATCTAAATTAAATGTTTTTTTAATGGTATGAAGCATTTGATAACTATTTATTTACTTAGGGAGTTTAAAATTAGTTTATTTATACTGCATATCAGAAATTATTGATAGAATCCTTTTGGTTTGTAAAAAATAGTTATTATATTCATATTTCTCTTTTATCAAAGCTAAATGGTTTTTAATAATGTCAAAATTAATTCTGTGATAGTGGAAGTTTCAGATATTAAGTATTTCAAACAACTACTCTTCAACAGGTTACTATTTTTATAGAATTATTAATAATATTGCGAAAAAAAGCATTCTCTACTATTTGTAATTGTATTAAATTCTATTACGATTTAAGAAATTTTCGGCTTGCCAACTGCTTAAATTTACTAAAATAACCCTAAATGAATCCTGTAGGTTATCTGAAAATTAAAATTTGCCAGGGACTAAGTTTCGTATGCCCCTCAAAAAAAAAAAAAAAACCAGGTTTCGGATTCATTATAAACTTTCTGGTTACTAATGATATGAAAGGTTTTTTGCCACTTCCATTTCGACAGAAGTTACAAACATTAATTTAAGTCAAATCTTCTAACATTTATTGCAGTTTCTAATATTAATGTGTATTTTTCACATTTTGTAGAGTTTGCTCATTTTCAGATATTTTAAACATGGTATCACCCAAAGTTTTATCCGATTGAAATTTTCTATTTCTGTTTCCATAAAGTTTATATTAGGAAAAGGATATTATTCTAAGTTTTACTACTGTGTGTAAGCAAATATTAATGCAAAAATATGTAATTTTACGTCACTTTTAAGAAATCTTCATACATTTTTATTAGTCCACCGTAAAAATAATCCCAGCGACATAGAAGTAAAAACGAATGTTCCACTAACGTTTAAGTCTTTTGTGTTCATGAATTAAGACTGAAAAATTTATATAGCATTAATCATTTTTATTTTATATTGGATTTTGTATCGCCATTGTTTCAAAGACAATGACAATGAAACAAAGAACAATATATACAATGTTTTTAAGGATTTTCTATTGTTTTGCTAGCAGCCTGTTAAAAAAGATTAAATATTCGCTATATAATAATTTTTTGTAAATCACATCAGCCGATGTTCATTTATTTTAAATTCAGTAAGCAATTCTACAATTTACATTAAATTAAGTAAGCACTTTTCAGGTGCCTTTGAGAAGCCAACATTTATTGCAGTAAATTTAAAGTTACTTTATTTTCTTCCATTAATAAAATTCCTCATTACCGTAACAGGTTTAGATATCAAATTCAAATAATCATTTTTCAGTCTTTTTTAAAGCTCATTATTAGGAGTTTTTGTGTAGCTTTTGTGTAATTATGGATGTTACATTTTTATGCATTTGTTGAAAGCAAATGACTTTTAATAATTCTTTTGAGAATGGATTTTATTCGAAGCATATCTGTTTTAATACACTAAGATTATTGCTAACGTTTTTATTTGAATAATTACATAAAGCCGGTATAATTGTCCTTTTAAAAAAGAGTCAATACTTCATAAAAAATGAGTCATTTTTTTAAAATTATTCCTTTATTATGGCAACAATCATAAAAAATAATAAAGGCAAAACTAGCCCACGGCGTTTTAATTAAAATATTTAGCAATATTCCTAACAATGATGTCTGCCACATCTTATTTGGTCTAATCCCTCTCGGAAAAAATGATTTATTAAAAAAATATACATTTTTTTAATTTTTGATCTTGATAGAATATTTCTTACTCTTTCTGAGATAAGAAGGAGGCTTATTAAGAAACCACTTAAGAAAAAATCGTCTTAGTTATTTCGCAAGCCAATTTTTTATAGTTAATCTCTATGAATAAACTTGAGATTGAAATAAAAAGATAATGAAAATAGTATCAGTAGTAGTTTATTTCTTTTAGCATGATTAGTGTATAATAAAATTATCTCTGAACTTCGGGCAATATAGGATACATACATACTAAAAACACGAACCATTTGCATTTCTTTCTTCAAGAATTAATGTTCTTGATGAGCATAGTGTTCACTATCAGGACCACGAATTTCATTTGATTAGTTGCACGCGAAAGAGTTCAATTTACATTAGTAATTACCTCCAAAAGATTTATTTTAGATGGGGTTTTTTATGCCGTGATCTAAGTAAGCTATTCGACACGAAACCTTCGTGTGATTAAGTAATTTCTTAAAAGTAACTTGCTTTTAAAAGCCAAAGCAATAAGCATACAGAATAAGAGTAAATATCATTTATATATTTTTTGTTAAGTTGAAATATGTTTTCTAGATAAACATTCACCTGATAACATAAATAAGAAATAACATTTTTGAAAATTAGTAGAAATTTAAATATGAAGTTGAATTTGGATTTAGAAATTTTTCTCAAGTATCTCTTTAAAAAATAAAAAATATTGAATCCATTTTGTTTCAGAAAGTAATACAAAGTTATGAAATTCATGAATGAATGTATTTTCAGTCTTATTGTTTGCTAGTGACAATGAGATATATTTCCTTTTAAAGAGGACTTTACTCTTTCTTTTTTTCCCGTTATGCAACTTGATATGCTTATGATAAAATGATTAATAATATTGAAAGGCCTTTTGAGGAATAATTTGAACCAATGTAAATATTTTAAGTGGATGTTTTGGAAGGTTTTCTAAAATGCAAAGATTTTGAGCTTATTAAACTAAAAGTTTGTAATATAGAGGATAAAATTTAACATTTAAAGTGTTAATAAAATTGTTAAGTCCAGTCAATTATCTTACGAAATATTCGTCAATAAAACTACATTTAAATTAGGCACAAATATTTTAAAATTTTAACCCTTAAATACCTGCTTTTTAAAAAATTGATTTTAAAATGTTTTTTGATTTTTATTCCTTGAATAAAGCATGGGAAAAATACTTTAAAAAAACCCATTTTTTATATATGGTTTAGGCTGAAAAACAGCTTGTTACCTATCAACAATACTGGTTTTAGTTGAGAAAAAAATAATTAACACAGATGAATTTTAAGAAGTAAGAAAACGGATACGGAATTTCTTTCAAAATCGTAGAATAAAATATGGTGTTCACAAGCCTACAAACAAAGCAAAATAGATGCAGGCTTAAGTGAAAAACATCAATTAATTTTTATTTTTTAACCAGCACTCGGGCTGCCATCTATATAAGTTGTAAACGGATTTAATAACACTTTCAGTATGTATCCTATTGGAAACAACGGCATTAGAGCTTCTTTCTTATTCTCAAGAGTTTAAAAGACAAAACTGGGTATGTTGCTTAAAAGCAACACTGGGCATTTAAGGGTTAAATTAATATATTCGGGTTGCTATCTTTCTTATTTCCGACCATCATTTACGTCGCCAATAAAAATTATTCTGGGGTATAATTTCTTGTAAACTCGGTAAAACATCTAGTACGATAAAATTCATTTACGGAAAAAGCATTTCAAAAAAAGAAAAATATTAAATTAGTTTTCTTTTATGATAAATTGATTTCTTTCTTTAAACATTTTTTTTCCGAAATATTTATTCTTTCAATATCTTTTACCTTTTAACCTTTTCATGTAGACTTAGAACAAACTGCAAGAATTAATGCCGTATTCCAGGCAAAAATATAACATAAAATATATTACAAGCAAACATGCTTTTGTATTTATTTACTCAATTCAAATCTATTCCATATTTTACAAACACTGATTCAATTATAAAAGAATTTTTTATAATTTTCTCGTCCTGGAAAACCCATCGGGTTACCTAAAAGAACGTCTCTTCAACTCAGCCTTTTCTTTAAAATATACTTTCTGGAATTACTCCACTGTAACTGTATAAAGTTTCAACAAAAGTTGATTGGACCCCAGAAAAAAGTCCTGAATGACATCTCTCTCAATAAATAAGTAAACACAAGTCTACTAACTTGAAAAGTGTCCACATCCAATCCATCAACGGGCATGTCGACGGAGGTCCCAGTTAAATAGAACGGAGAGCGATCTTCTGAGGGTATCTTCTTCACCATCTTCTCTCTTAAAACCTCATCATCACTAGCTGCAGATCCCGTGGCTAGAGTAAGGATAGAAGAAGATTGCTTTGACTTGATGACATAGAACACATTACAAAGAAATCCCATTAAATATAACATAGCTTTTCTTCCTCTTTTAGAGAATTTTTTTATCCTCCATCTCTAGATTTTGTTTTTGTTAGTGCTTTGAAACATGTCATTGCAACAGACTCAGAAGGATGGATGTAATTACATAAAGCGGTTTTCGGAATCTTTGTAAGTATATTTAATTCTCAGAATATTTGAGACGGCATTTGGAAATGGATTTCAGTTTCGATCCTTTTTTTTCTGCTGAGTGAAAGATGCATTTGGGTGCAGATGGGAAATGGTTGCTTGGAGATCCATGATGAAATGTCATTTCGTTATTAGAATATTTGTGCATACGTGTCTTTAAACTAGAATATTTATTTCAAAGATCCTTATTTATCCTTACAACTTTTACTGTACATGAATTTAAAATCTATAAGGATCAGAATATAGCAAGAAATTCAAATATTTTTGAAATTGTTTAGATCAAGGAGTTTTAAACTATTAGACCCGCCGAAAAAAGGGAGGAGGACATGTACATGAATTTTGAGATCTTGAAATAATTGATACTAGTTGTTTATATCTAAGCCTTTAACATTAATAAGTAGAAACCAGTGTTTATATGTAAACAGTTTATCAGAAACGCATTTAAAAGTGTACTGAAGAGTAGAAATATTTCTTTTTATTTTAATTATTTTCTACTTTTCAGCCTTTAAATAATAAATCATTTTTTAAAAATAATATGAGATCTCGAAATAAGTGTTTTTCAAATTCACAACCAGGTGGCGCCACCTGTATGGAATCAAAATTTAATTGAGTTAATCGATTAATTGATAATTATGTTCTGAAAATATTAAAATAGTGTAATGTCATCGAAAACAGTCGCTCGACTTGACAGCGACGGATGGAAACTTTGACAGCGAAGGATGGATGAAAATGATACTGTAGTAAATATTTCAAGCAAATATATTCGGTCTGCTTTTTAATCACACCGTTGCTTCAATGACCACAATATATCCCAGATATCTGTGTTCATATTAAAATGAAAAACCGTGAGGAAGACTGATGCACCCAACGACAAAATTTATAATTTGATTTTGGTCAGTTTTTGAATAAATTTAATAAGATCAGTTTTGAAAAGCACACTTTTATTTGTAAACGAAAAGAAAAATTTTTATTTTAATTATTTCCTACTTCTTTATCCTTAAAATTCATTATTATGAATATTATGGGATCTTGAAATAAATTATTCTCAAATTCATTACGAAGTTGCTCCACTCGTTTGGAATCAAAACTTAATTAAATTCATCAGTGACCAGATAAATAATCTCTGAAAATATTTAAATGATGTGCTATCATCGAGAACACACAAGTGCACAAAACTTCCAAATTTATTTATTTATTAAAAGAAAAAGCACACTATGGAGATAACTCCATTTACAGAGTACAATGAACAACAAGTACACAAAGAATAGAAGATATTATGAGTGAATAATAAAGATATTTAAAAATGCATTAGAAAAAAGTTGAATACAGAGAATATAAAAATTCAAAACACAAAACCATAAGAATTTTGCAAACGCATAAATAATTTAAAACGGAAACACGCAATCACAAAAGCATTAAAAGGCACACTAGGATTCTAACAAATATCTGCCTTATTTTCTTACACTTGTCTGTTCATTTTTACAAATTCTAGCATATCAAGGAATGAGAGAAAAATCGATTGCAAAATTTTTTCTTTGCATACATGATCAAGTCAAGTTAAGCAAAAGTTCATGAAAAAAATTACTACAGCTTTGGTATATTTCATTAAAATTTAGAAAGAAAATTATATTTGAATATTTTTTTCTTTCTTATCATTAATTAATAGCTGCCTTATTTTATTACTTGTATGTTCATTTTTTCAAATGAAAAAAAATTAATTAAGTTACCCTAATATAGATAGTACATTCTTAGAAATATCTGTTGTTGATGATGATGATCCCCGAAGATCAGCAGAGCTATATCAGGTCCATGAGCCTGTGTACCCAGAAGAAATCCAAAGTCAATAGAGGATTACAAATAAGATCCTGTTGGGAAAGACCCAGGCATGCAAGAATATGATCAGGTGTGGCCTGTTCTGCAGTACATTTTGGGCAGATCTCAAAACACTTAGAATTATCAGAGAAAGTCAAACTTCTGATATGCCCACTAAGGAAGCGAGTAAGAGTTGTTTGGTCGCGTCTGCTGCAGTCAATTGATAGACAGACGCCTGGTCGAGAACACTGATACCAGTGATGCACCGGTGGAATGAGCCAGATAGTTTTATTCCTGCCTTTAGCTTTAGAGAACAGATCCAAGTAGGTGAGAGGTGCAGAAGGCATTGAAACATCATCAGCACCTGCTTTAGCAAGTGCATCTGCAATCTTGTTACCTTGGATGTTGACATGAGAAGAATCCACTGCAGGTGAATCCAGTAAGATACTGAGAGACTTTTAAGTTTGGTAAGAATATTCATTCCTGTATTATCTCTTACTATATGCCAATTGGCCAAATGAATAAAACTTCTACTATCTGTTAGTATACAAATTTCATCACTGCAAGAGAAGGATGAGAGTGAGTCAAGGCCTTCATCTATGGCTACTAGTTCACTGCGAAAGACAGAGCAGAAATCGGGATTCCTCCTATGAATTTTTAACTCTTGATTATGTGTTGTAATATAAATCCCACTGCCCGTACAGTCACTATCATTCCTGCTACCATCAGTGTACACCTTGACAACATCTACTGGAATATCATTAATTATTTCAAGGGCCAGTTGTGTTAAAAATGTGGGATGGTCTTTTTGCTTATTCACTTGAACAGGAAGATTAGTATGGAAGAAAACAGCAGGCAGACCCACCGAGAGGTCGATGCTCTACGTCAAGTGGCGTTGCTCCACCGTGTTGGTGATTAGATTGCATGAGATTACTTGGCTAAAAGGGATATTCCTCTTGAATCTTTGAGAAATATCTTTAAACAGCAAATAATTGCTTGGTATTATGAGAATCGCTGAATATTTTAAGACTTAGCTCATATTCAAATATTAGTCGGTATATTGTCTATACAAATGTAAACTACCGAATGAAAAAAATCACGTTTTTCAATTCCCGCCGATAAGAGATTTCTCCAGAAATAGCTTATGGTGGTAATGCCGTGACCTGAATCCCCTTTAAAAAATAAAGAAACCGTAATTGCGACATATCCAAAACTAATAGTTTGTTATAGCTTTATATGACTATGTGTCGTATAAATTTCATGTATTCTATAGTTTACATTTGAATCGACGATATCGTTTTGATATTTTTTATAATGAAAATAGTTTTGCAAATTTTTATCTAAAAATCTGATTGCCATTATGTTCTTCTATTTGGATCAAGTCTGGTCTACCAACAATGTCTTTTAAAATAATTAAAAACTAAAAAGATGTAGTTGTTTGTTTCTCACGGATTTGTAAATATTTGATCGATATATTTAGTATAAGAGATACTTTATATAGAAGCCATTTTAAAAACAATGTATTGGATGATGTTTTATTAGACGAGTCTTAAGCAACGCTTAGGCGTTTTATGAATCTAAAATGGAAGTCTTTTAAGTATTCAAAATTATAAATTATTTATTAAGTTTTCAAATTAATAAATATTAAAAAAAATTAATAATAATGAGTCAAATAATTTTTGAAATATAATATAATTATTAATTAAAACAATGAAAGTTTATAAATAAAAGATTATATAGGTTTAAATAAAATATATAAGTAAGCCTTGAAAATGGAGTACTGAAAATTAAAAAGTGACTCTTTTAGAACTGGTACTTTATCGTGGAAGAAACTTTTTGTATTAGAATTAATTTGAATTTCATTACTGCATTCTTTATTAGGATATTTTATAAGAGAGCATTTTAATAAAAATGAATGAAGATTTTTCAATTAAGTCTGTGACTTGAATTCTCATTCTACGCGATGAATATTTTTTAAAGAAAAGTACTTGAGAAATTTTGGGAGATTATAAGCGTTTCTTTTGCAATAAGAAATGAATTAAATACTTTTTGCTAAATGGGCTTAAAATAACTCAACTGGATAATGTAAGTAAGGATTCTACTCTAATGTGATCTGCCTTTAAGTAATAAAAATGGGAAGAACATTTTGGAATATTAATTTTCGAATTCAAATCACCAGAAGGATTTTTTGTCAGAAAATTTCTTTTTTAAAGTGAGTATTCTTAGTATTAGCTGTTCATAATTTCTCCTCATAGAATTTTTCTGTTTTGCAGATATTCGGACAAAGCATTTTTGGAATTCCATTGGATTTAATCTTGTGTTTGGTAAAAATATGGTTATGGGATATAACATAAACATCATCAGCAGGATTCTAAATAATTCTGGTTAAAATAATTGTGAATTAATGAATTATTATTCAATATATTCATGAAGTGTAGGATTGAAATTTTCTTTCAACATAGAGAGAGGCATAAAATTCTTCATAAATAATGGAATTCACGAAATAAATATAAACGCTATTGAATCTTCTCAAATATAACATTCATTATTTTTCTTTTAATATGATAAAATTAAGCTAAGAGTGATATTATTTGCTATCAGACATTTTAAATAAATTATTGCAATTATAATGGTAGACACGCAATGATTATTTTGTAAAATCTATCTTACATTTGCTTGATTAGTGTTTGATAAAATGAATATATAAAATGGAGAAATAAATATGTAAAGGATGATTCAAAATTTATTTGGTAGCAATAATAGAAACTGTCAGCTTAAATATTAAATAAATGACAGCAATTAAATTACAGTTTCGCAGAAACGATAAAATTCCATTATTTAGGATCTGCCTGAATTCCCGTAGAGTATTGCCTCAAAGGGAATGTTACTGCATATACCATCTAATATCAAGTCTCACTCTGTTCTGAGATGTCACTTTCTTCTTTTTCCTTCAAGATATGGATTGGATTTCAAAATTAAATTGGCACGGCACATTTGATGTGAATCACGTGAGAAGAAATTGATTACATGGTGACGCTTTAAAATGAAATTGCACCACTACACATCAAATTGCAAAGCCTACACGTAATCACTTCATGTGTAAGATTACTAGGAAATGCTTTAAGGTTAATTTTTTATAACTACAAATGAGCATTCCAACAATAATAAGATACTAACAAATCGTAGCTTTTAAATAAAATCTAAAAATATTTCCTAAAAACTTTGATATTCTATCAAAAGGAAATATCCAACTCTTACTTTTGTTTACGAAATTTATTTAGAAAAATCGTTTCAAAAATAAAGCGACCTGCCAACAATGAAGTCAAATCTACTCGTTATCCATTAGAGTAGAGCATAAATGATTGAAGCAAAAGAGTGAAATAACTGAAAGAAATGGATAGAAAGAAAACTACAGAATTGCATTAAATGAAATAACAATATCTTTATTTGTGAAATCGAGCTGATATTAATTTTTGCCTCATATTTAAGGAGTTTCCTGTTACATTTAATGCCCATTTTAAATTGGTTACAATTTCCAAATGACAAATGATTATAATTATTCATGAATCACGCTGTTAAACATCAAATGATATTTGGTAATTAATCCAAAGAAATTTTAGGATATTATATAATAAAAAAGAAGCAAGTAACGCCTATATTTTGCCATTTTATATTCATTTGACAGACTTCTCAATGTCTTTTTTTTTTGGTGAACATACTGTCAGTTTTTTCTCCCTGCCAAACTATTTGTAAGCAAATATGTGAGACTATAAAACTCATATATTTGTGAGACTATAGATCCTTTTGTGTGGTAAAGTCTGTGTGTATTTTATGCTAAAAATCAGAAAAACCTGTTGATTCTATCGAAAATTCTTATCTCCACTGAGTTTTAAAATTCAGCAAATAGTCGAAAAATAAAGAATTCTCGTTTCTTAAATTTACAAAATCTTTTATTTTGAAAATTTGGTTAGGAAGATATTTCATTTCTATATTTAATAAAAAGGATTTAAATCCAGTTTTTGTATAAGACGATTCGTTTTAATAAATCAGAAGTTATTAACATTTATTATTTAAATGAAAGGATGAAAAACTTCGATAAAAATAAAATGATATTTAATTTGAAATTTCGAATATCATTAATTTTTATTTATTAAAAAAGTGGTACGATCGTTTACATGTCGAATAGGTTAATGAATCGAATTTCTGCCTTCCTGTAACAACCTAATCTGAACCGTATGAAGAAAATACAAAGTACAT
This sequence comes from Araneus ventricosus, assembly GCA_013235015.1. Lineage (NCBI taxonomy): Eukaryota > Metazoa > Arthropoda > Arachnida > Araneae > Araneidae > Araneus > Araneus ventricosus. The sequence continues at coordinate 673,530 of BGPR01000006.1, forward strand.
TTGTTGTTACTTTCATGTGAAGGCGACAGTTTATTAAGTAAACTCTTTGACAAGAATAATTTTCTTGTAAAACGTAAAAAGAATATCTAAAATGACACCAGAATTATTTTACATAATACGTAAAAATAATTCTAAGTTTTAAGTCAGAAAATTATAGGAGGCTAAAAATTATTAAATGTAAATATGTTTGAAGAAGTAAATATATTCCTTGTAGTGAAGAGCTGAATTAAGTGTATATTAAAATAAAACAAAGAGTTCAAAAAAATTTTCAGAATCTTTTTTATAATATGACTGATGTTTTTTGAAATATTCTTCTTATAACAGAATGTTTTTTAATGGTGTTAGGAAATTGTTATATAAATGAGTAAAATTATGTTAAATGTCTGCGAGCAATTAAATGCTTCATGTCGTACAGTGTACCAATGCCAGAACAATCTAAGAAGAAACAAATGAGAATTTATAAAGATTTATGAAATGGAATTTAAAAAATCAAAATTTTTCAAATATTAAAAGAAATATCATAATTTTAACGTTTTAAAAAGGCCACGATATACATTCTATTATTTGACAGTTTTGTAGTTGTTCATTGATACGATAATATTAAAAGCAGTTGAATGACAGAATTCCTACTACTCTGCACAGTTTGTTTTCTTATATTGCAGAATTTTTTGTGTAAATCATCATAAATGAGTATAATAAATATGAGAAAAAGAAATGAAAACATAATTTTTAAGTAATTAAAAAGTTCAGTTTGTTAACTTCCCTACTGCAAGTTAAAATACCAATAAGTAAAATATACTATTGACTAATTTTTAATTAAAAATTACAACAAATTGTATGAATTTCAGTGATGAAATTGCTACACTGTGCATCATACTGTTAGATTCAAAATGATATTGAAGTAGCATAAAAATTATGCAGAACGCAATAACTTATTTTGATGGCTGCATGTTTTGAAGAATTTTATAGAACAAAATTGTTTGCTCGGTGGTTATTTTTTTAAGAAAATTGCTTGTATAAAACAATACAAATTTACTGTTTTAATTTTCAGTGTGGAAAAAATTAATTACGTTATCTATATAAAATTGGGTATATACTGAATTTTTTTGTATTAACCTAAAATATCGCAAGATGTCAATTAGTATCGATATAGAAGCATTTAATTATTTCTTCAAATGTCAAAAAAAATGGAACGGAATTCGCAGAGGAATTTTGTGAAAACTCCCACTCACCTTTGAGGATCATATTGCAATTTACTGGGTAATTTCTGGCATATAGAAATATAATTTATTTTACCTATGTGATGCTCATGGAGAGATTAAACTTCTGGTATGACTGAAATTATGTCGTTCCTTATATCAAAAATATAAAAGCAAATATTAAAACAATTTTCGTTTTAATTAAACCGCAAATGTCTATATAATGTCATCGAATTTAATTAATTTATATATTCTCCGGAATAAGCTTCAGGAATGAATGCTGAACTTTTCAGGAATGTTAAACACAAAATGAAATAAATGATAATTGTTGTAGGAAGACTGTCTCATATATCTTTTTTTAAATATCTAGAGTAAGAATTTTAAATGTATCGTAGTTAGTTTAATACTATTCTAAAATTTATAATAATAACTTAAAAAAGTATAATTTTTTTATCAAATGCTTCACTCAAAAATAAAAAAAATATGTATATACATATATTTATAGTCACAAATATTCGGGTACTTTTTTAACTCAGTTCGTATGTATATTTATATTTATGAAAGTTACTTCTCCATTTCAGTCTGGTTGATAGAAATGTAATGAATAATTTTGGTTTAAGAAATTGCATGCATATAAGTCAGTTAAACCTATTTTATTATAGAAAATTTTATAATTGCTACATTCTTGAGCTCATTCTTTTTCTTTTCTTAATTAATATGTTATTTACAGATAAATTATAAGTTATGACAAACTACATATACACCATACCACACATAATGAATTTCGGCTTCATGGGAATGCTGGAAAAAACCACTCGGATGACTTTTTCTGAGTATTCGAATGCTTTCAGTGAATATTAGTGCCGAAGACGGTTTTAAAAGTTTCGAGAGGAAAATTCTAAGTTTGAGAACGAATTTAGATGTGGGTGTCCTAGACAAGCTGATGATGATGATTATGAAGTAAGGATAGTGATCGAATCATGTATATTGCTACTAAGTAAATGGATGAAAGGCCCTTCTGATCACATTCAAGAGCAATGACAACAACCGAAATGAATATTCAACTCTTGTACGGATAGTTTATGGGTCTTACATGAACTTTGAACTCAAAACTATCCACATTCGAGCATCACTTTGTATTTCACTGTTCACACGAAAGACAGTTGAACCATTTCTAAAGAAAACTGTGACTGGTATAGAAATTAGATTTTTTTTATGCAATGTAAAATGAAACAAACTATGGTTGAGACCAGAAATGAAGTTTATTCCCACAGTTGAACCAATTTTGCACCTAAGGATAATTTTGCTCTATAATATATAGTGGAAAAGCGAAGGCATAGTTTATCATGGACTTAGAGAACCTCACAAAATTCAGACATCAGTTTCTGTCATCCGTTAGATAGTTTGAAAGAAGTGTTAGCTACCTAATGGTCTGAATCAGTAAATAATCAGGTATTATCCTTCACTGTGATACTGCTCACCTGAGTTTGAAACAACTGGCTCAAAAGAAGTTGAATGCTTTCAAATTGGAAATACATCCTTTTCCACCATACAATTCAGTTATAAAAAAGTTCATAATATTTTCTGTTTAGATCACTGCGACATTTTGTTGATGACGAATATAAAATAAATAGGATATAGAAATAAATGAAAATGAATAAATGCTTTGAGTCAATGCTGAAAGAATTCTTCAAAGCAAGAACTAAAAAGCTAACGAGAAACGGGCAAGTTTTATAGAAATTGATGGAGATAAAATATAACTAATTTTAAGCATTATTTGAAGTTCTTCCATCAGAATCTGATTATCTTAATTCTATATAATTTACTGACCAACCTCACAAGAATAGCAATAGTGTTGAAAGAAATTCGCACTTTTGATGTTAGAGAATCTTCTCATTCTATATACAAGCAGAAGTTTATAAAATAGAAAATGATTAGGCTAAGTAATTATTTATTAGGAAATAATTTTATTTGCAGATTTTAGCCTCGTCCAAATAAGTTTGTGTAAAAAATTATTTATGTTTCTTTCAGCGGACAGTATGTTTCAATTATTTATATTGTTGAGCTTAATCATCAAGGATGTATTGAATAAAATACCATCGAATTCAGTGAATTGTTTGTTATCTTTCTTTAAACAAACTCAAATCTAAAAATGTATTCTTAATAATAACAAATCTTACAGACATTGAATTTCCAAGGAAACTTTTTCGCAAATTACTTATTTCGTTTTGAAATTCTTCAACGAAGATTTTCTGGAATTAATAGAAAGAAGTTAAAAAATCTAAGTTTTGCTTTAACTTTTATTTTATTTTAATTCTGTTCTAAGTGAAAATGTTTGAAATATTCCATTTCTCTTTCGTTTTTATTTAATCTTCAGCAAAATTATTTTTGACGGGACACAAGCAAACATGAAAATAAAATAAAACCATCGTTTTAGCATCAATTCTAGACAGATTTAGCATCAAGAGAATCAATAACATTTCTTGACATGGCTGATTAAGTTTTAAGTTTTGATGCTAAAAGGATTTCATGGAAGGGAAAACAAATTTTATCTGCATTATTTATTAGACAGAAATATAAGTGGGATAACGTAAACGTGAAATTAATCTGTACATAAAAACACTAGGGTTGATGAAAAAATCTGAAATTTTCTTGACGTACGAATTGCTATTCTTATTCAAAGAAATAACAAATAAATAATTGATACAAGTAAGGAAACGAGGGAATAACAAAATAAAAAAGGAAGAAAACATTTTAAGTAATACCCAAAAAGATAAAATTTATCTTCAAATTCTAACTGCACTTTTCGTTCTATTTGGTAAAAGTATATTTAATTCAAGAACAAAGAGCACTGTTTGATATAAAAACCATTAACATCAACTCAAATGATACCTGACAAGCAATACACATTTCATTTTGTTCTTTATTTTTGAATTTTTAATAAAAGACTCAGAGTATTCCCATAATTCTACGAAACAGTATCCGAAATCGTGAGCAAAAAGTATATTTTTAGGTAGGCATACAAAATTATCCTGAATGCGACTTAACAAGAAATTCATACATTTTTCTTCAGGAATAAATATACCATACAAAATGACAAATAACTGCATGTGTACCTATATGCAAATTATTGTGAAAGTTGTTTAGCGAAAAATATACATATTAAAAATTTTCTATATTTAAATATTTGATATAAATATGCAGATTTCTTGAAATTGTGTGCAATTATATAAAAAAGCATGAATAAAAGTAATTCTTTTCTATGCATTCATGGAAATCCTCCTGAATGTGAGTTCATGAAAATAAATCCTTTTTAGTTCTCCAATTTTGAATCTTGGATGACAAAAAAGGTCAACGTTTTCAACAAATTCAGTTTTTAACCCATGTCTAAATCACCCTGAATGCTTCTTAATGAAAAATAGGCATTTTTTTCATTTGAGGAATTTTAATGTAAAATTGTACAATATTTGCATATTTTTATATCCGAAATCCTGAGCAAAAGGTACGATTTCATATACACATGAAAATCTTTCTTAATGCTTGAACAAGAGATATGAATTATTTTGTTTCCTGTTTTCGAATACTTGATATAAAATTACGGCCACTTAAATAAAAAATGGCTGCTGTTACAGAAAAATAATTGATCTTTAGCAAAGATGAAGCTTTCATCTTTGTGTTAGTAAAAATCACTGATTTTAACTAGATTAAAAAAAGAATTAGAAGTAAAGTGGAATTAAACTTGTGCAATAGGGGAGACGTAAAGACACATTATTATTCATAAAGGAGCACAGCTGATTTAGATTTTCCATGGAGAAATTCTTGCCTTTATTTTAAATTTCAGGTCATTTCTGTTTTGGAAAAAAGTAGAATTTCTATACGGCGAATGAAGTCAATAGATTGATGTCTGTTTATGTGTTTGATGTTCAGAGTTAATTGATATATTTTTTAACCAATTCAGTCAAATTTTTAATGGGAAATTTCCAAGAGAATTTTCAACAGACATTTTCTTTATAGATAATAAATATGCACAAATATAATTTAAGTTTAAGAAGTTATAAACGCATTCAAAATTCATTTAATTAAAAATATATCATGTTTCCTTTTCATGACATATTACTTTATTATCGCTCCCTTTTTTACACTTTTATAATATTTTAATTGCATTAAGAGTCTAGTGTATAATATTGGTTCGAATAATTTGTTCTAAATTTCATAGGTTTTAGACCTTGACGATTTCTTTTTCCTTCTCGTGTTCCAAAAATTCCATTTTGGATTAAATGTGAATGGCCTACTTAAGGCTCAAGAAACCAACGGAAAGAAATACCGATAACCGAAAATTTAAAAAAAAGAATAAAGTTGAAGAAAAAGAAGAAATAACCTATGAAACTAGTGGAGTGTAGAAGAATAATGCTTCCCCCCCCTCTCAGAGTAATAAATAAATAAAAATAAATGAAAAAAACTTGAATTCAATTTTTCTAAAGATAAGATTTTTTTATAAATTTGCCTATTTCAAATATAAAATTTTTTTTGGATATTTACCTGCAATTCGGCATTTGGCTGTTTGGGAAATGAAGAAAACATTTCCATAATTGCGATTTATTTTAAAGTTATACAGTTTTTGAGATTTAAAGATAGACAACCCCCAACTTTATAATACTAAAACCAATATTATTTGAAAGCACCTTGAGATATTGAAAAAGTTTTAATCCAATCATTAGCTAATGCCTAAATGATTGAACATAGTAATTGATATACAATTCTAATAAATTATTTTTGGTGGAGAGTGTCTAAAAACATATCAAAATAAATTCTAAACTGAAAAAATAATTCATAGATGAGTTTTAAAAGTAATTAAGTTTTTAGAAGTAAGAAGGAGATTTTGCTAATTGAAATTTTTACATTAAAAACATCATCATTACATTTTACATCATCAAAATTTAATATTTTAAACTTTTTATTAGCAACCTCTACTGAGGCTAAAGTGTTTTCTTACAATTTCTCTACTAATGTAAAGAAACTTTGTAATTGCAATTATATAACTCGATGTGATATTTAAGGAAATGCTTGTACCACTTTTGGCGACACCCTGTATATATTCTTTTTAAATATAGTAACAGACGGAACGTAACAACACAGTAAATGACAGGTTTTAGTGACACATAAACAAATCAAAACAGTCCTAATTAAATAAGGAAGAAAGATTTCAAAGCACTGGATAAAATGTGAATAGCATAATCAAACTGGAAAAGGAAATTCGGAATTAATTATTTAAAATTTAATGGGAAAAGATAAATATTTTTAATCACCAGGAAAAATTATAGTTTATATTAACATAGAAAATTTTTACTCAAGAATGTAACATATGACATTTACCTAATAAATGATAATTGAGGGTAGTTAAATACTACTGTTGATTGTTTAGGAAAGAAATAAAGGAAACAAAATTTAAAAAATGGAACAAAGCAATAGTAATTAACAGTTTTTATAATAAATGTTTTGTCTTTCTTCATTTAGAAATGAAATGAAGGCAGAGAAATCATAGCCTGAAGGTAATTAGAAATTTCTGAGATGGAAACTTGAAACTTAATTAATTACTGTAATTTAATATCCCCGAATAATTAAATGAATAACTAATTACACTTTAGCTCTAACAAAGGAAAGAACTAATTATATGTGTTATGAATAAACCTTTGTTACATAATGCATTTCAGATGATATCACTATGCAGTTATAAAGGGCAAATTAAATCAAAATGTAAATTTTGATTTTCTCAAAATCGATTTCATTTAGATTGCTTAATTTAAAACTTTACAATAGTTTATCTATGCACTTAACTAACTACATACAGCTTAATAAAGTTCACCAATACGACACAAAAGGAAGAGGAATATTTACACAAAATTACAATGATGTTAAAAGTGATTTTTATAGCAAACATTGAATTTTCAGACATCCATATGCACTAACTCTGCAAGTTAACAAAGTTTCTTCTGCAACTTCGGTTATATGATTACTTTTAATGTGTTCTTGAATATTTTTTTCTTAATGAGCATTTTATTTATTAATTACAGTAGCAATTTGAACCTTATTTTAAGATTTTCAATGGAATAGGTTAACAATAATTTAATTTAAAACAGTTTCATTTTTTCAGCAATTATTTGCTTAGACTAAATAATGAATAGAAAGCTACATTTTTGTTTTTCCGGAGATAAATATTCCCTTTCTATTATTTAAGAACTCTGTAAAAGCTATGAAATCAATACCTTTAACGTGAAATAAGTGTGAGTATTGCTAATTAAGGGAAAGTATGTAAAAATTTGCAATCTACCGAAAAAATAATCCCCAAAACGTACCTAAAGAAGATAAGAGTTTTCTAAGATAATATGTTTGAGACAAAACCTATTAATTCAAAGAACTGTTGAAAAGTCATTAAAATGCTCAGTTTGAACTGTAAATGAAATAAAAAACAGTGATTCGAAACTTAAAAAATACCAAAAAGTACAGTTTCCATCGTCTTTACTTAGACATGTGTCCAAATGTAGAGCTCGATGCACAATTCTGCATGAGAAGCATTTAACTGCTGCAAATCTGAACAATATTGCAACATTCGATGAAATTTGGAGATATCCAAGTGATTTACACTCAAATGGTTGCGTCAGGTCTCTCAGATACACGGATTTTTATTTTCATGACTAGCCGCCTACTGCGACCATCTGGTTCGCCAATCTTATATTAATAGTAATAAGGCAATTAAGGCTGACATTTTCAACAATTCAAATTTTGTAAGCTGAAAGTGAATTTAAAAACACAAACAGTGAACAGGTTAATTAGTATAACTGAATTTTAATTCTTTGTACACAAAACGAAAATGTACAGGATGTTTCCGCATATAATGAGCTTTGAGATAATCCCTTATATTTAAGAATTAAAAAATTATAAGTAAAAATATTCTTTAAAAAATGGAAAAGATAATAAGTAATGAAAAATTTTAAGTACAATAATTAAATTTCTCAGCTAAAAATAATTTACATATTAAAACTAATTAAAACTCAAAATAACTAAATAAGTTTTTTATGTCAAAAAAGAGAATTGCCTACATTTTATGAAACGCAAAACTAAATTCGTGATAATCATTTAAATCTAGTCAATACAAACAACCATTTATAAATAAAAAAATTAAATTGAAATGCATGAAAAAAAAACAAATCTTGAATAATTATTCTGTGCATAACAAAACAACAAACACACACTAAGAAATTGAATATCTATAAACCATTGAAAACACAAATTGTCAAATAATAGCTAATAATAGCAAATGATAACAAAATGAACTAAAACAGGCATATGTTTGGATAATAGTTATTGTATCTGCGGAGCAAAGTAAAATATAAAAACACGCATCACCATTCAACAGTGTACAACCAAGATTAATAATTAGGATTAAAGCCAATGACTACAATGAATGAAATAAAATGAAATTTACCATTCTAAAGCTATCTATTAGGCTTAATTAATCGCCGATAATAACTTTGTAGAAAAAATTTTCGTAAAATTTGAGAAATATTTAGATGAGGGAGAATTTTAAAACTCAAAAGAAATGTTTAAAAATTACTGAGAAAATAGTATAAAATAAAATAAGCAAACGGATTGGAAGAATTTAAATCTAACGTTTCCTTTTAGATGTGAAAAAAAGAGGTAGAAAAGATGACAAAGTACTTGTTGACACTGAAGGAAAATTTCAGACGCGATTCGAACACAAGGTGAAAGGGTGGACGAAACACATCTAACCGATTGCGCTATCCAGTCCGTGGGAGGAAACGTTTGAAGCAGTTGTTATGGAGTACAGGGATAAAAAGGGGAGGGCAAAGAACGCAGAAAAGAGAGGAATCATTTATATAAAATTGATCTGGAGAGCTTACAATTTACATGAACTGATTTTTAATATCAGGGAGATTTTCAAATAATTTTTTCGCTAATTTTAGATTTAGAATAAACTCTTCAAGGCTAGGAGCTAAAGCGCATTTCTCAGAACAGTGTTAAAAATGTGGAACGCTTCACCATTTTGCGTGTCATCGTTGCAAAGGGGCCATGCTAATCTTCTTAGTATCGTTCCAATTTTAATATATGTACTGCCGAAGCGATTACATCAATAATAATTTTGTTTTGAAGATACACGCGGCCATTACAGCTACTACGCCCCCCCCCTCCCCTACGTCAATTTCTACTCTGGCAACCAGCGACCTTAAAATTCCGATGACTTTAAAAATTTATAAAAATAGATAAAATTTTTTACAATAATAAAACTGGTATCATTTGAAAGAAACCTTTTTGTTCGTGCATAAACATTTTCTTTGTCAATCAATTCATTCAGAAGTTATTGGCAAAAAAATCGGTTTAATTTTTTTAATAATTTAAATTTGAATTAAAATTAAAAAAACGACTCTGAAGTGCACATTTTCAGCATCCAAAGTATATCTGTGCCAAATTTGGTAGCTCTACGTTCCACAGTCTCTTCTGTACACCTCCAACAGGCACACAGACTTTCACTTTTATTATTAGTAGAGATAGGCTGCCCGTGCATGCGCGATCAAGCTCTTACCTCTTCTATTCCTCTGGATATATGGGAGACTGGTGTCACCGTGTGATACTTTTGGCTGAGTCAAATAGAATTTTTTGAGGCAATTTCGTATCGCACAGAAACGACGCGAGCATATTATCAGGTACGTCAACTTTTTCTGATTTTCGATTTTAATGCTTTATTTATGTCGTTTACATACCCATAACAGCACAAGACTCTCTGCAATATTGTTACGATATCTTCAGGATATTGTAAGGCATTCAGAATATCGAAGAACACCGTGGAGATATCGTACAATATCTTGTGCTAATACGGAGTGTTAATTTATTAAAGTCTCTCAAATGAATTCATTATATTCTCAGAGGCATTTCGTATCCCAAAGTGAAGAATCAGCGACTTCCAGTAATACAGCATCCCAGGGTACCTAAATTCGAACTTAATTCCAAATATGTTGGGCAAGTAAGATTTTAAGACTCATCCAGTATAAATGCAAAGTGAGTGGTCAATATTTATGTCTAGCACATAAATATTGTGAATAGTCCCGATGGCTGTGACGTGGATGAAGACATCGAAAACGTTGAGTCATTTTTTTTCCTGTCTTGACCTTCATGTACATTACTTGTCTTGACCTTCATGACATCATGTACATACACCTAAATCCACACTAAATTCTAGGAAAAAATGAAACAAGGAACCGGCATCAATCCAATGTCTTAACTCACATTCCTGCTAATTTACCAGATTCATCATACATGGACTATAAAGAATGATAAAAATCGCAGATTTAAAACTACTTTGGATGGAACTACTAATGGAATACGAACAGGGGCGGTGCCAGCGGGGGATAGGGGGCAATTTCCCCCCGTCGGTGACCGCTTGCCCCGCACCCCGTCGACGAGAAATTAAGAATCTCGTCGGCAAAAATCTTTGCGATTTTGGGAGATGTTGAGAGCAGGGTATCAAGTAATATAATAATTTCAATCCCATCTTTAAGTTATTAGATAATAAACGGTCGATATGAGCGATTTGTGTCCGAATTTGAGGACTGATTAACGGTTAGGTCAACAGAATAACCGACATCCTTTTAAGTTGTCGTCCATTCGGCCAGTAGTTCGCACCACATTTGAAAGAATAACCGACAAGTGAATCAAATGTCGCATTTTACCGACTGTTTTCGGTCGGTCGGCAAAGAGATCATCAAGACGGATGAAAATATTTATGTTTTGTTTTCTCTATCGATTGTTTCAATCACTTTTCGATGGAATAATTAGTTAAAACTAAAGTATCTGTATTGCACAAGAGTGTGGCTACACAGAGTGGTCATTCCTCTAAACGGCCATTTTTGTTCGGCGTGGAATTTTTCGGCCCATAGTCATAATGTTAAAATAAAATCTATTAACAACCACTCAAACCTCTCTGAACAGTCGGGTTAGTCGCGCGTTCAACTTCAATGAAATTATTTCCTTTTGTCTCTCCGACGGTGGGCATTTTATAAAGAGAAATTGAGGAAAGAAAGAAAAAAATTCACATACACTCAAAAACAACACCGGAAATCAGACAGAAATTAATCATTCCTTTCCCAATGTGAAGAGAAGAACGAATTTCGGACTCTACTGGGTTTGGACATTAAAGAGTTCATTTTTGCTTTTCAGGTGCTGATTCGAACTCTGACAAAAAATTTGTTAGTATGGTCGCAGCCATCAGTGAATGAAACTTTCAGCTCAACGACTTTAGGAAATATAGACGATATTATTGCCTTTCCTCAACAACTACCGACGAAATAATTATAGATATATTTTTACTATTAAACAAAATTGAAAAAGCGACCTCCGAAAGAGCTGAAAGACCCAAGCAAGGCACAAATTTTATCTTATTTCTAAAAACGAAAAAATAAAAAGAAAGGAAAGAAAGAAATGGAGAGAGAAATTTTCGGATAAAGTACTTTTTTTCTTTGGATAATTTTAAAAATTATATTTATCAGAAATGACAAATTAGGTTTCATTTAAATATTTTATACTCCCACTCCCAAACATAATAACCTTTGAGAGCGGCCAATTTTCCTTGGAACGGTGGTTGACCACTGTAGAGAGATTTCGGTGTATTACATACTAACTGCCCTCTTCGACTAGCTTGTTAGTCGGGAATATAAATTCAATTGAATCTCATTGTTGTGTGAAATATTCATATAGTTCGCCATTTTATTTTGTAAAGTCGGCTGGTGAGAAATTGAATACTTACATGACTCATTAAAAATTCCATCGGCGGAACATATCCGGTGAGTGACGTAGGGTTGCAATTTTTTAAAAAAGGTTGTCAACTTTGGCGCTTGCTTACTATGGCTACGGATTATGAAGAAGCCAACCAATGACAACGGATAATGTTGGACCAAGCTGAATGACAAAAAGTGAGTGGCAAAAGAGGAAAACTGGGGGTTGGCAATTTTTTGAGGAGGAAGAAAAAATGAATAAAAAAATAAAAATACAGAAGGGAAGTTGGTAGCCGGCGAAGAAGAATGAACGTTGTTTGTGGATGAGATAAAATGTGAAATCAAAAACGACGCAATTCGGCCGGATGATAATGACATGCCATTGTGATAAAGCGCACCCTGACTGCGCTCCTATGTCGCAGATAAGTCACTCCTTTTATTAATTTTTGGCAATCAATAACATTAAAATATAGCAGCAGACCCCGATAGATATTTGAGTTAAAAATATAAAAGCTCACTAGACAGGCTAATATTAATTTACATTGTCATATCGGTATTGTGAATATGTTGTAAATAAATTCTTTGTATTATTCGGAACTAGCTTACTTTTTGAAATCAACTATACGATCTAAGCTAATAATTTTAGGAGAGTCACGAATTTGGAGGATAAACGTAACATCATGTGCATAATTTGATTTCATAGTTACCTTAAAAAAGCAATTTTAAACTTCAAATTGTTATAGACACTTCACCCGTGTTCTTTTAGTAGCTTTGCATCTGTTCTATCATTGTCTACATGAACGTCCCTAATGGAATCAAGTAACTGCATGTGCCATTTAACATCTAATTGCACGCCGTCGGCACCTTTCTTAATCCTTATGCAAAATACTTGCAGCATTCTAGCTGGATTAAAACATGCTGATAGAAAGAATTAAAAAACACCAACCATAATCATGCGGCAGACTACGGCAGGACTACGCCACTGTTCAATCTAGTTCAAACCAGTTCAATTTAATTCAAGTGAGTTCTGGTTCGTTTTGTTCTAGCGAAACGAACGAAGAGTTACACAGTGAAAATTGCGAAATATTGGTAAATTTCTGTTTTTTTTTAAAGACGTTGCACTAACGGAAAAAATTAGATTATTGATCAGAATTTAATTTATTTAGGTTATTTAAACCATAAAATAAGCATAAAAAACTAAAGCATGTTTATTTTAAAAGTTTTAACTAACTTCAAAAAATTTACAAAAAAGGCTCGATTTTTGCAATTTTTCATTAACTTTAAGTACGATGCGCGAACGGAAGATGTTAACCGATTTTAATTTTTTTATGCCGTTTTTCTTCTTATTACAATAAGCAACGTTTCCGCACTAAAGTGTTCCGAAAAAAATATTTATTTTTTTCGACCCACCCTAATTGAACTTACTAAATATGTTTCCAAATATAATTATTTCCTTAGAGGACTTCGTTTACAGATTTAACAGAAAAATTGATGAAACAAAAAGGAAAGTTAAATCCATTAGGACATTACCTTAACTTTCAATAATGGAAGTGAAACACGGAATTAAATATTATTTGGCAACGATTTGAATCAGATTGAAACAATGAAAAGTACTGTTTTAAATGATGCCTTAAAAATTTTTTACAAATTTATTAAAATTAGAGAAAAAAATACTGAAACTTTATTGATATCATTAAAAAGATGAGTTTTCAAATTTTCATATGGTGGCTGGTACCGATCCAAAATACTATTTTAAAGTTGCACAATAAACGTGGAGCATTCTGATTTGTTAGCTATGCTTATAAAGTGAGATGAATTGATAAAATCGGCCCAGTTGTTGAGACTGGGAACACAGTCAAGGTTTCCTCTCCTAGAGACTGTATAATGAAGTAGTGTTTTTGTGATTTTTCTCAAAAATAAAGAATTCAGATAGAGAAGCGACCATTGATGATGTATCTAGGGTCGTGAGCTTTCATATAAAATATCATTGAGAAGGTAATTTTTTGAATTGTTAAAATTCTAAATAAAATTTCAAAAAAGGGCTCCGTGGTGCACATTACCACCCTCCAAAGTAGGTTTGTGCCAGATTTCGTAGCTCTATGTCCAGCGGTCTGCCCTGTAGAGAACCAATACATACACAAACACACATATTCTCCTTTATTATTATTAGAGATATGAAGATATTGCATTTATAGGTTTAAAATTTTTTAATAATTATTTTTACTTGTCTCTGCTATTATTTTATTTTGTTATGAAATTTAGAAAATAATCTGCAAATTTTTTTCAATATCAGTGCGGTACATTTCATTTCCTGAGATTTAAGTTCATAATTCTTCATTTTTTATTATTGCTTGTCGTTCAGTCAGACAATTCTTACTGCACCGACATTTAGCTAATTATTCCAAATAATTCATTATTATAATCAAATTCGCTAATTAATACTTAATTACTTTTAATTAAATACAAAATTAATTATTATCTGTTATTTTGAAGTTACCTAAATTAGAAAAACTTTGCTTGCCCTCCCGTCGGAAAATTTCTGGCGCCGTCTCTGATTACGAAAAGCTTTGAAAGAGGAGTAGGAAAAACCATATCTACTGATTTTATAAATAACATTATTATTATGAAAATTAAGTTGTGAAATGTTAATAAAAATCAAGACCAATCAAAAAGAACATTTGAAGCGGCAGAATTTCACGTAGAAACCTGATTGATATTATGTCAAAAATCCTTCGAAAAGTAAGTGAACGGCATCTGTTATTCTGTCTTTCACTAAATTAATGCAAGACTTGAACTTGAAATTTCCTATATAATACCATTTTATTTAATTTGTTTAATATTTAAGCAATTCATAATGCGCAAATTTATTATTCATTTCGAAAGTTAAAGTTCATTTAGAATATCACAGTTGGATTTCACTTTCGTGTTGATTATTTTCTACCTCGGTCAAATCGATTAATTTTTTTCCATTAAAAGAACAAAAACCATCGCTTAAGTAATGAGAATAATTTTAATGACGGTTAATAAATTTCAAAATTTTAATATTTTTTAAAGAGGTCAGTAAGATTTTTAGGAATATTTAAATGACTTTGTAAAATAGTTTGTTTTTTCTCTGAAATTAACTAATTTTAGATAACTTTCACAAAAATAATTTTTCATTTCATTCAGCGAAAATAATTTTTTTTGTTTGGAAACTCCCAGGCCTTATTAGCTGAAAACAAGACAATTAAGGTATGGAATTGTTTTCCCCATTTTAACCCTTGAATGCTTCGTGCTGTCTTTAAGCAACATACCAAATTTGTTTTCTAAAATATTAAAAATAAGATTGATGTTCTAATGCTTGTTGTTGCCAATAACATAGGTACTGAAAGTATTGTTAAATCAATTTACAACATATAGATGGCAGCCAGAATGCTTTTGAAAAAATGATGTTTTTCACTTGCAGCTGCATCATTTTTGCTTATTTGTAAGATTGAGAATACCATGTTTTGTTCCATAATGTTAGAGGAAATTCCTTATCCTTTTTCATTAGTTCATAAAATTAATCCGTATTTAATATTATACAATTTTATCAAGGAAATTTTTTTCTCAATTAAAGTTCAATGTTGCCGATTGGTAACAAACTGTAGGCAAACTTATCCGTAGGCTATACTTTAGGCAAATAGGATTTTTTAAAGTATTTTTCCCATGTTTTATACAAGAAATGAAGTCAAAAAACATTTTTAAATCAATTTTTTAAAAAATTGGATAGGGGGATTAAATTTTAGGGTGAAAGTTCATTTAAATGATTATCAGTTTTCTCGGTGATCTTAAACGCAATACTATATCATTCATTTTGCTTCATTAAAAAAATCATTCCTAGAACAGAAAAAAAAATGCGTAACTAAAGCAAGTAAAAATTTAAACAGAAGTAGGCGCTTTTCCTTTCAATCGATGGATGAAGATATTCGGTTCTCCCTGCAATTGCCCATGGGCAACACTGCCATGCCTTTTGATGGGAGGGGGATGTTGATTGGAAAACGCGAAATGGAAGGTCCTAAAGCTTCAGACTTGGCTGTTGTTGAAAGGAAAGTGGTATGGAAGCAAATGCATCTTAGTTTGTTTGGATAGTCCTAAATGAAGTAGCATTTTAAATAATTCGATTTGGGGTTCATTATTTACACAAGCTTGAAAAAATCTACCTGCTAATGTGTGATTTAGTTGTTTTATGTGATAGGAAAATCGCGGAAAAGATTGTCGGTCTACGTATTTGAGGAAGTTGTATAACTGGATCACTGGAGAGGTAGAATGATGTCAATAAATATCGAGGCTTCATCTCGTTCTCGAAGCGCCTGGGGTCATATTGCTGAATGGCATTTATCGTTTCAGTATCGTCGCAGTCCAATTTGTCAAAATTCTTCTTTAGAGTCTTTTCTGAAAGTTGACAAGTGTAAGAAGTTGAGGATCTAGATCTGATAGGTATTTTCAGTTCTTACAAGCTAGGAGATTTCTTGTGGGGTGGATATGTGCGTTGGAGCAAGTGAGGCCAAATAAAGTTTCAAGCATGGCTCTATTAAAAGATGCGAAATGTTATGTACATTAGAAGCTTGTCGGCTTAGGATCACCGCAATGTTAAGAATATATATATATTTAATATTTGAAGAGTAATAATTTATAGCACGGGTAGATTTCTTCTAGTTAGATCACAATGCTTATAATCGTAATATCTGTAAAACTGAAATTTTAAATATTCTGTACTCAGAGATTAATAGGTAATTGGACGGTGGGACAGAAGAAAGGAATAAGCACTGTATTATGAAACAGTTATATTAAAAATTTCAAAAAGATAATCTCTGAAAAAAAGAAGGAAATGATATACAGTGCCGTTCAAATTTATTAGAACGCTACAGAAAATTTTACATTTTTTAATACACAAAATAAATATATTTATTTATATCTCAAATATATTAATTTTATCATTAATTCAATCGTATTCATTTGAAAAAACTTCAAATAACTCAATTTCTATAGCAAAATAAGTCAGAATTGGGACATTTTCATATAACTCTAAATTGTGTCTTTTCAAAATTATTGGAACGGCCAAAAACATGCAACGAAAAATAACATAATAATTTTTAAAAATAAAATATCGGTTTTTAATGTTTATATGTACCTACTTTGGCCTCAATAACTGCTTTTTAAACTTTTATTCAGGTTATCAACCAATTTCTGGGTTGTCTCCTGGTTGATACTGTGCCTTTCATTTTTGATTGTCTCAAAAAATTGATTTTTATTTCTTCTCTCTTCAAAAGGGAATTTTTGATTCAAAACTGGCCATAAATTTTAGATGGGACTAAGGTCTGGTTTCTGTGGTGGCCAATCCAGTATCTTAATCTTGTTTTCTGAGAAATAATCTTTGGAAATCTTTGACGTATGTTTTAGGTCATTATCTCGTTGAAAGATATACCGTCGACCCACACTTAAATTCATGATGGATTTCTTTAGATTTTGGGACATGATATTGATGTACATACTAACAATCATTTTACCGTAGATCATTACAATTTCACCAACACCTCAGTGTTTTACTCTCTGTAGGATATTCATCATTTTAAGAGCCTCACAACGTTCCCCCACTCTTTTACATTTTTTTAATCCAAAAAGATGATATTTGCTTTTCTATGGCCATAAAACAGTGTTCCAGAATTGTGAAACCTTCGAAATATGCTCTTTTGCAAAGGCCAAGTGTATTGCTATGTTTTGTTTTGAGATATATTGAGAGGTATGATCTTTTTCTTTGGACACAGCTTATCAACCATAAGTGCTTGATTATAAGGCAAACAGTTAGAGCTGAAAAATTCAATTTCAAGTCTTTCACAATCCCTCTTGACGATATATTGTTATTTTTCTTACATTCATAGAGTCTTCTCTTGTACTTGTTTTCGGTTTTCTTTCTCGACATCTCTTCTTTTCGATGGTTCCTGTCATCTCACACTTCTTGCACAAATAGTAGATGCCCAATATCGACAATTTCTACTTTTTTGGTAAGTTTACATATGACACCCCATCCTTTCGATCTTCTTTGTTGCGATGGCGAAGTTCAAAAGAAATATTTTAGCTCTTGGGCATTACTGTTGGCTTGACTGCTTCATAGAACAAAAAATGAATTACCAAATAAATTAATCTGCTAAAATTATTAAAATTTATGAAAAAAATCTAATTCGCACTCACTTAAATACAACCTTTGTCATCAGGTATAATTTTGTATCACGAATAATTTTGAACAGCTAAAATAAACTGTTTAGAACAATAATTGTTTAGACGAAGTAGTGATATTTCATGAAATAGCAAAAACTTATATGCATTTATGGAGGATAAAATGAGGTACTAGAAAATCAAAGCAAAAAAGCAAATTATCAAGTTTTTAGAATTTTATGAACAAAAGATGAAATTTTAACAGTCCGTTCTAATAATTTTGAATAGAATTGTATATAAAAGATATAAAATAGCCATAATTAAGAAATAGTTCAAGCAATGCAACACATTTTCTTAAGAAACTGACTTCTTGTAGCAAAAAAGTGATTGGAATAATAAACATCATCATATTAATGTAGCGTCTGTAAGCAAAATGCTTCATTGATTTAAAATCACTAAATCTGTAATTAAGTTGGCTTTTCTTCCTAAAAATAAATAATAAAGATAATTTTTCATTCAGACAAAAGCTTAAGAAAAGCAGATTTGTTAAGTTCAAGTACAGTTTTAATTTTTACATGAAATGCCAAAAATAATCTTTAAAATTGGAAATTCTTATTTTCTTCGTAAAATATTAAACAAAATTTAACATTGTTTTCAAATTTAAATCTGATATTAATAAGCATTATCACTAACGAACTTGATGAAAGGTTTTTTTATTAGCAGCTGAAAAAATAAAAATAAAACAAGCCTCAATGTTAGACAAATTAAGTTTAAAAATTTTGGAAAATAATTACATATGGTATTTTAATTTTCAAAACTCTTAACTAAAATTGAAATCAACGGTATGGTTCAGAAAACAAAATATTAAATATGATATATATAGCTATAATTTTCTGCTAAAGTCCGAAAAATTAATGAAAATTAAAATTTATTTTCAATTAAATGTAAAATTTGCCATTCATTTGCACGAGAACAAGAAAAACGAAAAAATTAGAACAGCAAGTAAATTTTGTAAAAAATAACCATTTTATTCTTAATTGTCATTGATATTCCATTTATATAAACAAAATAAAGATAAAGTAATATGCCTTTTATATAAATGTTATTTTTGTACAGTTCGTCATAAAAGTATCGAACGCTGCTCTTTATTAAAGAACTAATTATCGTACATTAAAACCAAAAATATCTGTCATCTTTGGAATGTGACCTTTTAAATTGTAAGCAATTTTTGTTTATGCGAGTCGAAATTTTCGGATTAAAATTCTTACGAACTCAATTTGTTTAAATGGCAATACTCAGTTTGAAAAAAAATTAGTTATCCAGATTAAATTAGCGCGTATACATGTAAAACTTTGGCATTTCAAAGAAGCAGATGTTGAATCACGGGCAAATAAAATTCATGCTTCCCAGAGTTGAATGAAGTTTGCCATTCATCAGCAGATGGTTATAAAAAGATTTTTTTTAATGTTAAATGTTTAGCTTTTTTTATTTTACATGAAAATTGGAATATACGGTTTCGAATTCATAGTATAACAGATGTTTTGGCTTAAACATTTTGGTGGGTTATTTTTAAGAACAGATAAAAGCCCAATGTAAATATTTCGAATCAACTATATAAAAAATAAAGAAAAGCATTAATAACAAAGCCAAATATTAAAGCGAAGTGTAAAAAATAATGGAAAGCATTATAAAAGTTATCTATTTTCGACTTTTTTTATATTGAGAGAGCTCCTAGATATTTTTTTTTGTATATCTAATGTTGTCTTGCAACAAATTACTCAAAATTGGATAGTTGCGGGATTCTGAGTGTGTATAATTGTTTAAAAGAACAAACAACGAGGGTTACTATTGGAAAATTAGAAGATGATATAAAATAATATGAAGATAGCCCCCTAAGCAAATACGATTTACATGTATTCTAAGAGGATAGTGTTTTGACGGACGGTACATTTTATTCATATTTAAATGGAAGAACTGAAGTATGATGTAAATCATTAATAAAGAGTTGGATAGAAGCTATTTTTAAGTGAGATGTTTGAAAAGGGAATATTTCTTCAGTAAACAGGACACTAGAAAGATATCATCATCTGGAAAAGGATAAAGTTTTTGAAAACTCGAGTCTATTTTCGCTATATTGGTTGCAGATAAATGTCTAAATTCCATATTACATTTGTTTAACTTAAAACTGGTATCTTAAATCCTTCAGAAATAAAACAATAATTTATGTTAATATCGATAGCTTTTATTCAAACTAATAATAGGTTTTTAATTATTTAACCTAAATTTGGTTAAACTAATTTTTATACGAAACAGTGAAAACTTTCAAAGAAAATTATTAACTTTTTTCTATTTATAGAGAGTATAACAAAATAAACAACAGGTGAAATATCAGGAATTAAACATGTTAGAATTTTATGCAAGGGAACACAGAATTGAATATTTAATTTTATAGAAAACTGCAGGAGAAAACTTATAATCGTTATTAATTACACAGGGAAACTTAACTTTTTCTTGGAAATAAGATTAGCATTTCTGAGTTGTTCGCCATTTGTTGGAAATTCTCTCTTGTGACATTTTATTCTGAAAAAAAGCTTGTAAGAAGACCTGCCGAGGAGCATTGTTGAAAGGCAAACAAAGGTTCGCCAACATTTTTGATCATCCGTAATTAATTAGTCTTTGCTTAGAAATTCCTTTACATGGAGACGAATTAACATGGTAACAACCAGGTGTGCTTTCCATTTAAATCTTAGTTATTATAAGACGGCTTTTTTACTATTCACTATCCAAAATTTGCCTACTTATGTCTCTGTTTGTCAGTGCGTGAGGGCGTGACTTTGTGGAGGAAGGAACATTCAACAGAATAGTCACACATGTGCTTTAATATAGTTTTTTCGCATATTAGTTTGTTTTCGCGGACTTCTTTGTTTACTTAGTTTTTCTTTTTCTCTCTTTTTTGTTGTTATTGCGCATTTTAAACCTATTTTTTCAAATTTTACATTCATTTTTACTGTTTTTGTTTGTATATAGTTTTATATGATACTTATCTATGTTTCTTGTGTATTAGTCCAGAACTTTAGATTTGTATTTCTGTAAACTTTTCCATCCCTCTGCCTCCGCCATTATTTTCTATACATTTAAGGATTGTCTTCCGATGTCTCTTCCACTTCATGTCCGCTACACTGCTTAAATAACCAAAAGGTTATAGTCGCAGAGGCATGAAGTGGTGTTATGTTCTGTGTGTGAGGGCATGATAAGGCAAAAATCGGAACGAGATAGATGAATGAAATTTGGCATGCTGCCCTTACACTAAATAATATATCTGTATCAAATAGTGTATCAAATCTTCCAAGAGAAGGACGGACACACAGACATGCTACTGTGATATCTAATCCTATTATAGACGTCGTCAATATGTACTGGAATGTATGTCAGTTATCTTATCAAACTCGCTTTTGGTCCATATAGACCTGCAGTTCAGTGCCAGAGTACTCTCGTTCCTGAATATTTATTTCTTAGCTCTAAATTTAAAATTATCTGGACATTCGCTCAAGATATTTCTGAATGTGAGATTTCCTGAAATACATTTCACCATTTTAAAAGGGGCGTCTCCCATTTCAACAGGTTGTATAGACCAAAATATTGATGAAAATAATGTTTCAACTATTAAATAAACTAAGAAAACTCTTTTTTTCAATATTATCTATCAAAAGTAGTGTTTGTAAATTTAAAATAGAAGACTATATTTAAATTCAATATGCTTAACAAATATTTTATTTACTAATGCTGCGTTGTTTCATTTTTGCACTTCTAGTCCCTGGTCCTTCCAAAGCCATCCGGAAATCACCGATAAAACACTTCAAGGAAAACAAAGAAAGAAAAAAACATCTCAAATTGTCCGTTCAGTAACGAAAGGATATTGCAGTTCTTTAGTACCATTGCTGAGAGAATCTTCGCAGTACCATTCCGGAGATGTTACGATCCTATCAATGTGAAATAGTACTTTTAGGCATCAAAACAACTGTTTTGTTGCGATTCAATGAAACTGAAAGAATCTAATTCGTAATTTCCGCAATTTTTTCCGTAAATGATCTCATTCATCTTCTTCTGTAGAACCTAGTTCTTTTTAAGTGGACATTCCAATGCCCCCTTTTTTTCCTTCATATATTTTGAGCAATAGAGAAACGTCAAAGTGAATGAATTAATTTGAAGTTCATATTTTGTAAGTGTTTAAAACAAAATTAAAATAATATTGTCATTCAAAATAAACTAAATTTGACGCAAGAGAGATTACGAATTATACGGTATAGAATTCTGTCAGATAAATTTTGGCACAGTGTGGCCAAGTATAACACTAGCACTATAACTAACCTATAATTCAATTTCTCTAATAGATCAGGCTTCTCTAATAATATGGAGACCAACACCACTCCTCCCATTAACACTCTTGCATCACTAAGTTCATTTGATTTTGAACACTTACTGCGTCATATGCATGAAAGATCACTCTTTAGTTGAGGTGAAGAGGCAGGCGTGAAAAAGTATCTATCATTGACATCTAAAAAATCTTTTATTTAGAATTCTTTATATTTCACTCTTTAATGAATGAGAGACGATTTTAACACTTCAGATGATATTTTGGGTACATCTAAGCCATAGCCATTGTTCGGAAAGTGTGCACAAAGGCAGCACGTCTGGCAAAGTGAATTACATGGTTACAAAAGAGAAAGTTGCAACATCGCGGCGAGTATTTATAGTAACTCCGAAAATGGGAAAATCCCGCTCGCTATAACCGGTTGAATCCGGATCTCTGCCAGTTACAGTGACAGTTATTCTGATATTAGAATATAAGTAGAAATAATTAGTTATAAATAAAAAGTTAAGAAGCGTTTTTAAAAATCGTTACATGCATATTAATTGTTACAAAATATATTCACTTTTTGCGCTTTTATTTCCTCCTCATACATCATAATAAAATCTTGTACAGTCCATTATGTTCACTCAACAGCCTTTAAATAATAGATGGCTTAAAAAAATAATAATACCCTCTATTGAATTACTGATGACTTATCTTACTACTATTTGTCACTCATTCTAACCGGCATTTATCTGGTTTTTTATTACTTAATATAAGGTGAAATGACAAAGGGAAAGTTTATTTTTCACCTGATTGATGGTGTGCCAGTAAATCTTTTCAGAATAAACTCAAGAAAATAATCATAAAGGATGTGTGCCAAGGACATTCTGAGAGCTAAAATAGAAATGCAAGTAATATTTCCATTAGATCAATGATTCATTTAGCTCTTGCCCAATAAAAACCATTATCAACCATTAGAAGACTCTAACAAAAATTCTACGTTGTTAGTGCATTAGGTGGAACAGAGATGACTACTTTAAATAACGATTTTCTATTCACTTATTAGCGAAGTTGGAAAATGTGTATGAGCTATGCAGCTGAAATATTTCTACAAAATTAGACAACTTATGTGAATTTATTTGTTAACTTTAGTTAGTCAGATTTTAAAATAAATAATTTTCTGAGCATAAATTAATCTGTGCGTGTAACATTTATACATGGTGTCGATTTAAGTCTTTTGCAACCCCCCCCCCTCCCTTTAACATCAGAACGCCTGCAGCTGCAATTATGAATGCAGTGAAGTGGCTATGAGCGTCGAGACCACTTACAGCGCCAACTGGTGTCAAACGGCGGAATCAGCGTTCCTATCTCGGAAAACGTTACGACATAGGAAAAAAAAGAGACAATTACAAAGTTGAAGAGCCGCGATTTAGAACAAAAATTTTCTATAAATTTTCTATAGTTCTAAATGTTGTCACTTCGAAAACGTGATCTCATAGAATGTGTGGAAAAAACTTTGATAAACAGCAAAATATTTAAAGGAAACAAAATGCTTTTTCCTTAATTGATGAAACGCACTTATATCTTTGATTAGAAGAGTTTTCGTGATGCATTATTCTATTAATTTATTTTTTAACGGATAAATTCATTTTCACATTTTTCATAGGGAAAGTTTCGCTGTGGAAAGAATATTGGAAGAGTATTTGGATGGTTGGCACTTATTTAACAAATGCGTTGCATTAAACATTTCCATGCATTTATTTTAGTTTTCAATAGGGGTAAATATGTATATAAGAATTATCTTTAATACTTGCTGGTGATATTACAATAAGTTAGCTAAAATTATATCTTATAAAATAGTAGTCACTGATGAAAAATTGATAGTAGTGGCTTGGTTCTTTATTGTGGATCAATGACTACTGAAATTGACAATACGAGAAAAACTGTACGGCATCATGGATTCCACTTAAATAATCCTGAATATTATATTATTGTATTTAAAAATAACTGATTTTCTTTTGTATCAAGACAATATTTGCCAATAACATTCACAAAATCAACTTTCACGTCACTTGATGTGCATTATTTCTTTCATGACTTTTCGATATCTGAGATTTTATACCCTCCATATCATATTTATGTTTAAATTATTTCTGGAAGAATAAACCACTTTTAATAAAATAAAATCTGAAATATACTTTTAGACGCAAAAAGTGAAATTTAAAATCCATAACTTAACTACGCAAATTAATTTTGCACTCTTGGCATCATAGGTAAAATATCACAACGAAGCAACTCTCTTTGTTTCATAGATAACAGAATAAATAATAAAATGAATCTGTTTTATGATAAAGTTGCCCCTACTGACGTCATAAATAAATACAGCAAAGAGCACCATCATCAGTCATAAGTTTTTCCCCTTTTTTTTATTAAGACTAAAAATTATTTCCATGGGATGAAATTTCATCCATAATACATTTTAAGGGCTGAGACAAGAAAAACGTTTGTTAACTCACTTCCTCATCTGCTTTTATAAATCATTGAGATTATCCGGCTGTTATGTGTGTTACGTCGTTTCTAACAATCGCTTTGTCCCAGAACTATCTATTTTCTCTATCTCGTTTATCAAGCAATACTGTCAGCAGAATTCCAGTTCTACCTGCCAGCTTTTACGCCTTAAAATTTGCATTTGGCTCTAAGCCTTAATTTATTGACATCCGAATGTACTGACTGTAGCTAATCTGCATGCAGATTTGCACTTATCCTGGCTTCAGTTCATGTTTGGCTGAATGATGAAGAATCGATACATGCTCTTTTCATGCTTTTATCTTTCCTTCTCTTTCTGTTCTAAATATTAGAACCTTATTTGAAACTAACTGAGGATTCCAGCAGCATTTTTTATTGTTGTTTGCAATGATTAAAAATCCGTTTCTTGAACGGGAGTGTAATACGAGGACTTTGGAAGGTAAATTTTGACTGTGCGTTTTCCTGTGCATCGAGTAATCCTGAGATAACATAACGATTTTTGGTTCGAAGTTTCTAAGGGATTCTGTATTATCATTTTAAGCATTTTTATGAGAAAAATGTTTTCAATTGCCTGTAATTAATCTGCATGCAGATGCCAGCTTCTTCTGCTTTGAGTTAATGTTTTGGAGAATGATTAACTCTGTACCGTGCAGTGAAACTCGCTCATTTCGGAAATTTTCGTAAAATGATTTAATGAAAATATCAAGTCAGTGAAAACTAAGCTTGTTTAAAATTGTCATTTTTTTGTATTGCAGATATTTCATATTTTATACGCATTTTTTCAACCTGCACTGAGCAATGAGGTGGGATTATAATCATATATACAGATGAATATCTTTCAATTGATTATTTTAAAAGATAAAATGGAAATATTAATGGTTTCCTTTAACAATAAGATTGGGAATAAAATTATGAAATTTTAAATCTGCACTGAGCATTGATGCCTGTTTGCTTTACTTACTTTTTGAATTTTTTCGATTAATTTCAAATAATTAAAAAATTAATTCTCCAAAGTATTTGTTTATTACATTTCTTACTTAAATTCATAACGTTTAGTAAAAATTTTCAATAGAAGAAGTGATGGTTTTTAATGAAACATTTCTAATTAAATATTTAAGCTCAAAAATATTTTTTTTTCATTTTTCCTTCATTTCTGACACACTATAGATTTATACAATTTTTGTTGAAAAATAAAACAAAAATCATGCAATGCAGGGATTAGAATTGATACAATTTTCTGTTAACGCTTTTCTCTTTTTTCCGTTACTGTAAGGAAGTCGTTTTAAAAATTAAGAGATTATTATCACAAATTTGGTTTCAAACTAAAGAGGTCTCGCATTGTTTTTTTTTGCATCTCAATCATCTTTATTGAAAATCGGTTTCTTTAACGCGATTGACTGATTTGAAAGATTATTATCTGACTCTGCATTTGCCATTCGTTGAACAAATTGGATTTATAATTGTGATTATTTATTTGATTTTAGATATTATTAAAAATCAATGCAAACCTTGTAACATCATTTCTGCTTCTGTTTTAAAGGAATTTTAAAACCTAGGAACTTATCCCAAAGTTTGGTTCAAAATAAGGATTTTGACAAAAATTTTCTGGAATTTATTTGATTTTATTAAAATAAACCTTCTTCAAGTTGATAATGTTTTGCTGATTTTGAAGTCTAAAGTTTAATTCTAAATTTTATAGTGTTTTGAATAAAATGAATGCACAATTCCGATTTTTTACTCAAAAAATTTCTAAATTGTAGATTTTCATTTTATTGGCTTATTTCGTTGATCTTATCCTTCTACGCATTGTATCAAAATTTCAAAACTGTACTTTTCATATTTCAGAAGTTATTTAGATTCTTATTTACGATTACAAATGAAATTACATTCGCGAATGACAAATTTAAATGGCTCTTTCACCATGTCGGATTTTTCTTCACTTTCATGTTTTCAAAATGACAAAGCTTTTTACTTTTTAAGACAGAGCTTTCAAGTTTCTTGTATGTATTTATCGTTATGTATATGATAAAACTGTGTATGGAATAAGCATTAGACTGATTTGTTGTTTCAATGTACAAGATATAAAATGAGGTACTGCTAAATTTCCTCACTTAGCATCCTCAAATAATACAGTTAAATTTTTAATTAAAGTGAAAGTTAGGTACACCTTAATATTCATGCACAGTTTTGTGTAATATATTTTAGTAAATCTATAAATAGAATTTGAAACAAAAATATTCACATTTGATAAAAGTAGTAGGGAATTTAAAAAAATCAACTTTTTCAAAAAATTAAATACCAACTAATCGAGCAGATAATAATTATTTTTTACTTTGCGAGATTATTTTATCTGAATGTTAGTGTTCAATACTAGCAAAACATTTTCAATAACACTTAAAATGAAAAAAAAAGTTGAGAAGGTACTGTGTCCCCTTCAGCTTTTTAAACTTAGATGTTAGTTCAACTTTAACATAGTAATTTAGAAGAAGAAGTAAAATATATTATTTCTTGCATATGAATTGACTCATTTTTCTGTCTATTGATTAGGTTAAAATGAACGAGATCAGAAGGTTCCTCTAAAATGTGAAACTAAATACTGTCTGTCTGCGACGAGATCTTTTCACGCCAAGATGTCTGGATGGTGGCAGTCGCTATAGAAACTAGTTATGTCAGGGAAATTCCATTTCGAATGGGATGAATCCGACGGAAGTCTGGGATTTATTTTATTCTTGGCTCCAGTTTGGGGCGGGAAAAGACTTAACTCATAGCTACTAACTAACTATATAACCAATTTGGCACTAAGTGCGCCAATGTAAAAAACTTGAATGAACTTCTACCTACTCAAAATGGATTTCCCGTACGGTAACCTGTTCCTACAGCGATCGCCACCATCCATACAACTTGGCGGGAACAGATATCGACGCGGACAGACAGTATGCATTTAATTAAATTTAGAAACACACGACTGTGAAAATTTTTTATTCGTGATTCATTATCTCGACTTATGCACTCAGTATATTAATTAGATTGACCCTAAAATAATGGTAACATAAAAAGTAATTACTTTTTAATATACACAATGCTGTCATGCAGTCTAAAAACAAAGAATTTTCTATTTTAAAATTTAATTTAGGAATAAAATGTTTCGGTAAAAGTTTGGCGTAAAGACGGAATATTTTTAGTTTATATATACGAATTCCGCATTGATTACTGCAATAAAGCATATCCATTGTTGTGACAAGCCTTAAAGTGCAATGAACAAAAATGGCAGTAGATTTCTTTAGATATATTTTATCTACTGCTGAAATTTTGCTGTGTCTTTTTTTTAAATGACAAAGATAATATTGTTGACATTGAAGACTTAGTTCAAACTAGACTGAGTACACAATAGAAAAAGAATAACGTTGAGGAAACAAAATTTATAAAAATTGCTAAAGGAGAGCAATTGCGATATAAAAATCAAAATTTCAATTGTGCTTTTGCCCGTTTTAAAAATTGCCAAAAGGACTGAATGCTCATTTTCCTTAGCAATCTTTTTATTGCCGCTTATGATATTTTTCATTGACTTTGGAATGATTCCAAAATCTGTGGAATGACAATCATAAATAAAAAAAAATCCTTTTTTTCTTTTCGGTTTAGCACAGCGTTTTCTCATCACAATAAATAACTAAAATTGCAATTTAGTTCAGATAACTGAGCGACTCTGCTCTGTTTCAGATGAAACGCTAATTAAGCTAATTGACTGTCATTTAAGTGAAACAATAAAACGATTAAGAAATGATTATTTACAGGTTATATGCAAAACAGATTATTTAACACGAGAAACATTGTTTAGGGGGAATTCATTTTTGAAGTAAACATATAAGGGTTTGAGCGCATTGAAGAAAAATTAGTTTTTTAAAAAATATAAGTCTACATTGGCTCAGAAATTGTTAAGAGTTCTTCCAATGTGATGTATGTATTGGCCAAAAATTTAAATTAGTGCTTATGTTTATTTTTGTGAATATCTAGCAGCTTTTTGGGCTTGATTTATTGGATGCAGTGCTTGCTCGTTCTTGGTAAAGCCTGTACGCATTGCCTAAAAAATATATTTTTAACTAGAATTCTTTAGTGAGATTTTAATGACTTCGTTAAAATAGCAATGAAACCACAGAAAAACCCTAGTTGACCTAACTCGGGTTAACCGAAACTTGGGTTATCCCGGATGTCTCTAAAATCGAAAATACAAAAAATTCGTAATGTACTGCACAGAATAATCGCGAAGGCGAGACTTTTTGCATCGATATCCCCGATTTTTTCTTTTAAGTTTCTCCAAGATGGTCAGTGATTAATTTTAGAATGCGAAATTAATAGGTATTAATAATATTAATCACAATATCGTTTGCCTGTGACTGTCAGGCGCATTGCGCCCAAACTTGCCGATGGGAATATTGCGCCCGACGGAGGGTTAACTTTAATAAAAACATAAATGTAGCCTATAAAGAGAGTTTTGAATTCGTTCAACAACCCTAGAAACATTTCAGAATTATATACAGTAATTAGGTGCAAAATAATAATAGATGTTCATGGCTTAACCGAAAATATCGTTATCCGAAATGGCTTCCCCTCCCCTTTAGTTCGGTTAATCGGAGTTGTTCCGTAACCGGATTTGTTTATCTCATGCTAAAATCGTAGTTTCGGTGTAAATCCTATTTTCCTTTCGATGAAACCTCAAAGTTAATAAGAAATTAAAGCAGCTCGTTCATGGATTTACTTTTCATAGCAAACCTGAATCGATTGCAAACTTGATTAGTGAGCATGAATGTCGAGACGGCGTAAATGGGGGAATTTACGCTTCTGGTTCCAAAAATCTGATGTAGAGGATGCAGCTTGTGTCTCATATATAGAAGAATATTTCACTTGAACATTCTTTTCCATCTGATTTTTTTCATTTTTAGAAATTAATAATTTGAAAAACTAAAATCTTTATAAAAGCTTTAGTTATAAATTACCGCTTAAATATCAATGTGAGCTCAAGAAAGAGAATATTAAAAGAGAAATTAACTCAAAAACAGTTAAATTATATATATATATATATATATATATATATATATATATATATATATATATATATATATATATATATTTGGAACAGATTGGTTGTGTGCAGTTTGAATACAATAAGAGTTTCTCAGTTGGTATCAATAGTCATTCAATAGTTTTTCTTTCCAAGAATTAGGTATACTTGTTTTTTAATTAAATTGCTTGAAGAAATACAATCCCTTGAGAGATCGTAAAAAAGTGCCAATTGTTTCTAAAAACTTTAATTAAAAACTGACTGAATACCATGGAAGAACATTAATTCTGAAACCAATCCTATCAAAGGGAACTAAATACTCCAATTGACAACAGAGAAATATATGATGTTTGATTGGTTTTATAAATTAGTACTAAGCAGATGTAATATTTCCACCATTTTTATGTGCTCTACACAACGAAAACCAAACATGAGAAATATACGTACTCAATGACTTTAGAAAGCAAGATTTCCAAAGAAATATAAGTAGTAAATATACTGCACGAAAAGTGAGCTCATAAGTTGCATAAACTTAAATTTTTCTAGATTTTAACGAAAAAATCAACGGATAAACTCTGAGTGAAAAAGAGAATTTTACGTTGATAAAGACGGATAAAGTTAAATTATGTCTGGATTTTGTTCTGCAAATAGTAAATAGCTTTCTAAAAATATCCGAAGCAGTAAGTATTCACCAGAGGTAATCGCAAATTTTTTTTAACTCTGAGATTCCAGGAGTAATTTCATTAACTGAGGAAAGAAGAATTTGTGAGTCAAAAAATTAGCAAATGTGCAGTAGATTGTTTAATCTCGTAATTTTAAGAAATGGAAACGGACAAAATAATATGTGTTCATAAAGGAAACATGATCATAAAGGAAACATTATAGTGTCTTCTTAATCTTTAGATACGACATTCTAGGCAACTTATTGTTAGAAAAGCATCTTATAAATTTCTGAAGAGAAATTCAATCTCTATCTTTAGAGCAAAATTTCACTGAATTCATTAAACTCAGTATATTATGGCTTTATATCATGGGACATTTTTGTCAAATGTAGATATTTACTCGATATGGTAGCCATATTTTTACCCTAGTAATTGCATGTATTCGAATAAAAAAAAATTCTTTTATAGAAATCTAGAGCATAAGCGTTAATCATTAACCACAATATTAAAAATAGAGGATTGGCCTTATAAAGAAAATCTTCTGGCTAATTTGACTTTTATTCTTAGTATAGTGCAATAGTAACTCTGTCTTAACAACAATATTAAAAATTAGTGTGATATTTCAGCATACCGGATATATTGCCTGATCTACTTAATGTCTTGGATGTCTTTGTTATAGATTACATAAAAATATGATTAAATAAAATTAAAAAAAGTGAAAATACATTATTACATTGCCAAAGAATATGAAAAACTCCACAGAATTTTAATTCCTTATGTTTTAACAGAAAAAGATAAAATATACGACTAAATACACCGGCTACCACTGATATGGGATGTGCAGAATGTCTGTTGTTTTCGAGTAAATTGGACACGCTATTCACGAAAATGACATTTGTTTTTTATTCCATCACCCACAGATTTTTCATAAATCATATAAGAGGGCGTCTATTTAATAAAATTAATGCTAAATATTATTGAATAAAATGCATTGTTATTAGAATATAGAATTAAATTCTGAGTAAATTGACATTAATAAATGTAAAATACAATACTACATTAAAAGAAGTAAAATGTTAAAACAAATCTGTACTAGAACGCCCAGAAACAAATATTGAAGCACAAAAATTTATACGAGGTGAGTTGAATAATTTAGTAGCAAATTTAAATCTTTCAAAAGGAAGTGATCCAGCTTTAGGATTGCGATTTAAAAACAAAAATTTATTTGCTGCAAGAACAACATTTTCTTTGTACAGAAATCGAAAAAAATGAATTTACTTGGTATTTTTCTCAAGAAAAATGACTTGTGTACTGTATAGACATTCCTGTAGTTATTGCTAATTTATCTTCCAACACTGGTCATAATCCATATCAGTAGAGACTATTGATTTTAATAAGAGAAGCTGAAAAGGTGTCTTCTTGCATAATGGTAACGTCCTTGCTTCAGTTCCTGAACCTCATGCAATAATTTTAAAAGAATCATAAGAGAACTTTTATATTCTCCTCATTAAAATAAAATATCAAGAATTTAAATGACAAATTTGTGGTGATTTCAAAATTTTAACCATGTTATTAGGCCAGCAAGGTGACTATACAGAAATTACCTGCTTCCTATATGAGCAGATAGTAGATCTAGAAACCAACACTGGATAAGAAAAGAATGGCCTCTGAGGAAAAATTTATATCTAGGATCAAAGAATGTGATTTTGAAGAATTTAGTGGATAAAAAATAAGCACTCTTACCACCCGCGCAATAAAATTAGGGCTTAAAGCTTTGGATAAAATGGTAATTGCTTTTGATATTTAATTGATATTTTTCCACATTTATCGGAAGTTAAAATCAAAGAACGTGTGTTTGTCTACTAAAATATAAGATGGTTAATGAAGGATATAATATGCGAGGGAAATTTGAAATCGATCGAGAATATGGTTAGTTTATAAGACGGCACTCAGAAATTTTTGGGAAATTACAAGGACCCTAAGTATACAATGATAGTGGAAAAATTCCTACAAAACTTTGAAGAACAGAACTGTAACATGAACTTAAAAATACACTTTTTTGTCTTTTGACTTGAGTATTTTCCTGAAGCTTAATCTTAATGCTTTGAGTGAGATATTTCACTAAGATATAAAATGCATGGGAAATCGACACTTAGAGCAGATTACTATTGGGGCTTAAAAAGCGACATTGAACTAGTTTCAAAATCAAAACAACACAAGCTTTCCTTTGATGGAAAAGTAAAATGAATTTGTCTGATTTTAATAACCAAATTTTCTTTTAGATATGTATCTGACTTTATTACTATTTATTTCATTTTTTTCAAGTTCATTTGAATGTAAATTTCATTACAATAATGAAAGTTTCATAAATTTTATATACGAGTGTTTTTAAAAAATGTCTCAAATTCAAAATTTTTTGTTTGACAATTGTAAGAAAGTCTTAAGTGAAACTGAAAAAAGAATATTATTTATAAAATCAGTATGACAAATATTACATAATTTGCATAAATTTATGTAAACCCCAGACAAAAAGTTAACTTTTGCAGGCCTGTGATATTTCCAGAAACTAAGAAAATGGTTTGAATTTCATTTAAACGATGGATAATATTGCTGCAAATTATGAATAAGGCTTTTAAATTCAAATTAATGAAAAATCGCACAGCAATTAAATAATTATCATTAAAAAGATAGTTTTCTTGAAATTTTAGATGGTGTAAAAGTCGTTATTTTGCGATAGTATTTTCGAAAGAAATTGCGGAAAAACGATGAAATTTCATTTTATTTTTAAATTATTAAAATTATAATTAAAACCGGCGGTTTCGCGGCCAGCACCCCCTTTACTCAACACTGCCCCTGCTACTCGCTGCTTCGAGGCTCGCAGCCACTACTTTTTTCAGTTTTAAATACTGCATAAAGATCAATGGAACAGTTGTTAAAACCATAATAGATTTCATATTCTTTGTAGACAACAGATTCTTTTAAAATTATAAAATCTTTCAATAAATCCCATCTAGTTGTAATGTTTTGTAAACTTTCTCACGAATTTCGGTATGAAAGTCTTCAGGTCCATAAAGACAGAATGATATCTCCGTAAATAAACAGTTTCCATTACCTACAATAGGTATTTTACAATATTTTTGACACGCCATTTTGTAGGGATTATTGATGAAAAAAAAAGTCATCTCAAAATTAAAATGTTTATTCCAAAAACAACTTCATTCTCTCATTTAACAACGCTGCATTCCATAAAAGGTTTTTAACAGCAACTAATTTTCTTGTTGCCAATCTAATGAAAATAAATTTAGAAAAGAAACAAAATCGTTTGCTATTGATTTTAAATTAAAAATTAACTAAAACAAAGATAATATTCATAGAGATGCCTTAACAAAATCGTCTGCTATTAAAACTAAATTATAGAGATGTCTTAACAAAATCGTCGCTATTAAAGCAAAATTAAATTGCAATGAAATGCAACAGAACTGCATACAAATGAAAAGTACTAATTGAAACTTACGAAAATAAAGCCGAGCATTCTGATTCGTCAGTTATTTGAAAGAGGTGACGTAATAAATTGGCGAAATCAGTCCAGTTTTTGAGGCTCAGGAACTCAGTACTATTTTGCAATAAGGTTTTTCCCCATAGAGCACGTACAGTGGAGAAGTGTTTTTTCGATTTCGTTCGAAAATGGAGGGTGGTGCGGGGTAGGCGACCCTTTACGACATATTTAGACGTTATAAGCTTTCATCCGAGATGAAAATTGTCGAAATCGGTCTAGTGGTTGGGACTGGAGGACTACTACTAGGTTTTTCCCCATAGAGGATGTACAGTGGAGAAGTGTTTTTTCGATTTCGTTCAAAAATGGAGGGTGTTGTGGAGCACGCGACCCTTGATGACATATCTAGACATCATAAGCTTTCATATGAAATAAAATTTGTCAAAATAGGTCTAGTGGTTGGGGCTGGGGGTCTTCTACAAGGTTTCCCCCCATAGACTATGTAGTCTTACTCCACTTTTTTCTGTTACATGAAAAAAATGCTGAAACCGTCTTTATTTGAGATAACTACTTCTTGGATATTATGTTTTTAACGTTCTATTATTATTGATTTGATGATATATTCTTCATTGATTTCGTTGTTTATGAAATTAATAATATCCTTGTATAAACTAACTGTTGTCTTATAGCTCCGTTAGTCCTACACTTCCGTATAAATCAAGAACTTTTGGGAATTTAATGACAAATGAAAGAAAAAGGTTTTTAATGTATAAAAATATAAATAATCTAGAAAATGGCTTCCTAATTATTTTATAAATCAAAGTTTATTATCTATTAA
Organism: Araneus ventricosus; assembly: GCA_013235015.1. Lineage (NCBI taxonomy): Eukaryota > Metazoa > Arthropoda > Arachnida > Araneae > Araneidae > Araneus > Araneus ventricosus. Next base: position 708,616 of record BGPR01000006.1, read on the forward strand.
GCTGGATTAGATTATACCCATGGTATTCAAAGGGTGTTTTTAAGTTTTAAAAATTCAGTTAAAATGGGAATTTTTCCTCTTTTTTGTTCTTGAAATATCTTCTCTTTCTACATTTAAATACTTAAAAAACTTAGTTTATGCAATTGTGGTGTGCTATAGCCGTCATTCCCTTTCCCACCAGTAATAAAAAAATAACTGTTTACATCGCTTTAAGGTACTTGAATGAAAACTACTCCGAGCTTTTTTGGAAAGTCGTAGAAATTTTAGCTTGTTATTTTAGGTGAAGAATAGACCTATGTGCAGTGGAAGATGTGTTATTAAAATTAATTAAATTAAACGATTTAAAAAATTGCACTTCAATTTAATTTTTAAAAAGTATTGAAAAGTGGATCCATGGAGAATATAATATGCACATAATAAATTTCCAAATGATATAGGGGGAATGCGGTGATATTGATACACTTTTTATTGGAAACCTAAAAAATGATTTTACCAACGGTAATAATCAGAATTAATACACTAAATTTATGCATTTGTTAATCTAATAGAGGATTTCAGTCGAGTTTTGGTCATAAATGACATAATTAAATATTTATTACCCTTTTTTCCTAAAAATGGATGTATCAATCTGACCCATACTAGGGGTACACTGATACACACGGAAATATTGTAAATAATGAAGATTAATACGTGTGAGATCTAAACAAAATTTGTTTCATCAATGAACTTTCTATTTCTAATCAAGGTTTAAAAGTTTAACAAAGTAACAAATTTTTATTTCAATCAAAATTCAACATTTTTGATGAGACTGGAAAAATGAAACAATAATGCCTCAGAAAATCATTTATCTCTACAAATAATAAAGGAAAATGTGTGTGTGTAAAAATATTTTGGAAGGAGAGAATGTGTATTTAAAATTTTAATCTATTAAAATTAAGGGAAATTTTTGCGTTCTTCCTTAATGACTGAGGGAAAAAATATAGCACAAAAATAATTTTCACACCATCTGAAAATGCAAAAAATCATCTTTTCGATAGTATTAATTAAGTTTCCGCACAATTTTTCTCTACAATTTTAATAAATTCGTAAAAAATATTTTAAACTTAATTTACAACAATTCTTTTCATTTTTGCTATGAAATTCAAACTGTTTTCATAGTTTAAACAAATACATGATTGCGTGTTTCTCTTAGATAGTTCGTTTTAACGTTTTTTTTCCATTTTTGAAGACGATTTTTCAAAGTAGTTGCTACCAAAACACATTGATGCACTCAGAAGCCGGAGTGTAACCCGGAGTCAATTGTGTCAATCTTCCCCAAGATCCTTTTTTTACATATAACAAGTTGTCACGCGAAAACAACGCTAAACAACTTCAAAACTAATATAGTTCAGAAAAATAAATGTTTTTTCCTATCTTTGGAGTAGATTCCTTGGCAGTAAAACGTAACTAGTTAAAGAAATCACACAACATGTACTCAGAGTAAAATTTACTTAGACGAGAAGATTAGCGGTTTCGTTCATTTGTAAATTAACTTTTGACTGAACATGGCCGAAAAACATACCGTGTGCTAAGGGTTACACTGGCATATATATGAGGGGATGTGAACATCATGAGCCATTCCAATCATCAAAATTTATAGACTGTATCAATGTTCCCGCGTATCATTCTACCCCAACTCCCACTATCTTTCAAAAATTACCTTGAATTAAGTGTTAAGTCTGATTAAATGTTTATACGAATGTTTTAGATAAATCTTTCTAATGTTTATCTACATAGCTCCAGAAATGAATGAAATTTACGGATTTTTCTATTAACAAAAGGCAATTTTAGGTATTAAAATATACAAGTCTAAAATTTGAATAACTAAGTCAATGTCTATTGAAAACCAAATAGAATTTATTGTTCAATTATTCGTAAAGATATATTTTTTAAGACTTTAACATCTTTACAGAGAATGTTAAAATCATTCATAATTGAAAAAGAAATATCCGCTATTTTTATTACCTTTTACTCAACAATGGAATATTTATGTGTTAAATTCAATTAATTTAACTCTCCCACTAACAACGAGAGTTAAAAATCTTGCTCTCCAGAAACTGAGCTGCGGAATACCTGGTTAATTTCTCAAGCTTTCCAACGTGTTAATTTCGATGCCCGAAATTTGAGGTTCTGTGTTTAACTGTTCAAACTTCGCGACAATTATCCATATATATTCATTACCCTTGCTTCAGTGTGGCTTGCTGCATTCAAAATGGATGAGTGGATATAAAATTAATTAGTTCATAATATTGTTAAACAAACCGATTTTGGTAGAAATTAAATAAATCTTAATGAAAAATGTTCATAATTGTCTAGCACATTTTCATCGAATTATACAAAGAAAGATCTAAATGAAGCAAAACAAAGATAAAAGTGAATATTATTAATAACCGAACATAAACAGCCAGTAAGCATCTGAAACCGAAATACAAATAGCCCGATAAACATAAGGCGATATTAGATTTCTGTCAAAAAATAGGAAATAACTTAGGAAAAGAATATTTATTTGTAAATAAATTCAGTCTGACCAAGTAAAAGTAGCAAAGCTTTTTTACTCTTTTCAAAAATGTAATCTTTCCAATTTCATTTTATTCATCTTACCAAAACCAAATGAAATTCTGTTTCAACTTTGAAGTTTGTAGAAAGTCGATTTTATTTCCCGGTTTATAAGAATAACTAGAAAAGACGAAAGTCACGGCAAACCAACTTTTCCAAAGCAATATATTAAATTCCAAAATTCTATACAAGCTGCAGCTGCCTCTTCTGCTTCTGATTATTTTGGGGGAAGAAAGACAATTTTTATGAATAGTTATGGGCAGAATATTTAATTTTTGTAATTGCGTTTATGGAGAGTAAATGAAATTGCCGGGAGAAATTAAATATGCGGTGGAATAATTTTTTTACATGCATGGGGATTTATCGGCAGTTTTAGTGGTTAAATCAGGTTACTTCGGCAGTGTATATAAAATAAAAATGCATTTTGAGGATGATAGAACAGACACTCCTTGATATGGAAAATTACTGAGTAATAAAATTTAAAGTTAAATGTATATGTGTGTGATATCTTCATCTATTTCTTTCGAACTGAAAGCTGGTGTGAGTTCTATAAAAGCAAAATCTGCACATTATTTTGAAACAATTAAAATAAAGTTCCTCCTAATTGTAGATATAAGTATGTAATAAATGAACATGCAATATTTTAGTATATAGAACTGTCTTTTATATCCTTACTTTTTTTATTGAGATTGTTTACAACGTTACCTATAAACGAAATATTTTTAGTACTTAACGAAATTACTAGAATTCCAGATCTCTATTACGGAATAACTTTTTTTGATTAATTTCTATGTACAATTTTTATTATATTTCATGTCACAATGTGATTATATTTTCAAGTTTCATATATTAGTTAGTTTTACTTTATTTAGATTATTGTTAAAATTAAGGTTTATGGAAAATTTACAACTTCGGTTCCTTGTTTTGTTTAGAACTGAATGTTATGACTTTTTATCTACTGAAGAAAATAATTACTATATATATGTATATATATATAATATGCTATATTCAGAAAATAAAAACAATTGTAATCAAAGATATTTTATTCGTTTATAAAGGGAAACTTTATAAACGAATATGATTATCGTCTTGGTAAGTTTCGTTCATGTCGCCTAGTTTTAATTTGTGCTGGATGTATTTGTGGAAGCGGAATTGTGACGCATTCCAAAGACGTGTAAAGCTGAAGTCACTGTTCAGAAAATTACAGCTTCTCTGCCATTACTTATTTTCTAACTTTAAGAATTCGGAGAAATGGTGTGAACGATTGATGAAGAAGACAGGTTCTATAATTGGAAATTCTCAACTTGATATATTTCATATGAATTAAGTAAGAATGTAACATTAACTTAATATTTAATGTGGTGTGAATTGTCATGAACAGTAGGCTTATTCAAAACTTATCCGAAAGAGCATTAAATATCATTTTCACAACCAAAGCAAGAAGTCCATCTTAATGAAATGAATAATGTGCATCTTTTGCTACAAAATAAATACATGTTGTAACTTATTATTCCTTTGCATTGCAACTGCGTTATATAAAGCTATCGGAACTCTGGAAAGATACAAAAATGTGAATAACATATTAATTTTTTGAGAGAAATTTGAAAAATTGCTCTCTTTAACTGCAGTGTTTCTATTTTCAAATTCTGAGTAAAGTCTTGGGTGACCTAGATTTCTATCTATATATCTTTTGATATTTTATTTCTTATATAAATATTTTTGATATTCGTTTTCTTTCAGGGTAATCTGCCGTCTGGTAGATTTCGAAGTCAAGTTTAAAGGCTACAGAATATGGCGGATTGGAAAAATCAAAGTACTTTAGTCTTTTTACGGTAGTGCGGAAAAGTTGTAAACTCCCATCATTAAAAAAGTGTACAAAATCTTACAACTATGAATTGATATCTTCTGTCGTCTCAATGGGACAAAAGTTTTGAAAATTGGACTAAAAATGGTTAAAATTCAAAAATTAATAAATAATAAGAGGTTTCGTTGATCGATTTGCGGTAATGCTTAAAAATTACTTTTTTTTAACAACAATACCTTTACAAAACTTTAGAATTATAGATTAATATCTTCTGCCGCCTTAACAGCTCAGCTTCCAAAGAACAATTATAGAAGAGAATTACTGTATTGTATCTGAGGCTGGTTCGACGTACATGGAGCATAATACACCTGATCTAGTTTTGGTATATCCAACAGCATTTTTGAATACGTAACTAATGCGTTATTGGATGGTTTTAGAAACCTTATTGTTCTGGGATGTTACGGCACAGTCGTGAACATTGTAGTGTTTAATGGTGTATTCGCAGACTTGAACTGAAACTTTAGAGACCAATCCAATGGATTATCTGCCTACTTCATTTCAACGAGTTGCCATTACGACCCCTATTTGAGTACATAAATGGCAAGACTTCTGTTCCCTCGTCGTACACCGGGGACATTGGACGAAACCTGAAAGGATGCGAGAAGCTCCATTTCTCAGATAGCAATTTTAGTTTGCAGCAAGCTTGCAACAAATTTGACATGACAAGAGTGCAAGCTTGAAACAAGTTTGACATGACAAGAGTGCAAGATTGCAACAAGTTTACGCAAGCTTCGAAGTCACCATGGGACGAACTTGCAGCAAGCTTGCCGCGCCAAACTCATTGCAAATTATAGCAAAAACAGAGTACGAACACAACCCGGATTAGAACTCGCGACCTACCGGTTCGAAAGCTGACGCGCTAACCACTGGGCCAGTTAAACCGTGAGAGGAGAAGATAGATTTCGCTAATACATCGTTCGATTCGATTCGTATACGATTTATTTTAAACTGTCTTCTTGATTTCATTAATTTTTTGAGTTGAGAATATGATTTGAAGTCAAAGAGAGAGCGATTTTCGCTAATAACTACGTTTTGCTAGTAGAATAAATTATGAAATTAGAGTTCAGACTCTAAATCTGAAAAATTGTGTGAACAAACACTTTATTTCAAGTTAACACCAAATCAAGCGTTCATATACATTTTAAGTGGTGTAGTTCGCATCAAACACCAATACTGGAGAATCATTACACCATGCTCACACGCACCTGACACCATTCGTGAATTATTTTCACCTGTGGAAACACCAATTTTGGAGTACGTTTGGAAACTTTCCGATGGCAACGATAGATTATTTATAAACAACTCGATTGGCTTCGCTGTTCCGTTGGTTGTTATAAGAGGTATGTATGTTTTTTGTTGTGTAATAAAGATAATTAAGTTTTCATAAGATAAATATAAGTTTATTTATATGTATGTCATTTGTATTTAAGAATTTTATTACATTAAATTTGTCTATTACACATGCTTTGCTTCTGAAATTTTATTTACTAAGCCTAGTTCGAATTCGTCTTCTAATATTCTCAGCACGTTTGAATTACAAACTAATTTTTTTTTTGTATCAGTGTATGCATCCTTAATTATTTGTTGTTATTCGAAATTGTATCCCCAAAATTTCGTTTTCAAATGAAATAATGCAACAATATTCCGAGCTTCTGATGAAATACATTCAGAAAAAGCATAAATTCATTCGCTTTTTGTTGATGAAGAAAAAACAGCCTTGATTAACAATATAATCCTTGAAATTTTAATTTAAAGAACAACATTGCAGTTGCCTCAATGCCTGTTTTAAACAAAATGTTATTAAGTAAAACAAAATCTGTATTCCTGTGGAATTGTTCAGTATAATACGTAATTCTCCAACACAACAAAAAAGTTCTTATATTTTTTATTTTTATTTTGTTTCAAGTGAGAAAAGCGAATTAGTATCAATTCTAATAATAGGAGTCGCAATAATTATGAAGAATTAAATCAGAAAAATCGAATTTATTAAACTTACATAGCAAAAAAGAAAAACCTAAGAAATGCACGAATGTGAAAACAGAAGAAAAATTAATTTGGCAGAATTCTTAGCATGCATTATTTCAGGACATTTTTGTTGCAACCCTTCTTTTTCTCAACTTTTTTTCAAACTTTTTATTCAAGTTCAAATTTGTATCTTTTTACTCATTAAAGATACAGTTAAAAATTGTATAAATTTGAAAGCGCTGGAAAATTTTAGCCTATTTTCTTACCTCATTCATCAATATTCGATATTTTGTTTTTTATGGATGTAAATATTTTGCATATTTTTCCCAGCTGAAAAACGCAGACGATAATAAGACAGCTGATTGTATTTTAATCTTATTTGTTTACTGTTTTAATATAATTCGTACAGTCTTTGAGTTACAACGGAATAGTGTGTTCTTGTGTAAGAATATTTATTTTCACTCTTGCGGTTAAAAGTTTTATTTGGATTATTTTAAATACTTTTTTGTTGATTTCAGTTTAGAACTTGTCGGAGCAACTGAATCTTAAGGATTGATTCTTTTTAGATTTAGTGTTACTGAACTCCAAAAATGGTGGCAACTACTTTATACCAAAAGTAGTGTAAAGGAACATTCCTGGTGTTTGATTACATCAAGAATTATCTTTGGTGTTTCACTACACCAAAAATAATTGTTGGTGTTTTACTGCACCACTTTTGGTGTAAAGTAGTTGCCACCATTTTTAGTGTTGTGTTACGCTAAAATTTTTTACAGTGTAGTTGCAACAATGCAAAAATGAGGAAGGTCGAAATGCGTCGAAAATGCATTTGAAAATGCCCTCAAATATGAGATTTTGAAATTCAAGGAATGATGGTGATGGTTAGTATCCAAATGTAGTTTTTGTATCGTAACAAGGGCCAGTTCAATTCAAACTAAAATACGTTATAATTCGAAAGTATTTCTTTAGTGTCCTGAAATTCGATACCAAATCCTTTATTTTCACGTTACACCTAATTTGCATAAATTTCGCGTTTTAGCTCGCTTTTGAACGTTTCATTTGACATTTACATTCCGCCGCCAAATCGAAATACGAGTTTCGAACAACGGAATTCAACGATAAGAATTTTAGCTCGGAATATTTAGAAGTTAGATTTCACTATTCTTTCTTGGACAAAGTGAAGATATTCAGCTATGATGTTAAGTCATCGAATGTAACTTAATATTTCGAAGGATTATCTCAAAACCATAATTTGTGCTTTATGATATTTTTCCTAACTTACTCCAGAAATAGAAACTTTTCATGTTCAAAAGATTTAAAATTTTAGTCAGTTTTCTGCTGTTAAAAAAATTAGCAGCTTTTTTCTTAGAAAGGAATGTTACTCTAAAAGGCTGAGGCACGGAAAATAAACGCATAAAATTGTTATAAAAAGCATGTTCAAATATTAAAACAAAAAGTATAAATTTGTATGTGAAAGATATAAATGAGAAGATATGAGGTAAAAGTATGCTTCATTGGAGCGTCCTGGAAGTACTATATAATTTTGAATGATGATGTTACTGATTTTAGCCAATGTATACGCAACAGCTTTTTACAAGAAAAAACTATCACCTTTCCAAATAAAAACAGCTGTAAAATAAATAATTATGCATTTTAAAGCTATATTTGAGTTCAGAACATACCTAGAGATGTATTTGACACTGTGATTAAATTTGTTTTGAATATCTTAAAAACCTTTTAAGAAATGAGAATTTTCGTAATCCAAAAAAATGAGAATGGCAATTTTCCAGAAAATGCAAATAAAGATTTTAAAGTTGCACAAAAAATTATATACATATTTTAACAGCTTAAAATTAACAGTATTTGTAAGTTAAGTCTTCTTTGATTTAATTTTTAATTAATTTTGATTTTCTTTTAGCTTTAAAATTTTTTCTTGATAATTTTGGTTTGGTTCGACTTGTCGCTTCGATTTTTTAATTCTCCAAATACCAATTTACATCTAGTTTTTTAAAATAATTTCTGGTTAAAGTTTGACATTAAGATGGTTAAATACAGTAATCAGCCTTTTATCGCCTGAATTGAATAATTAAACTGCTATCTTAGTACCTATTAACAGTCTTTGGAGTAAGCGAAATTTTCTTTAGTTAAAATATCCCGTAACTAGAGAAACAGTTGCCAGATACGCCTAAAACAATAATAAATAAATAAATAAAACTTAATTCTATATATAAAAAGTAAATTGTACATTCACATTGTATAAGAGTAACGAAATAGCTGTTTATATGCGTTTTTTACATTTCTATGGCTTAGTTTCGGTTTCGAAAATTTCACTTCTGGTTCATAATTTAGGCAATAACTTTGCTTCTAACTATCGAAGAAACTAAAGTAAATCATTTTTCGAATCTTAAATGTATGGGCTTTAATACAAATTAATAAAAAAAAATTCGAAAATTTTCATGAAAACTTCGATTTTAGGGTAGGGTAGCCATTCACTATATATTCACTTTTAAAATTATATGCTACATTAATGAGAAAGACAAATTGTGGGTTGCCAAGAAGTTTTTCATAGCAGAGAAATTCTAATAAAGTTACGACCTGATAGGACAAAACATGGACATCACATATTATATTATTATAACTACACTTCTAAACCTGAAGTATTAATTAATTTTTATTAGATTCATTACTCTATACTACACAATACATTTCAGACTGGATATTGCAGTCATTTCATTTTTAACCGCTGGTTTTAAAATCACGTTTTCAATTAAGAGAAGTGTTTAAATCATGAACAGATGTTGTATAAACATTTTATATTACTATGGGACGTCTACGAATATAAATAATGTATTTTAACTATATTCTAAGCGCGCAATTAGTTAAATATTCTGCTTTTATGTTGTCAAAGATGGCACATATTACGTTGCTAACTGCAATGATATAGAATTTATTAAAATAAAAGAATTTAATTATTCCATGAAGTTCACAATAAAAAATAATTGCCATACTGAACGAGAATACATTTGTATTAATGGAAGATTATGTAACCATTTTAATATATCATAAAACATATTTATTTTAAGTGATATCGATGAATTTAAACTATTTAGTTCTAAAATAAAAATACAGGAAATGTCAAGTCCTCTCAAGCATGAAAATCATAATATAAAGTTTTTTTCTCTTATAAGTAAATATAAAGATTAAAAATGTTAAAATTTCTTTCTAAGATGTTGCATCCATAAAACGGTTTTGTTTAGCCTCGGTTACAAAAATGGGGAAAACTACATGATCATTACAGCAACCTTGAAACCTGAAAAACCTGATCATTACAGAAACCTTGAGCATGTTTCACTAACACGATTTGGGAATTACAGGATTAATAGTTAAGGAAATAATTCAAGAAGGAAGTTTGATGCAAATGATATTTTAATTACTAATACCATCTGAAATATATTTTTCATTAATCATTATTTGGCATCGTTATCAGAATCAGGATCATCATAAATATTACGTACCCCTCTCTTTTCTCTGAGTTCATTTTTTTATAAATTTGAGACCATACTTGATAATGGTTGTTTTAATCCCGTTTGATCTAGAAGTTCTAGCCAAGTGCATGAGTCAAGGGTTCTTGAAAAAGGGAAAGTGTGGCATCTTATGTTGGTCATCGTGACCTGGAGCACTTGATACAGAATTCTGAATTAGCTGCAATACATGAGATAGGCAACCAACCTACTTTTAGAGAAAACTGGCCCACATTTGAGTTTCGCTTCGGAGAAAAGCCAGGAAAACTTCCAGAAGCTAGTCCGATCACAGTGAGAAATTTGTTACTCATATGGACATCAAGTCATCTCAAGTTTATGAATAATGCTGGTTAAAGGCTCAGGCCGAAGGTAAAACCCCATAATCTTCTTCCTCTTGCTCATGTTCCTCAGCTATGCATTAATCCACTAGGCTCCCAGTAGGATACTCGTTGGTAATATATAGAGAGAAACAAATGAATAAAAAAATTGCGATATTCAGCATGAAACTATTCCTATTGAAAAAACTTTGTGAATTCTTACATCTGAAATGTAAGAACGATATATTAGGGGCTTATTCTTTGCATTAACAGCAAAGAAACTTGACGATTTCTCAGAAAATTTTGAATTGAGGTGATAGCAAATGGAGGATAAAGAAAAAGAAGAATTAATATTTAATAGAAAAAGCTCTAGAAAAGTGAGCGATACATTATGCATAGTTGAAATTTAACTCGTTCGGAAAGCTCAAACATCGTTAAGTGGATCGCTTTTTCATACTTTTAACTGAATTTTCCTTTAATACTTTGGCTATAAAGATTTTCAGGGTTATTTTTGTGGAAGGAATTTTCTGAATTAAATTTGAAAATTTCTTTGATATTTCAAACTTGATACAAGAATAAAATTCTTAAATAAGTATCTTTCATATAAGGGCATTTCTGCTGAGAACGTGTTTCGGTCGAAGCGCGCTAAGAGAAAGTATTTTAACCATTTACATCTGAAGTTATTTCAAATGTATGAAATATTTACATGCATTTTTTAGTTTTGCTTTATAAGTGATTTTTTTAAAAGTTAGAGTAACATCCCATTTTGAAATTTTAAGAGGGCTATTTTAGGATTGACCTTGTAGCCTTTCAGAGAGGTCCAATGAAGAGGACGACACGTCAGTCGGCCTCCATCTCTACTTCCACTCGTTACCTATGGTGACCTGACAGATTTAACATAATGCAAATTTAGTTAAGTTAGGTTAAGCCTTGTTTATAACTTTTAAGAGGACTATTTTGGGATATATCTTGTTATTTTGAACTGTAATCAGATGACGACTTGGACGACACATGGGCTGGTACTCTACTCTCTAGACTTAAACGCCACACCAACCTGAGGACATTTGGTTCACAACAGCAGATTTAATATATGTACAGGCGATTTAATGTTCTCTCTAGCTCCGAAGCCGAGATTGCCTTAAGACCACCACGGAAAAACCTTATAAAAGTTTGGTTTCTCATTAAATTTGCCTATTGATATAAATCATTATGTAATCCGTTATAGGAATTTTCTTCATAACGTAGTTATTTATTTATCCCTTTGTTGACCTATTGAGAAAACAAATACACCATGAGAGTGAAAATAAGTTTCTAGGCTTCCATGGTTTTCATTTAATTAATCTAAATTGTAATGTGTTACAATAACAATAGTATGGGCTTATTTTAGTGCATATTTCCAGTTATTATTTCAAATGTTAAACATAAATGAAAACAAGTCTTTCGCCGGAAGCTTATTCTGTGGCTTGTCTTTGTCAGAAAGAATTCCTCAGAGCATTCCATTATTCTGAAACTTCTAATTAATGATTTCTAGTTTGCACATTCTTGACAAAATAGTTTCATCATTTTTATGAGTGGAATAGCCAATAAATAACATCTAGAAATTAATACATATCCTTGTTAATATAAAGTAAATGAAGAATAGTGCCTTTTAAAATGGTTGTTAAAATTACTCAGCTTCCGACATTACCCGACGTCTTCCGTCATGTGTTTGTCCATATAAGTATTCATCAGGAACAAATAAATAAAAACATCAAGTAACACACCTTTTCAAGTTATTAATTAGTTCGAAAGCAATTTGGTTATTTTTCTATCACCTGTTAATTATTACCCAGGTGATTAATTAAATCTTTTCTGAGATAGACCGACTCGAGTTTCATGTAATTGCTGCACATCAAAGGAAGCTATGTTAAACACAAAAGATGAGTTTTGAATGGTGATACATTTTCTGTCGTCACCATTGTTTTTCTTTACGAGCCATTAATCATTTTTATAAGATTTTGAAACCCTGCGAATCTTTTAAAACTCCGAGGAACTCAATTGATGACAGGAACGAAGTTGAAACTTTTTTTCTTCTTATTTCTTGAAATTTTCTTAGCTCCCTGAGAAATAAAAAGATAAGAAAATACTTTAACTCAATTCATCTAATTAATTCTGTGGTACTTAAGGTAATTTCGATCTTTTTCTACACGGACTTTAAGAATTACCTGCTCACATTAGTATAATTCTCATGGTTTGTTTTTTTCACATCTGGGCTTCTTTTACAGAATGGTTCGACGGATTATAAGCTGCTATTCTTAAATTTAAGGGATTAGTTTAAATGAGAAAGGGAAGGCTTTTGTAGGGCTGTGGTGTTTGAGTAAAATTAATAATCCTTTTTCTTTCCGCATTTATTACACTACATGTGTTTTATACAGCGGCTATCTTTTGAAATTGGGAAACAAGAAAAATGTTCAATTTGCATATCAATGATATTCAGAAAGTGCCTCGTCCTTGTTTTCTTATTAGTGTTCAGTAAAAAATAATCTTCTTTAGGGCCATAAATAAACAATATTTCATACATTTTATGTGATTAAGTTCTGGAGAAGTGGCAGCATCAACATCAATTGGTTTAAAAGTTTTCACTTAAAGTTGAGAAAATGCAATAAATTATTCTTCGAACGTTATACAAAGGACTAAGAGGTGATTGTGCTTTACATAAAAGAAATAAGTAATTTAAAAGCGGAAATTAAATTTTTTTTACTCCCTGAATAATTAATTTGACTAGAATATAGCGAAAGCACTCAAATTAACTGCTGTAAATTATAATGATTTACTTGTATAAAAATTCCATAGAAATATGTAAGTTAAGTAAGTAAATGGCAAGAAAGCCAGAGTTTCAAAAGCTGTTATCTTTTAATTAATAAATAAACTGTTGAATAAAGTTCAGTATTTATTAACAATTGGCTATCCATTTTTGATTTGTATTCTAATTTCAGCGGAAACAGAAAATTTTTAACAACATTTTTGTTTAAGTAGCATATTGTGGAGTAATCTGTAAGTTTCGTATAATTCTGTTGAAAGCTCTGCATGTTATAAGCAAAAAGCATCCGTGAAAATTTGGGATTTTTTAAAGAAAACCTTTATATCTTCCAGAATATACTTGCTATTGTAATGAAAATGTATGGAAGCAATGAGCATAACGAACCAAACCTCTGATGAATGTTGCAGATCATTATTAGCCTTTTGTGAAGTGGAGTGGGCCAAAATCTCCTTTCGCCTTCATCAATTTCTGGTCGATCCCCTAAATTTCCTCGTGACCGAATCTTCAATGCAAATTGTCAGTTTAATACTCTTGTTTACATGGTCGAAGTCGAAGGAAAATCCGTTCATACTTCTTTTGTTTCTGCCATATGTTTAAATTGCTTTAAAGCTCAAACTAACTAAACTCGCTTGTTTGACTAACTTCCTCCTAGATGCTGCAGATGAGTGAGAATAATTTGATTTGCGTAAGGGTTGGCATTCATGCAGTCCCACTAAATCATCAGGGTTTCGCACATCCGAGATTAATTTGTCTCTTTCCGTATCAAAGCAACTGTACGGTAGATGTAATGATTACAGGAACTGGAGTATGAGACGGCGTTCTGTCCTATTGTATCAACCCATGTGTGATGGATGGTTTTAATTCTAATGATTGAAGACAAGTATAAGTAACCATATCAGCATGACTGGATTATAGAATAGGCAAAGTAGGCAACTACCTAGGTGCCCTGCAACTTTGAGGGGCATCGAGTTTTTGTTTTTTGCATCATTTTCAAAGTAATTTAATTTTGTTCTTTCATTTGATCATTGTACTCAAACTTATTTATATTGAAATAAAGAGTCGCTTAAATTTCAAAATTTTACTCTTATTTATTTTTTTTTACATGCAACAAATTCGATTGAAAATCAATGTTGTCCAATATGTTTTGCAGTTGGCTGACTGACTCACGACTTAATAACCAAGAAAAACTTTGTATACTTAGTACTAGAATATTTAGATCGCGTTAGTAATGGTTCGTAATTTTTTTACCGTTCTGTTTAAAATTTGCATTATTTTTTTTTAAACGCGACATACCGAAGCCAACCCTCTTGAAGATGACCCACAATTAATTGTTTTGTTATTTCAGTTTGTCGTAATATCTGTCAATAAAAAACCGCTTATAATAATATTAAGTTAAAATTTAAAACATATCTGGTTCTGGAGGGGGCCGTGGAGCTTGTCTTGCCTGTAGGCCCCTACTGGGTTTAATCCGGCCCTGAACATGAGCGGTCAAAAGAGACAACACATTTTAACTTTCAATTGCAAGAAAGTGGTTTGATGCACTTTCTTGTTTCTTGAGCGTAATCCTCATTTTAAAAGTTATTTTCAGATTCCATTTCCCCGTAATATAAAACATAATGTGTTTTAGGATTTGACAAAATAATGCTTTGCAGTTTTGAACTTTTCACACCTTTTATTCATACGATTTCTCCACCCTAAGATTTTCCTCTTTTTAAAACCCCTTATACAAAACGAGCCATTCTTTTCCCACAAATCACTACCATTAGACAACGCCAGAGAAATATCTTTTCACAGAAAATGTCCTTATTGACTGTGTTAACACTTTAAAATCTTTCATTTACAAATGGCGAAGTTTTCCAAGTCGTACCCACTATCAACTAGTTTAAAATTGCAAAAGCAATTTTGTGATGGATTCACCTCCTCTTTTCCCAAAGGTGCCCGCATCGTGTGTGCTAAGAGTTTCTTGCTAAGTATCCAATATTTCAAAGTAACAACCCAAACGTTGTCACGACCTTGCAGTGACAAAGACGATTAATCATGGTTCTGCCACGAGCAAGTGTGCGAACTCAAACTGTTGCAATTAACGGGTTACGGTAGTTTAACTTCCTTTCGGAGTCAGATATTAGGGGTATAATTCTGTCATAGTATATTCAAATTCAGGATGCACTCTCTATCATTCAAAAGTAAATTCGGAAACAGGTGTTTGACTAAATTTCTCCACCAAATGTTAGTTACAACCAGCAACGTGTTACAATGTAAGGTGCATTAAGAAAAGTATTAGAAATTTGTAATATTTTAACTCAAATATCTAGAAATATTTCATGACCAGAGTAGCACCAGGAAATTCTTTCTTCTTTTGATTTAAGGGTTGGTGATTTTGCATGACTATGATATGGACAATAGAAGCATTAAGTAAAATATTCTTTAGAATATTGTATAAATTACCTTATTTTTTAAATTTAGTATTACTACCATTTAATCTTGCTATCAATCAAACCATTTTTGAATATTTAAAATTGACGTGTTTGAAATTCAAAACAGTTAAATTTAATGTCTTTAATACAAGCACATTTAATACAACTAATGAGATGATGGGCTGATATTGATTCTGTTTCACTTAACCATGAGGATTTCATCTCCCACTCTGAACTGGTGTGTCTTATCTCTAATAACTGTTTGCCGATAATTTTACACTCCTGTACTACTATATCACTCAATATTTTATTACTAGTTTTTTCTCTGTGAGGAAGACAAGAATACTCCAAGAACTCTCAAAAGAAGCTGCAAATCTTGTATTCAAGAATCTTGTATCTTGAGTCGAAAAGAGGGGAAATTACTTTCCTGGTTTATCACCAGAATGCCGTTTCAAAAGAATATTTTGAGATTTCGTATCCTCCCGCAAACTAATAGCTAAAATGAATATGTTGATATTTCTACCAATAAAGATGTATTAGATGCCAAATCCGAAATGTTTCTGTTTAAAGCTATTCAAAAACTTAATAGGATAGATATTGACATAGCAAAGTTGCTTTAAGAAAACCTGGACAAATTTCTTTAATTTGGAATGTTGAAAATGCTTTTCTTTTTGCGTAAAAGTTTTATAATGCCATAGCAATGTTAGTATAAAAGTATCAATATACTAAAATTAAAAATAAAATTTACACTGAACATTTCTATTGATAAGTTAATTTTTTAAATTTATTAAGATGTAGAGTCAATGTATGTTACACGAAACGAGTTCAAGTTAATTTTAGAATACACTGCTCATCTTGCATTTGAGGCTTGTAGTTTGACGTCACAGCGCAGCGTAAGACAACAAACATCTACATCTACATGACTCCATTACAGTAAAGAGAATAAAGTGGGCCATTCACCGTTGTTCCGAACTGGAATTTTTGGAACAAGGGAAGGAAAAAGACCTATCGTCAAGGTCTAAAACCTATGAAATTTGGAACAAATGGATTCGAAGCGGTGGAATTCAAAAGAACTCAAAATCCAAAACTCCATCTGCCGATTCCAATTTGGGACCTCGATGCAAGGCTAGCGGGAAAACAATAGTTCTGCCTAGATTGGGACCTCGTGTCGAGGCTAGAAATGAAACTCGAAATCTCCCGTGTGGGGGAAGAGGAGTTTGGGTGGCAGGAATTCTGAGACTATGAACCTTGTCTCAAAACAAACTTTGGAATATCCGTGAATGCTTTGCCCAATTTTTCGACAAAAAAAGGGTGGAATAAAACGGTTTTAGGACAAATGGCATATCTTAGCATCCTCGTGAATGCCCAGCTTAAGAAGTTCCTGAATTCAAAATCAAAACTTGAAATTATCGTCTATTTTCAGAGGTCCGAATCTTTAAAATTGCTATTTTTGCACTATAATTTTAATAAATGTAAAATTCCTTCTATTTCTATTGACTTCGGAAATTCAATACTTGTTCTCAAGTTTTCAATATTTGAAGAATTCGAATTGCAGCATGCCAGTCTACCTTTCATCAAACCCATGTTTGAATATCTCCCAGACATATACAGGATATGGTTGGGCTAGTAACTTAAACCATTAGGTTTTGCGTCTGATAAACAATTCATTGCGAGAGGCACAAATGCTGTGAAAGTAGATGCCTTGCTCTGCCAGCGAGATGGCACATATGTAGCACAACTTCAGAAATAGAGTTTGAATTTCCTCGAGTAAATTATCTGTGTGGTATACAGTTGCTCCGAAGATAGTTTAAATTTTGTCCCCAGTATATTAATGAATTTTTAATGGATAGATTAATAACTTATGAGAGAAAAAATAGTATCCCTAAGGGCACTAAAGGGATCAATAAGTCGACAGTCTTATCTTTCAGTAACTTGAAAGGATAAAAGTAACTTCTGTTTCTTTGTGAAAATCTCCGTCTAGAGAGGATATTTCTGGTTTCGTAATTTATATTTTTGACTATTTTTTATTCAACAATTTATGCAAGTGTATGTTATGGAAGTTGTACGGTTAAACCTTTATAAATATTATTCAGCGTTTCATGAACCTAATATTGCCTTAGTAAATGACTACGCTTTATGATATTTGGCCAACAAATAGTTTGTATTAAATCCATCCGGACTTTTCTCAAAATATGATATTAAGCATAAAAAAATGAATTTAGTTCCGTTAAAGCAGGTAGTTTAGTGAAAGAAAATTATTATTATTTTTATTTTCCTTTATGTATTAGTTATGGAGAATTCAATGATACTTCCTGCTGATTTTAGTTCATAATTGTTGAATTAATGTGTGAGATAAAGCTCGGATATTCAGCACAAAAGTTTGTCCTGCAACTAATAAGCATTTATCGCTTACAACTGCAATAGTGCATGCATTTGCGTGGAGTTCGGTTATTTATGTGTCACCTGAGAGAACTATCCACCAATTTTAACTTCAGGGGTCTATAAAAGTGTCAGATTTTACAGGCTTATATCGAGATATTATTTGGGTTTAACATGTAGTCTTCAAGGTAAAATATATCTACTATGCTTAATTCTCTGTTTTAACAAATAAATCTATCCATTTTCCATAAAAGGAAAGATAAAAAATATTTTTCAGTTTTTTAACACCTCATAATCAAGTTACGAAATAATATTAAACTATTTTTTGCAGAATAGTGTAAAATAAATTTATTTATTTTCAAAAGATCTAATGCATTATGAGATTTTAAATACTTTTCTGATATGAATCAATCAGTTCGATTCCAAACTAATATCTTCAGTTGTTTTGATCTTTGCAAAAATATACAGCCACATACAGTAAGGGGTTGCGAATAAAATCAAATATAGAAGAGAGTTGTCGAATTTGGACTGGCACCTATAAAAGACTGGTATCTTAACTTTAATTTTATTTAATATTTGGACCGTAAAAAATCCAAATTTTGTTATAACGGCGTAAAAGTTCTGTATGAAATGATTTTATGAGAAAACGCTACGTGGTTACAGTTAAAGAGCAAGTATTTAAATTTAGGTACCATCAATTATTATTTTAACAAAAGACTAATAGCTCCTATGCTGTTTTAAATTAAGTAGCAAAATATGATATTATTTACTCAAATAAGAAATTTCTTTGGCTATAATTCACTATACTAATTAACTAAAATAATTTAAAGATAAATTAGGATTTGTTTTTGTTTTTGTCTAAATTTTGATTAGATTGAACCACAGAAAGTTGTCTGAATTAGGCTATTTAAATAAATTATCTTGAGATAGAAGAATGCGCCAGAAAGCAGTTATAATCACTAGTAGTCCTCATAAGTGGAAGAAGCCAAGGCAGGAAAACAAATAAAATTAAATTTAAGACATCAAATGTTGGTTCAAAAAGAGCAAAAACTAAGGCTACCTAGTTATTTTATCATATGTGGAAAAACAAAGGAAGAATAAGAAATGACACTGTGCATAAAATGTAATACTTGGATTGATACATTGTGTGCTGGTATGAATTCGAGTATCAAAAGTTATTTTTGCTTTAATTGTGCTTAAAGAAATTGGTAGTCTGATTTGAGAAACCAGTGGTCTATTCTGGGCAACAAGTTCCCTTAATTGAACGATGACAAAATGTTTTCAAACTACTTTTTCCTTCTTTAAATTGTATTTCATAAAAAGTCAATTACATTGTTTTAAAGGTAAATAAACTACAAATAAATTCTACTACTTGCTTTTTTTCATTAAAATTACTTCCCTTTACTGTACATTACAAAATATCCAGGTGGTTGAAATTCGGTAAATTTTTCCTATTATCAAAATAAGATTTAATTGTACAATCTACTCAATTAATAGAAGAAAGTGTTTCAGAACTGCAAATGTAAGTTTCTTAAATCAGTCGCATACTATCATACTTGCATATATTATCATGAAATTTGAAAGTTACTTGGTTACACATAACTTTATTAATTTTGTTTCATGAAATTAAATCAATTTTGACATGCTTGTTCTATTTAGATGAATCTTCAACCGGTAGTAGAAAATTTTAGTTTTAACCAATCAAAAACATTCATTTTTCTTCATCGCGAAGCTTCTAAATTGTTTTTATTTTAGACGTTACAAATATGGACTGATTAATGAAAGAATATATTCTTACAACTAAAATTACGATATTTTCAATTCTATAAAATTTGAATTAAAACATGGCCAAATGTATTTACCTTGATTTTAAAGTAACATTACAAACCCTATAGCTGTAATTCATTTTTAATTTATATATATATATCATGTCAAATAATTCCTATATCTTCCACTTTTGATATAGCTACTTCAGGTATATCTTGAGTGTCATAAAAATTTGCCACAGTATTGTATCTTATTTCAAACATTGAATTAAGTAGGATGAAGCTTCCTTCCAAACAATTTTAGCATTTAACACATTGATTCTAAACTTATACAACAAACAAGCATTTTTTATCCGAAAAAAAAACTATTTACAACAAAATTACTACGTTGTGATTACATTTCTATCTCACTGTTTCATATATGGAGGTTCCAAACGACTCCTTTGTTTTTTTAAATTCGTTTTTAAAGTAGATTATATTTTTGTGACGTCATTATATTTAAAATATCTTAATACGAACTAAATAAAACTAACAATGGAAATTAATTATATAAAATATTTTTATATTATTTATAAATATCATAGTATGAATTCATTTTTCTAAACAATTTAAAACAGCTCATTTTCTGAGCTCAAAAACTGCAATTGGATCATCAAATTGCTACAAAGATTATATTTATTTTTTATGATTCATTAGCATGTTGTAACTTTAAATTTCATATCTTTATAAGAAGTAATTGCATGTAATTGAAAGAGGCTTTATTTTATTTGTAGAAACATCATGGGAAATTTACTAACCCCTTTCAAAACATTAAAAATAAGAAATGAATAACGCGATTACAAGATTATATCAGTTTAACAAAGAAGAATACCCCATAACTATTCTATTCTCTTTCTTTAATCCTGCTATTCTTTTTTCTCGGCTATTTAATTAGATGACACCTTTTGCTAACATTCTATAGAACAACAAAGATACTTATAGATTCCATGCACTTTTTATGTCAAATATTAGCATCTAGAAATGGTGTAATTTTATTTTAAAAGTTTAAAAATTCTGTACTTCGATGCACAAGTGACTAAAAGTTAAGGGAAAGGTGGACAAGCATTTTTGCAAATTATTATTCTAGAGTTATGAAATTTTGTATACATAAATATTATATTTAATTATATCAAAAATTTAAAACTAAATTATTAAAAACTAAATATTTTTTATACTAAACTTTAAAACTAATATCGTTTTGAGGAAAAGTCATTAAAAATATATTTACACTTTTGAGCCCCTTAACTATTAATTTTATTTAATAAAACATATTTTTCTACTATCTTATTTTCATATAAGCATTGCAGGTGGGTGACAGAATAACGTTGACACTTTTGGAATTGCAAATGTTTTCGAATATCTCCCGAAAGGCAGAATGGATTTCTTTGAACTTCGATGTTGTGAAGTAGAGGATTGAACTCATATTTTACAGTGGATATTCAGACACGTGAGCATTCAGGGCATCTACCAGGAATGGATGAAGAAGAAATTGATTCAGGATTATGAAAATGATTTAAGAAATATTTAGGAATGAAATATTTATCATCAAATTGCAATTCAAACAATGTATTTAATATATAAGTATACATGGTTATTCACGATATTCAATATTGCTGTTCGAAGATTCAAATTTAAAAAATATCAATTTGTGCAAGAACCCTCATCAATTTTTTTCTCTTAGAGAACAAAAGCAATTCAGCTTTTGCAATACCGATATCTTTCTGAATACTTACGGTAGCGAACTGAAATTTTTATATAAAGCTGCTCTATATATCTGGCTTCCAAATTGTAAAAGAAAAATTAGGCTAGGTTTCGCACATGAGTGGTAAAATATTATTCACTAAAAATGCTTATATTTTCTCTAATATTCAAGGTATTTAGATCGTATCGTGATCCATTCCTCTAATACAGTGCTTCTCTACTATATTGTCAAATATTCTGTAAGCGCCGTATAATTAGAAAGAAAACTCTGCATGTTATAAGCAAAAAACTTGAGGAGAAATTCGGATCTATCAAGAAAACCTTTATATCTTCCCGAATATTACGCTATTTTTACGAAAGTACGTGTAAATATTGTGCACATTAAACACAGCCATTGATGCAAGTTGCAAATCATTATCAGCTTTCTGTAAAACGGGGTGCGCCTTTATTCATCAATTTCTGGTCAGTTCTCTAATTGCCTTCTTCGTGATCCAGTCTTACTGTAAAATGTGAGTTCAAGTCTTTACTTTACATAGCCAAAATTCCAAAATAATACATTCAGCCTATTGGGAGATATTCGAAAAATCCTAAAGTGTTAACATTATTCTTTCACACACCTGTATATTGGGGATTACATGTTAAAATATAAATTTCTTATTTTGCTAATTTTTGCTGATTTCAAAGTCTACCATCCCCTTACGCAAGGATATAGATCGTAATTCCGACTAGGTACGTCTCGACAAGGTCAAGATCCCGACAGTCCACAATTCCCACCAATCAATATATAGATACAAAAGTTCAATTTAGGTAAGTAAAATGACATTTTCAACTAAAATTACAAATTATTGATTAATAATTTTAATCACAGAAATCGTGAAATTAATGTCATTACCGAAATATATTTTGATAATTGAAATAACGAAAAGATGGAAATAAAGATTTCGGAAAAATATTTTATTAAAAAGGAAAAAAAAATCATTAAAAAGACTTTTAAAAAATTCTGTCTATCCGTTATTCCTGCCCAATAAAAAGATTTAGTTCCTTCTGTCACCGATCACTAGTGGGGTGGATGGGTCGGGGAAGGATATCGAAATGAAGGGAGAAAGAGAAGGGTGATCAACTAAATGCCGTAGGCCAGCGGTTTCGAAACTTTTTTTCCCTTCCCTACCCGTGTATCAGTATTTTTGTTTTTGATTACCCCCCTACTGTAGCATTCCCCTTATCCATCCCTCCCAGCAAAGCAGTTTTTATTAATAATGTTAGGGCTTCGGTTAGCTTAAGAATTTAACGTCTCGAATTACCTTAATATCATTTGTGAGATTCATTTTGGATTATATATTTTATTCCATTTTTCATAATAGCATTAGTTCCACGCCAAGACAAACCAAAACAACAGTGAACAGAGTTCGCATTAACTTATGACTAAAACTAATAATTACTCATCGTAATAATCAACTATTCAAATGGAAGACAATTCCAATGCGATCCTTGAACTTGTTCATTGAGCTTAGTTTTATTAAATTAGGTTCCAAACAACATGTATCAACATGATAGGTCGCGCGTATTTCCTAGATACGCTATTGCAAAATATCAATTTTAAAAGGGTAATTATTAAAATTCGATCGTAATTGGGCATGGGTTAATAAATAAAATTATTTTAAACAATTTTTAAATAAAAAAGAATGGAAACAATGTAAACATAAAGCACAAACCAATATAAAATTAGTAAGGAATTAACTGAATGATATGAAAAAAATGAAATTGCCAATTTATCAACTGAAATATTTACATTTGTAATATAAAGCTGCTAAGACAACATGGAAGTAAAAAAAAACAAGTGAAGTTTAGATATAAAAAGCAAGAAGTCAGATTTATATTCATTTTACTGACTTAAGCCTCTCTGAAATACGCAATACAATAATAGTCCCATTAACGCCTCGAATTCCAAACGATGACTAATAGTTCGTCGAAAGGAGCTGAAAGAAGCTCTCTTGCAGCGCTCTCTAGTAAAAAGTTATAAAACGAAATTCTTCGTTAGTGTATCTCTGACATACGCGCGCAAGCTGAAAGAATAATTTTGCTTCTTTGAGCGTGCGTTATGCCTTGATGCTTGCCATGCTTCTGAAGAAATATTAGATAATCCATCGTAGAACACGTAGCATTGCTGTAGACATCGTGAAGATAATTTAAGAAACATACAGAAAATACAAAAAATTGAGAAAAGAAAGTACTTACATGCTTGAGCGTTGCGACACCACCGCTTTCTTCGGATGTATATTATACAGACTAAAACATTAGCCACGACCACTAAGCCGCCTATGACTGCGGCAGCCAGTAGCCATGCTGGTAGGAATTCCACCGACGAGCTACCACCGGATACTGGTCCGGAGATCGTCGAATCCATAACTGGCAGGCCTAGAAATTTACTTGAATTGTTGATTATCTCTAGACAATGTATAAACAAGAACATATAACTCAGTCACATGAGTCTAAACTGCAAGGAATCCAGCAGCATCTAGTATAGTTTAGCACTTACCTTGTTCCTGGGAATAATACTTCGAGGTCTTTTAAGAACCGTAGATATAAATATGTAAAAACAATTTACCCGTATATGGATCCTCAACATGGAGTTCTGTTTCCACGTAAACTGCTAGTAACAAATGACTCACGTACATTTGAAACATATGAATATTGTCAAGACAGAAAAAAGTTTCAATGATTTAAACAAAGAAATTTTTAAAAAATACAGTCAAGAACACGGAAAAGAGCTATAAAGAACATTCTATGTTATAAGTTGAGCAGATGAAATGACATGAATGGTGCAATAAAAATACAACCTTTGATAAAATTAAAATTTAAATACTTTTAAAAATATTTTTTAAATGAGATATTTGTGTTTAATAACAGAGTAATGGATATCATATAAATGATTTCTTTAATGACGAAATCAGAAATTTTAAAGTGCAGTACTAAATAACATAGCAAAGCAAAGTACTCGATGGTATTCACTATCTTTGCCGAATTCTAAAATTTCGGCTTTCTAATTTAAAAAATATATATTTTTTCATTTCCACTTTTCGCTTTATTGCAATTGTTAAATTGAAACTTGTACTGTTCTTTATGAAGATGTTAACAGTTGCAATATTAAATTATCAAATTATGATAAAGAAAAGCTCATTCTAAATACTTAAAGCTATTGATCATATCAGACATAATAGGCTTACAATCTTGTCTATTAGTTATATAATATAAACTGTGAGCATATTAGCTTAATTTTGAAAATATTGCTTGCTTATAAAGGCTAATTGTCCAACTATTCTAAGCTCATATCTAACAACTAAAAGAAGAAACTCTCGCTTAAAAATGTGAAGATCATGTCTTTCATTTGTTGAAATACTTCATAATTTATTTCAGTTAAGAAATAAATAAAATAAAATAAAATTGTAGTTTTTCGTGAATACGACAATGGTAAATATTCGTTAACTTTTTAAGTAGTAATTGAGTTAAATATATAATAATTAAAGAAATTATTTATTTCTAAAATAATTTCGAATTTATATCTAACCATACTTTAAAGACAGAATCGTAAAATTATATGTGTGCCTTATAGCTTTCTTTTGCCTTATCCGTAAAATTTATCTATTTTGATATATTAAGCTGATGATCGATATTAATCTTCACGATTCCGTAGAAAATGCTTTTTACCTCTTGAAATGCAGAATTTCTAGTTATAAAAAGAAATTGTACTAAAGGAATGTGCTGAATTATTTTGGTTTTAAATTTCGTTATGAAGATACAGATAAATCTGCATATTCAATAACACTGCGACGCATGTAGGGACTTAAAAATTTCGTTTAAAAGCTAAGGTTCTGACATATAATACAAAGAACCCTTATTGCCAATCGAAAGCTATTAAAAATCATTTGCTGATATTTACTCCTTAATTGCTTAACGGAACGTCAATCATTATCTTATGTTGTCTGAAATTAATTTTTAGAGAAAAAATCAAATGGAATATTTTCAATGCAATTTTTTCGGTGTGCATGTGTATGGGAGTTGAAAATAATATAACTTACACAAGTCACTTGTTTAAAATATTGAAAGGTAAAAACTAAACTCTACAAACTCTAAGTTTCTCGACTATTATAGCGAACTGAATAGAGAAGAACTTAGAAATATAATTTTTCTGATTTCTTACAAAATACCCTTATATATTTATAAATGGAAAATCTCAAGCTTATATTAAAGAAACTATGTTAAAATATACAGTGAATCAGTATAATATCTTATTTTATTCTAAGTATAAAAGACAAACTTTCAATAACGCTGCAACACACCTGCAGACATAATTTCTTTTCAAATCTTAGTTTCTCGGAAATAAATACGAAATAATAAAACAAAAGCAGGTTTATTGACGTTCTGAAGACATTGCAGTTAAGATTTAAGTAATTAAATGCTTTACAATTGACTATTTCAGTAGTTCTGTTTGGCATTTACAGTGATATATTCGATTTATTTCTTGCAGAATTTTAAAAATAATTTCTTATAAAAAATCTTTAACGATAAAAATAAAACACATCATGCTAACCAAGAAATAAATTCTCTGATTCATTTTGGTTTTGCACTCAAACGATGTTTTTGTTAAGCAGAGTGCACGCGTTCTGGGCGTTTAACCTCCGGTGCATATCTATTTTAAATTAAACTAGCCAATTAAATTTTGATCTACCCATGAATAAAAAGCGCCGAGAAAAATTTTTCTCCTCCAAGTTCAGTTAATAAAAAATAAATACGAAAATAAGAAAAAAGCACCCTTATTGATTTCGGATGGCATTGAATTCTTGGCAATTATTCCTTTTAGGACATTTACTTATTAATTATTAATATCTAAATAAAATACAGTAACTTAAATTGACATTTGTTAAGCTTGCATGAAGTGCAAAATTAAACAATTTAATAAAATAAATAACTGATTAGTATTTAACTTCACGATTTAGTTATTTTACAAAAAAATCGTTGTTATATCTTAATAATAAATTTAATGTTTAAGAATAAATTATCATAAGAAAAATGTGGAGATGAAATGATATATATACATGTTAAAAGAATACATTGAATCGCTGCAATTATGAATTTTAATCTGAGCTTTCAAAATGAGTTTTCAATAACGCTACACCTGTTTACTTATAATTTCTTTTAATCGATATTTACTGGAAAATAAATACAAAACATAATAAAAAGTGCAACCTTATTGACTTCCGAAAGACATTGAAGGCGAGATTTAACCAAATTTAGTGCTTTGAAATTGGCTATTTCAGCAGCTCAATTTGGCATTTATGGCAGGAGCAGACACAGATCAGGCTAAAATAGCAGCTGATGCATGAATTAGCGAGATGATAAATTTTGGCCCTCCCGCTTAGGTTATAAATAATCCCCAGAGGAAAGTTAACCCGAGAATCTTCCAAACTTTTGACAGGACTTAATGGAATTACTCGGTGGAACCTGCCTACTACATCATCGTATACGATGTCACATAACTTCACTCAATGGAATATTTATTCCCAAACGTCGACATTAACAGGAAATAACTCCACTGCCACTTATTATGCTTAAAGCTACAAGCTTCAATTTTCAGGCACTTGCCAAAGAAAAAGCGAAATCGTTTTAAATTGTTGATCGCTCACAACTTAAAAGCTCACTACTACACTTCCCTGCCCATGACATCTAGGATTTCTTATCTTATTTTCCGTAAGAAGCTTTCAGGAGAGTGATATTCAAAAATGCGGGACGGATGTTTAAGGGCGAATATTTTGATGGGTGTTGCATATCTCGGAGTACGAAATTATTAAATTCATGTCTGGTTCTGACTTGTTGCTGCATAGAGAAGTATTTAAAGAATGTAGAAATTTCTATAATTTGTTATGTCTTTCCAAGAAATTCACAAGCCCATATAGAAATCAATTATTGCACTCCAGCGCCTGGAAATTATTAAAAAATAAACATTGCACTAATAATTGTAATAAACAATATTTTGATGGATGTTGCATATCTTGGAGTACGAAATTATTCAAGAGTGCAGAGGTTTTCACCAAATTGTACGAAACTTACAGAATACTTGAAAATATGTAAAAGAAGCTTTGTATTAAAATTTGAATTAAAAAATTTGAATATTACAGGAAATATCAGCATTTATAATAAATAATATTTTACTGCGCAGCGTAATTTTTTTATATCCTCAGAGCCATATATATAGGGCACTTATATGAAAATTCCAATTCAAAATCATTAGTATTCAGAAAGGTGATTAGGATTCTTGCACAAACTGATATTTTTTAAGCTTGAATCTTCGAATAGTAATAAAGGAACTGTTGTTTCAATTATGTATTTAACTTATAAGTATACATGAGTATTCAGGATATTCAACTTTCATAAAATTCAATATTACTGTTCGGAGATTCAAGTTTAAAGAATATCAATTTGTGCGAGAATCCTCATCATTTAGCTTCTCTTAGATTGTATCGAAATTCTCCAAGTTGCCATGCCGATATCTTTCTGAATACTAATGGTATTGAACTGGAATTTTTATATAAATCGCTCTATATATATGGCTCTCAAGATATGAAAGAAAAAATTACACTATGTTTCGCCCAAGAGCAGTAAAAAATTATTGAACCGCTCTTCAAAAAATTATTGATAACAAACATGATTTATACACAGCTAAAATTAAACGGAATAGCAAAAGATTATCTGCATTCTGTTTCTTTTGTAGTTGAATAGTTTTCTGTTTTACATAAAGAATACAATTTTAGTTTGTTCCATTTTAAATATTGATTGTCATTAAAAAAATTTCAGCTAGAAAAAAAGAAATAATAGTAAGAAAGAGAGAGAATCAGAGAGGATTTTTTAAATTTTTGTTTGAATATTTTGATGCAGTATATAGATTATTTTTACAAAATATTTTAGTTCTTTTCTGGTTGAGATTTGTTGCACAGAACTGAAACTCCTTAACTCTTTCCATTCACGGAATCATTTTCCCTGCGAAGCATATTACGCGAAACAATATTTGTAAGTAAAATTTTTCTGCGATCCTATGTGTACTTACTTATAAGTAGGAAAACTGAATACGTTAGTGAATCAGTAACCAGTACAAAAAATATAAATGTTTAGTTACTTATTTTTATACGGAAAAGTTCAATAAAACTATTCATATGAACGTGACATTATTAAATATTATTTTTGCTTGATACGATTGAAGAGACTGTCAAATGCACAAGTCAGAAATTTTTACGTGACCTCAAATCTCCTGTAAAAGACCACACTAACTTTCGGCAGCTACAGTTTAAGAAGCCTTGGTATACAGGATTATTAGAAATTTCAATAGTTTATTACCTCATTTTATGAAATTCAGAATGCATTGAACAAACGATTATTACTTACAGATTGTTGACAGTCATTCAATACGAAATATTTGAAAAATAATTATCATAAAAACTATTTTATTGTTTCTACTTTTAACACCACATTATAACCCCGAACTTCGAAGCAAATATTAAATGTTGAATATTTGGAAGTATTGCATGTTATATGCGTGGCATATATGCCACGAAATTATATTATTTTATTTTTGGTTGATGCCTATTGGTAAAAGGAGTAGAAATTCAAATAATTTATTAAGTTGCTTTTTAAAAAAATCTTGATATATATAAAGTAAAAAACTACTATAAGCGAATTATGGACAATTATAAATAATCTTTCATCTCAGAATGATACTGAAAAATGACCATTAAGAACATATTTTTGTTTGCAATTGGAATCAGGTAAAGTTATATTATCTTCCAGTAAGTATTGAAGTCAATTAACTACAGGCTGTTCTCGTACTTTCTCCTGAAGTATGCATAATAGATTTAAAGAATAAAGTGTTTTTGTACATTTCAAGTGTAACAACTGAGCATGAACATACCTCATTTAAATATGTTTCTTTAGAAGGTAAATAACCATTTTGTAATTACAGATCAGAACTGTAAATTTATCTCTATCAAAATAATACATAAACTTCACCCAATATAGCATTTGATAATCCTTCTGCTAGAGTAGCGAATTATTCAATTTACGAATTCTACGGAGTTTTTTCAAGATCGTTGTTGCATACGTATGAATTATAAGAAACTCTTTCAAATTTAACTTTTTCTTTATTAAACTTTTTCATTACTTTTGAGGTAAATTTAAGCAAAATAGAGTCTAGCTTGTTTAAAAGAAATCCTTAAAAATGTTACTCGAAATTATTGCTGTAAGGTGACTCTAGACGAAAAGTGGTCTGCTGCCTAAGACTAATGTCGTTGACTTTGTTCTAATCTCTTGTCTCATTACCAGCATAATTAGACACAAACTCTTATGACGTAATTTATGGATTTTAACACTAT
This sequence comes from Araneus ventricosus, assembly GCA_013235015.1. Classification (NCBI taxonomy): domain Eukaryota; kingdom Metazoa; phylum Arthropoda; class Arachnida; order Araneae; family Araneidae; genus Araneus; species Araneus ventricosus. The sequence continues at coordinate 738,391 of BGPR01000006.1, forward strand.
TTTCTGGTCCAGTACTCAAAATTAATTAGGTGTTAAAGCACTTAATAAATTGCTTATCTTAGATTAAATTTTCTGAAGGTCGTGGTAAATGAAAATATAAATTAAGCGTTTTAAGTTGTTATATCCAATAAAAATGAGAAATTATTTTTTGATCGCCATTTTTGATAAAAAAAAATACAAAGCCCTAAAAATACCCTTTTCTTCAAGAGAATAGTCACTCGACTCCTAAAATCATATGTATTTTTATTTCAGGAAAAAGGTATAAAGCTTTATATAGTTTATTTATAATCATGATAGTCTATTTGATAATTCTCTGATTCAAATAAAGGCATTCATAGAATAGATTTCAAAGATTTATTTATTTGATATATCGTAAAGGAATTTGGAAGAATCTTCATCAATTTCATGAACCTGATTATTCAGTTTAATTATTTCGTTTACGTCCTGTTTTGGAACTACATGAGGACTCTTTTGGGACAGCCCTCTAATTTTAAGCCTTGGCCCGCTCTGGCTCACTCTCCAAATTGCCAACATGAGGATATCTAACCCACTATCGCAGATTTCATTTGCCCTAGTCTCATTTACACAGTTGGATGTGTGGTAGGGTAGGGTCTCGAAACCACCATATTCGAATTTCAAAGCAAAGACTCTACATCAAAAAATTTCGGTGTGCCCATCTATTTTCAAAAATAGAAATTAGCTCTCTGAAATAATTTCAAAGATGCAATAAAAATTATAAGTTGTTTTCAAAAGTTTCTCCATGTTCCACATCAGCTCACAAAGTACACACCTAAATATTTATTTACAATGAAATACTACGAAAAAGGGCTTTTTGGTAAAATAATAGTCGATTAAGTTTCAAGCTCTCGAAGTGCGCAATTTTTCTGCTTTTCAGTGACAAAAACAAAGTGCATTGTCCCACAATATGTATTCATGTATTTGATTTTAGCTTATAAAATGATTGCTTTATTTTATGTGAGAACGAATCATGTCTGAGGTTTCGCTGTTCTTTCGCCATTTTGAATTCTCAGGAGGCTCTACAACAAATGTTCTAGAAATAAGGAACAGTAAGACGAAAAAATCTTATCCAAAAGACTCGGAAATGTATGGGAAAGGATGGTTGATCTCATGAGACTTTGGCTAAATCACAACGATTGTCTAAGAAGTAAGACAGATGTTGGTGGTCGATATGTTACTTGAACCAGGTGTAAAGTTCTGTTCATCCAAAGGGAATTGTGTATCTTTCTTCTTGGAAGAGTGAATCTAGTGACAGTGCTCAATCTATATAGAGGATATACTTTTGTTAACCTCAAGAAAATACTTGCAAGAGGACTTTTGGCCTTTTAATAAAATGGATTACTGGAATAATGTTTTGCAGCAGAGCATATTTCTAATAGTAAAGAATTCTTAAAAAATTTATTTTCAAGATTATTTTGGAAACAAGAGCAGCAACAAAAAATCCTTCGCCTCCATGCATTTAAAAAAATTGTATTTGGTGTGGCACAAATACAAAGAAAGAGATAAAAAAAAACCAATTTAGTTCAAATTGCAGCTATTTATTCCTCTTTGTATACCATGAATGCTGTAAAGTTTTGAATGATTTTTGAAGTCATCTATTTTCAATAAGCTTTGAAACTAAATAATGGGAATGCTATGCTTCGGCAAGCAACTTTCATGCCTGTTTTCCATGTAAACTCATTCGTCATGAAGGGGGCTGTTCAGATCTGAAATACCATTTTGTGCAAATAAAGAGAGTATATATGGAACTTTGGTTCTAGGTAAATTCACCTCAAAATTCTCGATCAGGCAAATTTGCATCATTTTCATTTTTATCTTTTAAAATTAATTTTGACTACCACAATAAATAAATAATTTACGCAATATATTTTTGACTTCGTGGGAAAGAGTTTTAATCAGGAAATTTCAATTAACCAATTACATTACTTAATAAATAAATTTTAATTAAAATAAGATTTTTTTGTTTCAATAAGTTTTTTTTTGTTTCATTAATTAGCTTTCTTGAATTTTTTGCTACTTTTCCATTTAACCCTCCCCCAAGAAGTCGTGTTTCAAGGGTGGAAAATCAATGGTATAAAAAATGTACTTTGTTGCATTTCAATATATTTTCATTGGTTGTCAAAAATGAATTCTCTTTAACTTTCACATCACCAGATACATTCCTTTGGGAAAAAAGTACAGAAAAACGGGCAAAATTTCTATCGTAAAACAGAACTTCACCTTCCAATTTGAAACAAACAGAAATCTGATGAAAGAAAAAAAGAAATCTCTTATATAATATATTTACTGAAAATGGAAGAGGAGTTTTCCTTTAATCATTTCATGTACCTTAACATCTTGATTGATTTCATTCCAGAAAATTAATTTTCAGCTTGTTATAGGTAATTAGAATTATCTTAAATTAATCTTTGGCACAAATAGCACGGAAGAGATTAATGTTGTCTGCGCTTAATTACATCGGAATCGCTATCAACTGAAATTAAAAAATTCATAAGGATGGGCTGAGATGTGATTAAAAAATAATAAATTTCGTCACCATTCTTCTTCTTTCGAATTTTCAAACTAAGAGGGATTTAATTCTGAAAAATCTTTCACTAAAGTTTATAAAAAAACTTTAGGTTGAAAAGACTTCCTTATTAAATTTTTCAACAATCCATTTACTGAGAAGATAGCTAGCTGAATAGGTCTTTTATGCGGAGAATTGACATTACTCAATAATTCTGGAGAACATAGACACTGGCGCCAAAGCCTTTAGAGGCGAGTGATCGAGTAAGGGGTTGTTTTGATCTTTAAAGAAGAATTTCATTTTTGATATTCAGGATTGAGAGAGGGCTTTCTTCAAGCTGATAACCTTCTTTTCTTCTTTTTGAAATCAAACAAGTTCAAATTTTGATTATTTTTTTTCAATGGTGATTTTGTGCATGGAGCTGAAAAAGTATCAAATATATTTTTATGAAAGTAACAAATAGACATATGTGCTTATAAAGGAAGTCAGTGAATGATGAAATGCCTGAAAGGATATCGACACAGCATATTTTCTTAGATTTTCTTTCAAAATAAAAACTTCAGTAACTGTTATGTTTTAATATTTAAAATTAATGAATTAATCAGCTCAAACCTTTTCAACCCTTTGCCCTACGATTTTATTTAACCTCCTAATTTGATGACACCACCCGTTTGGGATATTTTTTATTATTTTAATCTATTTAAGATGGTAAAGGATACTTTAAACATTTAAACGTGTGCAAGTGATTTTTGTATTTAAAATTAATTGTTATGTTGACTTAATTACGGATTTAAATAGCAAAAATTCTGTAATTCGACGCATGTGTAAGACACGTTGTTGTAGGTTAAGGGGTTAAAACATTCCACTCACAACTCTTTTTCGGAAGGAAATTCGAGAACACTTTTCTGTCTGAACGAATTTGCATCGACTGAGAAATTGGAAAAACAAGCAAGAAAACAAAATACTAATCAATGATACTTAAAAGGAAATTCAATTGAAAAACTTTATTTGATATATTTTAATGAAATCTTCTAAATACAGATGCACTTCAGGAATATTTTTGATTAAAAACATTGAAGAATTTGAAGAAAATAAAAGGTTAAGTGTTTCACAGCCCCATTTTTTTCGATGCAACTATTGTACGTACACTCAACCCACAGTTTCGGAATCCATCATTTAGCTGTTGTGGACAACCAAAAGAAATCGGCATAATGCTGCAAGGAAATCACTTCATAAAACAATATTTTAAAATTAAGTCAGAAAGAATACGAAATATGACATTCTACACATTTTTCTAGAAATATCGCGTTAGAGATTTTTAACTGTCTGAGACTATCTACGAAATTAAGTCTACTATATGCTACAATTAAGTCCACTATATAATTCAAGTAAGTCTAAAACTATAAAATTAATTTAACTATTAGCTTAAATATTTCCATGAAAGTTTTACGGCAGAACAAATTAATTCAATTCACGCTTTATTATTTTTCAGCAGTCGTAGTAGAAATCTATAAAAATGAGAGCAAGTAATATATGAAAAATTAATTTTGAATTGAAATTTTTGATTAGAAATAATGCAATAAAAACTGAGGATTTTGATTAAAATTTCTTTATTTTAATTTTATTAAAACATTCCTCTTTCAAATTCAAAATGCAATTAAATATTCTTTTAATTAACTAATTAGTAAATTAATCAAACTTTATTTGTTCTTAGTAATCTCTGAAAATTTGAAGAACTGTTTAAATATCCAAAATGTACATGCAAATATGAATAACATAAGAAATCGTGCTCACAAATAATATGTATTTATAAATCTAAAATTAATTTTTTTAACAATCTCAATCTAACAGCCTTAAGACAATATGATATCAGATATACCTATTTTTCAAAACACAGTTTTCTTGTAATGCTATTTTAATAAAAAATAGAAAATATTAAATTAATAATTAATTGTATTTATATGGATCATTTAACAGAATCCAAGTAAATAATTCGCATACACCAAAATAAATATTAAGACTAAAACATAGTTATTCATTTCACTAAAGAAAATCCATCAGGGAATGAACGTATAATTTTTTAATTAAAATTAACAGTTATGCTTGAATTAAAAAAATATTGCATAGAACAAATAATTTATATTTGTCTTAACTGATTATGATGCAGTATTATCTAATTTCTACCCGCCTATCATTATCAAGAAACTAGGAATACAAGCAAATGCAGAAAAATAAATAAGGGATTTTTTAGAATATTTTTATCATTTAAAGTTTATAAGGAAGCTTTAAATTCAATAAAAATAATTCCAAAGAGTTCTTCTTAAACACATTCAAAAGTGTGGCTCCAAACACTAAAAGACTGAAAATTACTATGCTGCTGACTTAATTTAGTTTAAGATTCTCATTAATTTAAATATATCAAATTTTTATTCAATGATATAGAAAACGTACCCACTCATTACACGACTGAAATTAGTTTTATTAACGAAAATATAGTTTATTCAAAATTGAACTGAAGAAAACATACAGAAATTTATGGTAAACAAGGTCGAGGTAAAGATTAAAATCAAATACATCTACATTTAAGAACTCGTAAGAACGTTGATATCTTTTAAAATTCAAAAACTCTTAAGGTGGTATTAAGCATAATAAAAATAATTCAAAAGGTCTCTTGTTAAGTCTTCATGTGTGATTCCAAATACTAGAAATCTGGAAATCAATGTTTCACAGAGTCACTTCCACTTTAATTTAGCAGAATTTGATTCAATGAGGAAAAAACATATTAACGCATTACGTAACAAATTATGTTTTCCAGTCGAAAAAATGGTTTATTCTATACTGAAGAAAATAAACTATACAGAAATTTATCCTAAGCAAGGACGAGATAAAGATTAAAACCAAACACATCTATATTTTATAAGCATTGTTAAAGTTTCATGGATGTTATTAGAATCGTTGAAGTGTAAACTTTGGTATCTTCCTGATGAAGGTTATCGCTGCAAAATAAACGTGATAGTCGGCAAAAAATGCATAAATCCTCTATGGTAATATGCACTGGAAGGAAAAAAGAGACTTAGACGTTGACAAACAAGCTCTCGTTTTATGACCTGATTTGGCGTAAAAGTTTTCTCTCAGAGGATTTCTGTAAATTAAAAGAAAAACGTAACTCACGCAACTTGAGCGTTAATGTTTGACAAAACTGCATTTTTTACGACGTGCGTTTAGCTGAAAAAATTTTTATTTGCTGAAGTTAGAGTTGAGGAGACAGATTTTCAATTTAGATAAACATTTTTTCTGTGTGTCCATGTAATTCATTATCTTAACTTCGATTGTATGGCATGATTAATTTCAAATTTAAATAAAGTTTTTGCATGTTAAAATTTTAAATAATAGTTAATCATTTGTTAAAACTATTTGAAATTATGCCATTCTGAAAGAAATAAAATCAATTATTAACACTCTAGGAATAGAAATTTTGCTATGCGAGATAAAATGCTTAAGAATTGCGATGATTTTGAGACAGACATTGGATACTTTTATTTCAGTAATATTTTCACATTATAAAAATAATCTAATCACATATTTTTATGAACGATTAACTGTCAATTTTAGTTATAAAAGTAATTATTGATGTTACGATAAAGGAATATGAGCTCTGGAAGCGGAAATTATTCTTTAACGTAAAGAAAAGATATCGCTGATAAACTCAGATATAATCGTTTCACGATTTCTTAAAAGTATAATATGTATAAGTTCGAAACGCCAAATGCTAATAATTAGCTTTTAAAAATGTGAAAAAAGAAACTGTTATATGAAAATATACAGTTTTTTTTCAATTTTTCTTAACGTAGAATTTTTTTTATTTTTGAAAATCAAGTACGCATATATAAAATTCTTCGCATTGCATGGATATAGAATTTTATACTATAATATATATAAGCGTTATGCATCTGTTTTACATGCATTTTTATTTCATTCAGGGCCGTAATACGTTTTTAGGATACTATTTATAAGGGAAATTTTCATTAGCTTTTAGATTTTCAAGTAATATGATATTTCATATTTTTTAAATTTTATTTTTGATACACTAAAATGAAACTAAGTTCGCTTTAATTTGTGAACATTTACTTACATATTATGCTGATTTTCAGGTGATTTTATACATAATTATTTTTTCTGAGTTTACTGATTCGTGGTTATGTATTTGCAGATTATCACATCACAAGACATTTTCTATTTGCTATTAGAAACAAATACGTTAAGATACAAATATTTTCGTGCTGTTTTATGTTGAAAACATTTAATTTTTTAATGTTTTATATTTTAATTTGTATATAATTTTAACCTGGAAAAATCCCCATTATTTACAACTCATATTTCGATGATTTCCGTTTTCGGAAACGTCCCAATTCCTTTGAGCTATATTTTTTCTAGTCTTTAGATTTGAAACGAATTATTAGACTCAGATAAATTATATTATCACCTGTCTGTCATTTTGTAGAGAAAACATTTCATAGCTCGAAATTCATCGTATAAAAATGCATTCAAACATTAAATTTAATCAAGGATTTCAGAAACGCTCGATCCTCAAATATTTATTTTGTATTCTAGTAAAATCTTGTTTATCTTCTTATTGGCTGTAAGGAACTGTGTATTCTGTTACACTTAAAAGTCTGTTACACTTCTAATCTGTTCTGTTACACTTATAATCATACATTTTTTCCCTTACAGAAATATTTTTTTAACCTTCCTATTGGTTGTAGGAGAGTGCACTTTGTACTACAATTAAATGGGTAATCATATGTATCATAAAAATTGGTCAAATTGCTATAATAATTAATGTCTCAATAATCGTTAAGGTATTTTCTTGCACTTTTTCTTCTATGTAAAAATTCATAAAGAGGAAGAAATCTCTGATCTTAATGTAAACAAAATTGTAATTATTATTTTTAGGTATCCAAAATAATTTTAATGTATGTTCAGTAAATATGCATACATCTTCAATAGGTAATAATTTCTCTTTGAGAGGGAAACAATGCTCAAAATATTTTGTTTTTTGAAAATGCTTCGTTTTAGCGACACTTTTCAGTAATAGTTCTTGTTTTTAAAAATATTATTAGTTGTTTTTATTTGATTCAGTCGAAAACAAAAATTATATTAAACTTAGCTTTATTAACATTAAGAAGAATTTTCCCCGGGAATGTCGCAGATTATTAAAGTACTTGAGAATTAGTTGTTACTACAATGTGTATGATCAGAAAATGAAACAACTTTCCGCAAAAAGTTTTGGTTTATATAATGACATTTTTTTCAAAACTATAGCAATCAAACGCTTCGTAATGAATAAATTAATTCTAATTATAACAAATGATAAGAAAAAACATTTGTTCTAACAGTGTGATTTTTAAACAACAGTCCTATATGTTGAAATAATAGTAGATTTCTATTAATTTTTATTCTTATCAGACTTTATCTTTCGACTCAGAGAAAATTTAGATGTTTAATTAATAAATTTATTTTTAATTGGAAATCTTGATTTAAAACTAAAGAGTAGACATACTGAAATACTATCCTTTTATTTTTTCTAGAGTTTTTTTCTATGAATTTAAATATCAACTACATTAAAAAATAAAATCAAAATATTTTTCCCCATTTAAAAATTCTGCATAGATATGTTTGTTGCAGGCTTCAAGATTATGTAATAAGAATGAGTTTAAAATATCTGATGTCATATGAATAGCCTTGACTTGATTCTGTTGAAAACAAATAAAAAATGTACGTTCCTCATAAATGAATTAAACTATAAGAACTATTGAAAACGTTTCACACGGCTAATTTAGCTTTAAATATTCATTTTTCCCCCTGAAACTATTCAAAAGCAGTAGTAGAAGCGCATGTTTGTGCTGGTACTCAATAAAGGATGTTCTAGCAGTTTGAAACTAGTTTTCCAAAGAGTATTTTCCGCTAGATCACTTTGCTTTTTGCATTGTATCTTATTTTGAACTGCACTATGTATACTTGACTCACTTTTGGTTTTAAAGGTAATTGAGGGAGTATATAAGCTCTCTCCCAGAGCGTTTTTGGCTGAGATGGACACTTCGTAGACCGTTCCTTGCTCCAGACCACTCAATAAGTAGGAAGTCGTATTCATAGGAATGTGGACGAAAGAAACGGGCGCCCCTTTATTCTTTTGAATGCGAAGCTGATAGGATTGAGGCAAACCTCCATCAAATCCGGGAGCCCAGACCAGAAGTGCTCCTTGATGGGAAACATTCAAAGATTCAAGTGCTTCAGGTGGATCTGGAATACCTGGAAGAACAACAGCAAACAAATACTTAAAGCCTGTTGATGGTTTTTTCTAGCTTCGTTGTGTTGCAAAACCGAAGCAATTATAGGATAGAAAATTATTACAGCATAGACGTAGATATATACATAGAATTATTGATAGCAAGTTGCTTTAAATCCTAAATGCTTAAATAAACAGCATCTAACCATTCCTTCAGACCTATATTACAACTATACTGCTAAATGTATACAAACGTTGAAAATTATTTTCAGTTTTGTTGTATTGTAAATCTGAATCAAATAAGATAGGAGTTGTTACAGTATAGATATCTTTATTGCTTAGATAGTGGTAACAAATTAAGTTTTATTAAATCTGGATTCTGGACTCTAACAAGATCTGAAATAAATAAGATGACACAATAAAGTTTCTTTAAAACCGTATAAACATTATATTATTAAATGTATCGTATCGTTTATGATTAGCTCCAGTTTTACTGAGTTGTAAAAATAAAGCGCATTAGATTTGAAATGTTGCAGAATGAAATGGCAATGTGATCAAGAGTGTCAGTTTCATGCAAACGAATATTTTTATTTAAATTTTTCTTGCATATTTTCCTCAGATAGATGCATATTTAAGAGTCACTAAAGGCAGATGAACTATAATTTTGTTAAACTGAAGATTGTAGGTAAAGTTTCAAATTCAGTAAATTTATCAATTTAATACTTCCACTTTCCATTCGTTGCTCACAAAAATTTAAAATAATAAATGGGTTGATTCAGAATGTAATCGAACATTTTGTAAATATTAGTGTTTTTAAATTGTTCGTATCGTACAGTTTACATAACACTGAAGACAAATTTCATCATGCTTGTCTATCAGTTTTTCATCCAATGTAAGAAACCATTTTGTATTTCTTCATTGCTGTAGAGATTTTCTCTCTTTATTACTACTGAGAACATTTTCAGAATATTATGATCTTATTTTTTCTGCCGTTAAGGAGAAAGAAATTGGTAAGGCTCCCAAAAGATGTAAGCTTTAACCCTCTAACTTGGAATTATTGTGAATCGCAATTTTTATGCAATTCTCGCAAATTACAACGGAAGAATTTTGCAAGTAACTGAATTGGTTAACCGCTAAAATATCACATGACTGACAATTATTATTGTTTGTCATTTAAATGAATCCACAATCACATAATATCCAAAATTGTATGAAAAAATAATAGGCTGCCGATACAAGAAAATTAAATATATTGTTAAGTTCTTGGTTGGATTTCTTTTGTAAATTAATTTATAAATAAAATTAATACTGTTTATTTACAAACTGTAGTTTTTCGCTTCTGCTTCTGATACAAAATTAAATTTGCTGCTATTGTTTGTTCTGCGAATCTTTAGCGGTACAAAATTGCATTTTTCTTAAAAATTTTATTGCATGAAAGTTTTGAAATATAACTTCTTAAGCTCCTTAATACTCAGCTTCATTAGAATCTCAAGGCTACCACAATAAATAAATTTTAAAATTCTCTGTACTACGAAAAGAAGAAAAAGTTATACTTGTTTTATAAAACTAAGCGATAAATTTTTTTTCTCTGAGGAAAGTAAAGGATATTTGAGACCCTTAACAATAAATTCTAACAATTAAATATGCATCAGATGCATAGATAGGGTAAGTGAAACGAAATTCCGAAACAAATTTGTTTTAACCCTAAACTGTATGAATATTTAAAATTTTCGTTGAAAAGTTACATAAATCTATATAAAAAGTACAAGGAATGCATGACAAATGATAAAAAGTTTTATTTTGAACTTAAATACTAATAAATAATAATAATGTAAATAATTTAAAATTATTAATCGGTATATAAAATTTCTTAAAATTTCAGTATAATATAGAAACCTCTAAGAGATCTCCCAACCCTTCTCAAATAAACATTCGTTGTTTGAGACAATATTCCTTTCTAGAAACAAAAATTTATAATCTATTAATTTTAAATAAATTTTTTAATTAAAAATTAATGCATTAAAAGAAAAAAATGATTGTGATGCTGAATCAAATACTTCCTGAGTATTGAATTAAATAAATAAATATTGCCATACCTCTGTTTATTTCAATTTTTAAATTTCTGAATTTTAAAAGAGAGATGCTGCTTATTACAGACTTTCTGATTAGTCTCATACATAAATTTAGAACTGAACAAAAACATTAATAGAGATGCATTATCCTGAAATTAAACTGATCAGAAAACAAATGTTATAAAGAAATGCAATTCATCAATTATTCCTATAACAAAGTGAATGGATTAAAATATCCATCAAGAGATTGTTCAATAATTTAATTTCCTGCGAGAATCCGAAGTTTTGCTTTTCTACAGTTCTGACGAGGTTGCATGGCAATAATATTGATCTCAAAATAATTTGGAAGTTATAGAACCAGCGGGGAGAACCCTTTCTAAAAATATATGGTTATCGACTTTTGAATGATATACGAACCTCACAAAGATCCTCCAAACCACCCTCAAATAAACATCCTACAGGAGAAAATTCATGCATAAATTCTCTGAAAATTTGCCACATTGCAAAATGAGATGGATTTTGTCTCAAGATCTTCATGAATAATGACATTTTCAACTGTAGCCCCAAACTGTTGACACAAGGTTTGAGAGTAATATTGTGGAAACCCTACATGGTTGCCAGTCTGTTTGCATAGAGTTGAAGAGAATCCGTAGTTATGGATTCAGGAGGGAAACAATAATCCCTTTCTGGATTGTAAATAGAAGAGTTTCGACTGAATAGAGGCTAGGCAACTGGAGACATTTATCTTGTAGAGCAGATGTTATCGATTTGGGGAGATATGAAAATGTTAATGAATAAAATAATGAAAGTTCCTTTACAGTGAAACTATGGAAGGAGCAATTATATTAGCTGAAAAGAACATTGATAACGCATTTAAGTTTTCCTAACATTTTGAATACGAATAGGGACGTGATGCTTTTAGAGGAAGCCTTTAATCTTTCTCCATCAGTTATCATCCTTGATAATGCTTCAGAATCTAATTACTACGTGATTTACAAATATAGAAGATATATTTGTGAAATATTTGAGTCCATTAGTAAAGGTAGATTATAGATTGTTTATAAAAGTTTAGCCGATAATTTAGAAACTTTAAATTTAACCAAAGCCCAAATTAAAAATAATTTCTGGCATTATGAAAATGAAGCGGTATAAAGAAAGGAATAATATTTGTTCAAGTTTTAATCCTGCGGGTTCGTATCGGGTTATAATCCAATCAATTTTCTTCTGAATCCCGTGATTTCTGGTGAACAGTATACTTCCTATTATTGCCTTGGTTACGTTATACTATTATAACGTTGCATATAAGTAATTATTCGCTTCGTTTGAAAACTGTGGTGATCTCTTTGAAAACGTAGCCTCTAAATAGCGATTTAAAAGTTTTTGCAGTTGGAGGGTTAAAATGCATCATAACTTAGATGATACTAGAAAAAAAAGAACTAAGAAATAAAATGGAAAGAAATTTCACAATGCATTTGTATCCTTAAGTTATGAAATACATCTTCTGAAATGTTCTGTTTCATCATTTCAACTGTATTCCTATTTCAATGTCGATCCTCCATAACTCATCTTCCCTCACAATAATCCGAATTCAGAACAAGTGTTATACAAACGATTGATAAATACAAATTGTTAAAAATGCAGACTTTCCGGCCCAAAGGTGTTTAAAATTCTTTTACAACGACAGAACCACGTATAATTACTCTTAAGTTTCAGTTGAATTAAAGCGGGGAAATCCTCTATTTCTTTGCAGGATAATGGTACAATTATTGGCGGTGCGTGCATACAAACGACTACGGACTTCTTGTCAGATTACTGGCACGGATGGCGTTATCAAATCTGCTGCAGATATGCGCTGTTTCAAATAATCCAAACTGCAGAAATTTAGCTGCCGCACAATCATTTTAATGAAGTCTCACGTTAAATGATGGCATGAGCAGAGATCCGGAAGTGCAGGCAGTAGCATCTACATGTTGGCTGGCATTCAGCGTGTGACTGCTGCGAAAAGCGAACCAAATCAGCTGTCAGTCTTGAATACTCGACCATGCAAGAAAATTTAGATAAAAAAATTTGGATAGATCCTCTATCGGCGTCATACCCCCTTTAATCACATATGATGTATTATTTTCTTAATTTAAACCATCAGCTGTGCCTACTTTTAGTTTTGATATCTTGTATTTTTATTTCTTCAAAAGTATGTTATATTTGTTTTTTGATTGTTTGAAAAGTTTTTTTTTAAAGTATGTTATATTTGAATCGATTGAGGTTAAAAGGGGACTTCTGACATCTAGCAGAGAACTGCTGTATTGATATTAACCCTTTATAAGGCCATTTTTTCTAGTAGTGGTATAATAACAAAACTTTGTCATTGAGATTAATTTAAGATAAGAAATTCATTTAATTCATTGGATGACATTATTGTTTGTTAATTAATTTTATTAATTAATAATTAATTACCAAGTCAGATACTTCGTTATGGTTTGATATAAGAAACTTGAACATCTAGGGGTTTTTTTTCATCGAAAAATTTGGCGAAAACTTACGCCAACCTTAAAAAATGCATTTAAAAATTGATGAATTTGGCGGGTTACACACAGGATTCATTCACCTTCATCAAATTAAAAACGAAAATAAAAATGTAATTCCCATCGAGAATACAGAAGTTATTTGTGAACATCTTTGGTATGTTTATGTTTTTTCAGTTTTAGTCATATTAACGTCCTGTTTTGAAGAAACACGAGGGCTATATTAAGACGGACATCGTAAAATTGAACCGTGGCCAGGTGACTTAGCCTTCGTGTGAGTTAAATAGTTACATTCTTAGCATTCTTAAATTTGTTTGGCATATTTTTTAATTTTAAATTTCCAGTTAGTGAGTCAAGCCTACCTATTTCTAACCTGTTAGAACCTATTATCTTTATTTTAATATTGCTGTTTTTTCCCTTATTGAAAGCCCATTTTTTATATTCAGTTCAGTAAGAATCATGCTATAGTTTAAACATACCAAAAAAACTTTTTGTAACCCATTTATATGTGTTCTTATTGAATGGTTCATTAAGTTTAAATTTATCTTGGATATAGATTTTAATTCTCTACTTTAAATTTCCAAATTTATTTCGATTTATTGCTTCGAAAAATACATTCCAGAATTAAACTTTCAGAAATTCCAAAAGTTCATATAATAATTAAGTTATGTTTTGACATTTAAGCAGTTTCTTTGCATGCATTCTGTAAAGGTAATTAAAATGCCCCAATAAAGGGGAATAATATTTCAATCAATAAAGAGGAACTAAATAAAGTGAAAGCTCCTATTCTTAGACTTGTTTAAACAAATTAAATGGAGTCAGAAAATATCATTAATTTTCTGGAGGGGAAAAAGTCCTTGAAGAACACTCCAATAACAAGAAAATATGACTGGTAACAAACACAATCACCAAGTTAAAGTTACTGGGAAAAACACAAAAAAGGATATATCTCCAAGAATTCAGTATTAAGCTTATATAATGAAAAACAAATATAGGCAAAGGAATGATAGTGATTGCATTTCTTTGCCTTCATCATAAATTTAACATGGGGCATTTTTTCATTGGATAATATGCAGAAGAGAAATATTTCTCTAAAGTGTTTAAATTGATTGCCTTACCAATGAGAACAGAATTGAATTTGACAAATGATTTAAATTTGAAAAAGAATTCCTTTCCTTGCTTATGAAATTGCATGTAAGGATGAATGTTCATTTATTCTTGAAAACTAAAGAAATGTTGAAATTAAATTATGGAGCAGCGAATTGCTGCTTCTTGAACTTTCAATTAGAAATGATAACAATGCCATTTATAATCTGTTAAGCTAAAAGAAATCCTAAAATTTCTCTTTCACATTCTCGATTGTGCCTTGATAATTTTTTAATTCCTCTTTTCTAACGAATTGCTTTAAAATTCAGAAATACCCGCAAAATATCAAATAAATGAAGAATTATTTGTTTTCCAACAGTTTGAGAACAGTGTTGTAATTCTAACTACAACTGTTTTAATTTTTTTCTTGATAAATATATTTCAAACATAACAGCAAAGAAAAATATCTTATGTTTTCTATCCAAATAAATTACAAACATTAATTCGAAAAATTTGAGTTTTTATACTGTTGATAAATTATTTTTCAACCCAAACAGATAAGAAAAAGTAAAGTAAATCTTGGATACCGCCGTTTCTAAAAGAAAATTAAGGCTTGAAATTCAAGGAGACTGAAGCCGGGGACATTCAGTATTAATTTAATGTCTGGCTGGAAATAAAGCCACGAATTTCCGTGACAGAAGTAAATGCTCCACTACTTGTGCCATTAAGCGGATGTTTTTTCATCTGTTTACCTCTGCTGAGAGGCACTTACTCTTACATGACTTTACATTTGTTCTTTTAGACAATTTTCTTTCTCTGTAGAATAAAACTGAGTGCATAAAAATGCCCCGTTTACATTTATTTACTTTTTTGTCTTTACTTTCTTTTCATTCTAAACTGCGCAGTGATGCATATTTAATTTACATTAAATTTTGACTCAATTTAGTTTTGAATAATTTAATAAAGAATAAAAATATTTTTCCTCCTGTCACTTAATTTATATGTACACATTTTTACACAGAAATAAGAAAGTTTTTATTTGTTGAAGAAATTTGTAATTAAAGAATTAAATTTTTAAGTGATTTTATTGAAGCGATTCAGATAAAAATTTTAAAGCTGTTCTTTATTTTTTATACTTATTGGGGTAGTGGTGGTCTGATGGAAAATTCTCGGCCTCGAAATCCAATGCTACTAAAGATCCGACACGAATGTATACCTAATGCAAGTTAAATCCGACTCCAGTGTTGAAACGTTTCCCACTGTTGAGGAGTGAAAACTTGGAAAGGGGAGGGACAATAAAATAAACAACTAAGCTCACACTTTTTATAACGTCGATATAAATGTAAACTATCGAATTATATCCTAGAGAGCATTCGATAGTTTGCATTTGTATCGACATATCGGACTTCATTCATTGTATGATGTGTATTTTGTGTCACTAAATATTAAAATATTATATCATTGTATTTGTATCGACATATCAGGCTTTATTCGTTGTATGATGTGAATTTTATGTCACTGAATATTAAAATATTATATCAATCTATTTGTATTGACATATCAGGCTTCATTCATTGTATGATGTGTATTTTGTGTCACTAAATATTAAAAGATTATATCACCACCTTTGTCTCTCCATTTATTCTATATACAGTAAAAACTCGGTAATCCGGACGGTACATGGAGAATGATACAAACCCGAATCCTGCGCTGATCCAACCGATGGATCAGAATGTTATTCAAAATATCAAGCTGGGATATCGGAAGTTGCTTCTTACGACGATTCTCAATGATTCTCTGCACAATGAAAACTTGGAAAAAACACAGACAAATGTAAATTTAAAAGATGTCATGTCCAGTCTTGCTAACTGGGCATCTCTGTCTACATTGCTGATCAACAAGTCGTGGAAAAATTTGCTTCCCAATTTTATTGATTCTGTAAACTCCATCAAAATTTCTCATTCTGAGGCTAACACTTCATTACAGTGGGCTGAAGAACAAAATTTTGAAGCACACGGAAATTATGCTCCTCAGACGTTTAAGAGACCGCGCATTTGAAGTAAAAATTGGAACGGCCGCCCAAAGAAAAATCTCTGACTTTTTTGGACACTGGTTATGTTCATTCACGTGCATATGTAGTAATTATGTATGTACGTATCATGTTCATTCAATTTATCCATACAATGTTAGTTCATACAAATATACCATAGTACCTATACACACAATTTTTGAAAAAAGTGTTTTACGTTATTTTTTAAAAACCTCGCTAATCCGGAAATCCCGATAATCCGGACGTCCATGTGCCTGAATTCGTCCGGATTACCGGGGTCCTACTGTATAGCAAAATCTTTATTCGCAATTCAACATTATATTTAAATTCCTTTAATTTAAAAATTTCCATGTTTTGTTCTGTTTCTTCTAGAATAAATTTTTTATAATTCAGAATTAAAAGACTTCATTCAGGTATTATGTCTATTTTTGTTGTCTGCCTACGGTTATTATACTGTTAATAATAAAGTTAACAATAATGAAGTCTTCAAAGTAGTTTAAAGAAATAGGTCCCATTGTTTCAGAAATTCTCCTTTTCTTTCATGATCATACATTTAAATCAATATCTAACATTTGCAGCACTAATTTTATTCTTCTATATCTGTAGAGAATTCAATGCAATAAATTGAAGAATTAATAATTTAAGTATCTATTTTATCCTCCTGTTGTTATTCACTCTCTTTAATATATTTTACACCGTATTTCAAAGAACATCAAAGGCCTTTATCAGAATCTTTCATATTTCCCATCTTTATTCATGAAACAGAATTATTTATATTTCTAAGAAGATCAGTAAGATAAGAAAACGAATCAACAGATAGAAAATGACAGTAAGTACGATTTCACTGAAACTAATATTTAATTCATTGGATTAATTACACTCACATTATAAGTATTTAGAAAGGAATCAAAAACCATAACTAGTATTTTACACCTTCCTCTCTGCATCATTTAGAAATCTTTGAAATTCTTTATTAGAATCAGATTATAAACATTTTTCATCGGAATTAGCATATTCTATGATGCTATAAAATTAAAACATTTTTATCTGAATATTTTAAATGTCCGATTTTTATTCAGAAAACCGTATTATTATACATGTAATAAAAGTAGTAACAGAAGCAAATAAATCAACAACTAGTTAGAGAGCGCCAATTGTCGTGATTTTCCTGTAACTAATCTTTAATTCATTGCGAACGAGAAAAATTCAAACGAGAATAAATCGGCAATTAGTTAGAGATGATTTATTTAACACATTTACATAATAGGATTTCATAAAAGAACGAAAACGAAGAATCGCAAATAATATTTTCCAACTTCTCACTCTAAAGTTTTTAAATGTCATCTAATTTTCCACTCAGATAAAGAGAATTATGGAATATTATTATAGAAATTATTCAAAAGTATTTAACATATTGCATGACTACTATTACAATAAGAGCTGTTATCAAAATCTTGTAAACCTTCCATTTTAATTCAAGAAGCCGAATTAATTTTACATCTAGAAAAAATATTAACATAAAAATATGAATCAACTGTTCAAAGAACGCAATTTTTTGTGAATTCATTGTAACCAATTGTTGATTTATTGCATGAATTACTTGCCACAAGAATATTTTACACACTACATAAATTAATTTAACATATTATATAATATTATTATATTCAGAGATCTTGTCAAAATCTTTTTAACCGGCCATTTTTATTCAAGAAGCAGAATTACATTGTCATCTAACAAAGACAATAGACAAGAAAATAACTCAACATTTAGAAGACGCTATATATCGTGATGCCACTGTAACTAATTGTTAATTCATTGCATGAATCACTTCCAATATGAATACTTTACTTATTGCATATTACATGAGTCACTTAATCACATCGCATGGTACTATTATATTAAAACTTTAAACAAAATCTTTTAAACCTCAGACTTTTATTCAAGAAGCCGAATCGATTATACATCTAACAAAAGCATTGACACAAGAAAATAAATCAACAATTACAGGACGCCATTTATCATACTTTCGCTGTAACCAATTGTTAATTCATTGCATAAATTACTTTCCATACTCACATAATAAGTGTTTATTAAAGAACGAAACCGTGGAATCATAAATAATATTTTACACCTTGATGCTGGAAATCTCCCATATATCCACGAATTTCGTTATCAGATATAGAAAATTATTCATTCCATGGTACTAAGTACATCGCGTGAGAAACACTTAGCATTTGCTTATCGATAGTCTCCCCTACTTCTCAATAAATCACTAATTCCTTATTTCCATGAATACTCGTTTTGAGACCAGAGCGTATTTAATGACGATATTTCAAATGTTGCATAGCCCCAGTAGGATTCAGCAACCTATCATCCTTAAAAGACTTTAGGGATATTAAGTACACACGAAGCAGAGATTCAAATAATTTAAGTGCATTAGTTGCAGCATAAGTATATTTTGTTAAAGCTTATAAAGAGAAATGAGAAGTTATTGAATTCAAACCAATAACCAGGATGATTAAAGCATTATGGAAGCGGGTTTCGTGTGGTGCATTGAGATTTTGGGTGAGATCGAACGCGAAACTTATGTTACTAATTCAACACCTAATTGTAAACAATTTTAACTTTCCTTGAATATATTTATGAAGTGCAAGTTTGTTTTATTGTGTAAATATTAGATGTTATTTTAGAACTGCGGTTTATTTCTTCGGTGGTTTAATTAATAATGTTGAAATAAATTAATCAATAAATGAAAATTTTCGGGTTGTGTTAAAATCACTTTTTGTTTTTATTTAATAGTAAAGGACAGTTTGAACTATTAAATTACCTGTAAGTTTCAAAGATTATTGAATTCAAAGTAACGATTATGGAAACGGATTTTGTATGATGCAATGAGATTTTGGTGAGATCGAACGCGAAACTTATGTTACTAATTCAACACCTAATTGTAAACAATTTTAACTTTCCTTGAATATATTTATGAAGTGCAGGTTTATTTCATTGCGTAAATATTAGATGTTGTCCAAATAAAGATTTTAGAACGGCGGTTTATTTCTTCGAATTTCAATTGAAACTATAAATTTCGCTGAGGTGTGGTCTGGTTAATAGTGATGTAATAAATTAATTCATAAATGTAAATTTGCAGGTTGTGTTAATATCACTTTTTGTCTTTGCAAAATAGCTAAGGACAGTTTGAACTATTTAATTACATGTAAGATTCAAAGGTTATTTAATTCGTTATAGAAATTGTATATATCATGCTTAATACATATCATAAACTTAATAACCTTAAATATACTTACAAACATAAAGCATAATTAACCTTAAGCCTGAATTTCCCTCTGGTTCTTTTTCAGTGCCAGAATGACAGTTTAGTTATATAGACGCCCCGTTTTGAAGCAATACATGTGCTATCTTGGGATGAAGCAATACATGTGTTATCTTGGGATGAAGCAGTACATGTGCTATCTTGGGACTGACCACGTAATATTTAACCGCGGTGAGACAATGAGGCTTCAGTGAAATCGGACTTCAAACCTGGAACCCTCCGTCCACGAAGCCGACAACTTACAAATAGGCCACCGCGGCGCTCAGAGACATGGAAGAAGCGATTTAAGTACTCAATATATTTTAAATTGGCATTAAATTAATAAATGCTTTTGCAGAATACTAATGAACTGTATGCAATAATATTTTTTAATCTAAAATGTTGGCTAACAATAATGATACTAATGTATTTCAGCTTTATATTTTTACAAAACAGTATAATACATACGTTTCAGATTCGGATACATAACCTACATGTTAATTTCAATAATATTTTTATTATAATTTTTTGCAAAATATGGTTTATTAACACTAAAATTGAGGTCATATATATATTTTTGATGAATTTGGAGTAGTATTTTATTATTCGCTTCTGCTTTTTTGGATTTAAGTGAAATGAGACTTTATTTAAATAAATTTAATTTACATTTTATGCTTGATTAAGTATGTGTTTGTTTCAGTTTATACAGTTTTCGTTAATTTTATTAATAAAGTTTGTGAATACCTTTCATGGATGTATAATTAATTGAATTGAACTTATTAGCAGCCGTGAAAATGTCAAAGTGCTAATTGAACTTTCATAACTATTTATTCACCCTAATTAATTTACTTAATTCAACTGTAGTGACTTCGTTGAGAATATTCCTTAAAGTCTCAGTATATTACTTTTACACCTTGGAGCTCCTGAATAGTTATGAATATTTTTTAGCATTCAGTTAATTCATTTCGATTGGATATTTTAAAAATTTACCTCGAGTTTATAAAGTAGTTTTTTATTCATATTCTTTCTGAAATAACTAGACTTGTTTCTGGAAGATTTCTTCTGAAATCAATATACTAAAAATAAGTTCGAAATATTTTACTTAATAGATATTAAAGAGAAGAATTAATTGCACTCCCTTCAGCAATGATATGGAAGAACGGAACACAAGAATTGAAATCCTTTGGGATAACTTCAAGCATAGAAAATTCTGCGAAAATGTATAATTTAGAAAACTAAATGTAATGGTTTTCGACATGAAATGGATTTTAATCTGTATTTTTAGAGCTTTTAGAAAATTATTGAAGGCATTTCCAGAATAAAAAGATTTTATAAATTTTAATGCATAATAACTTGTTTTAAGTGAAATAAAAGACGTTTTAAACACCTGAAAATTATTAAGATAATATTGAAAAATGAAGTGTCACATGTAAAAGTTATGCCTCCTCTACACAATTATATACCAAAATTAAGAGGAAAACTAATATCGAGTCAACCAACACATAGTGTAGCATGACTACCTGCCAGCAGCTTGTTTCTCAATGGATGGGTGAAGCTCCAATCATTCGCAAGGCATATATTCTCGTCCCTGTTTCTGCTGTACTAAGAGTTTAACAAGAAGTCGTTTATAGATTTTGATCTTTCGTCATCTTCAACCTCTACACTACGCACTGGTGCATATTTACACAACTTGTAATTTTGCTTTTTTAAAGCTACATTTTCAAACTTTTATGTTTTTAAAGTTATATTTTAGTCTTTTAGAAATTAATTTTGAATAATTTTATAATTAATTTCTTATGTTTTTGACTTGAAGTACGATATTTCTAATATAGAAATTTTTAAAAAGCATTTAAAGTTTATGATTTGTTTGTCTTAATTAACTAAATATGATTGTTTTTCTGTATTCCTTTCACTCATTTGTCGTATAGATTTACAAAATGCTATTATAAAAAATATGTAATGTTAAGAAAGGTCATCTTTGTAGAAGATGGAATTTATAGATAAAAATTCTTGCAAATAAAATAATTTTATAATATAAATATATAAAAATAAACTTCTTTAATAATAGAATATCAAAAATAATCATATTAAGCAATATTTACGTTCAAGAAAGATATGGTAAATAGAGAGCACTCACTTCTTTTGACAATGTTCAATGGCACAAAGTCATGGCCCATCTGATTTCCAGCAATGCACGTGTAAACGCCATAGTCCCCTTCGGTAATCGATTTCACCATTAACGTGCTCCACCATTCATTACCATGTTTACGCCTTTGTCTCACACTGTATTTGAGAGAGTCCGATTGGCCGGCGCTTATAGTGGAGCCATTGAATGACCAGGCAAACGTAACGGCTGGGTAGCCCGAAGCGATGCAAGCTAATTCCGCAGAGTCCCTCTCAGCAGCAGCGACTCGCTTTTGAAGCAGGTACTTCAGAATTACCGGACGATCTAGGGAACAATTAGAAGCGATAATTAAAATCCAAATCGGAACAGTAAAAATAATGCGGCATTTGAAGTAAGGGCGAAATGAAAATTATTTAAGGAATTTTTCATTTAAGGAAAGGATTTAAGGAATTTTCATTTTCGAGATATCAGTGTGTGATTTTTAGAATGAATCACCGATTTAATGTTTTAGCCTTTAAGTTTACAATGCTCGAAAATATATTAAGGTTCCTTAAAAAAATTCTGATTATTTTAAGTTTGAAATGAAAAAAATCAGCTAAAGCTAGGAAATTAGCAGAGTACTTCAGAATTACCGAACGATGTAGGGAACAATTAGAAGCGGTAATTAAAATCCAAATAGGAACAGTAAAAATAAAGTGGTATTTAATGTTAGGGCGAAATGAAAATTAAATGCAAGTATTAAGGAATTTTCATTTTGGAGATGTCAGTGTGGGATTTTTAGAATGAATCACAGATTTAATGTCTCGGTCTTTAAGTTTACAATGCTCGAAAATATGTTAAGGTTCCTTAAGAAAATTGCTAAAAAATTCTGATTATTTTGAATTTGAAATGAAAAAATTCGGTTATCAAAAATTGGGAAATTAGAAGCGAAATGCAGTTATATATGTCATTCAAAAACTAAAACATGACTTTTTAATCGGAACGTTTAATAATATGTTTAAATTTCCGAAATTACTAAACTAATTTTGGTTAATTTACTCACACATAAAAAAATCTCCTTTATATTATGTTCATTAAAGTATTCTGGTGAGTCTTATCTTTGAAACGAATGCTCCAGTCTATCATGCCAAAGCTATGATGTTTTCATGTTCGAAACAATGCAGAGAAAAAAAAAATTCGACGTTTTCTAGTATATAAAAAGTAGGATAGTTGTAGGTATATAAAAGCAGATAGATAGATAGACCTGGGATATTTTTCTATTTATTTAAAATTTAGTATCAAGCTGATTCATGCGTTTGTTGAATAAACTAACCCTGTTGTTAACTTCCATTCCTTTATTTAAATTTAATTTATGTCTTCTTGTAAGGGCAAATGAAATCCTTTTCCAATGAAGTAATGCAATTTCCATGATAATTTTTTTTCAAATCTCTTAAACACCACTTCTTAGATTTATTTCTATTTAAGGCAATTTCTTTGATAATTTTTTTTCAAATCTCTTAAACATCATTTATGAGGTTTGTTCCTATTTATCTATTAAATATGAAGACTGATTGAATGCTTTTTTAACACAAATTTCTGTTTTTCAATTTTTCGTAAATTAAATAAATCAAAATTATAGAATGTTATTAGTATAACATCGGAAAAATTATATGAACATTTCATATGTCAAAGCGCACTTGAAATTAAAATCGCTACAATTCACTTTATTAACATTTATATACCAATAATTAGCATTTTTTGGGTAATGGGATTTAATAATATTCGCATGAACATTATCGAGGTAAGTAGCTTCGAATACCCACTCTTAGACACTATCTTGGTTCATGTCGATGTTAAATAATATCTCTCGTAAATGAATAATGGCACTTCGTAGAAACTTTAGTTTAGCTGTATTTATGTCCCGTTTTGAAGGTTTAGTTCAGTTTAGTTATATTTGCGTCCCGTTTTGAAGCAATACGAGGTCTATTTTGAACCAAGTTCAGATGACGAGTACGACACCTGAATTGGTAGCCCCTCTCCATACTTCCACACCACACCCGCACAGTAGGGTCATTTGGGATACACTGACCCAGGAGAGAGAACCTAACTGACTCCAATGATGTCTTGGGGTCCTTGTTGCTTTTAATTTATTTTATTGAAGGACTGAGGTTTTACTCTTTTTATATTTTACCGGTTTGCCGGGAACTTTATACTTGACATCTCCTCTGGAGAATGGTTTTTATATTACACTTCTTACAGTTTCGCTTTCCATTCTCTTTACTTACCGCCTGGTTCCA
Source organism: Araneus ventricosus (assembly GCA_013235015.1). Taxonomy (NCBI): domain Eukaryota; kingdom Metazoa; phylum Arthropoda; class Arachnida; order Araneae; family Araneidae; genus Araneus; species Araneus ventricosus. Next base: position 762,639 of record BGPR01000006.1, read on the forward strand.
GTGCTGTGATAATCCCTGCTTTTTTCATTCCATTTCAATTAATTTGACTTTTGAGACCCGTTGATTTTACTCCCATCTCTTGGGGTGTTTTTATTATTTACATGCTTTGAAATTTTTAGGAAATACTTTTTTTACACTGGATGACACAGTTAAAATAGGTGATACCGCTCTCCACTTGTGTTTGAGATTTTAAACTTATTACACACAGTCGGTTCCTTGGTGTGGGATTCCGTCGACGCTCTAGGGCAGCTGTTTGTCCATGAGCCCTAAATATAGATGCCTGATCCAAATCCCGAGTCTCTCCGCAGTTCTGGAAACCTGTTGCCACGAAGACAATGGACCCCAACGGTTGTCCTTTGGGTTTTTTGGCCTATGAATACTACTTTTTGACCTTGATTTTATTTTTAGATTACATAATTTTAATCTATATCTCGACTTTTGGCCTTTGTCATCATGTATAGGACTTGAGGGTACTTTTTAACTTGTGCTGCTTTTATTCAAATAACATTGTTTAATTGAGGAAGAGATCTTCCCAGATGTGCGGATGTGGATCGACGATGAATGAAAAAATTCCTTTCTTTTTATCTTAGAATAAATGTTTTACTTTAAGCATTTCTAATTCAGTGATTTCGTACAGTTTTTATTTGTGTTGTGAGTGCAGTTTTTTTTTATATTGTGGGGTTTTAATCTTTGAATTATTCATAAATATCATTTTTACTGCTTTTTCTGTGTTTGTTTCTTTTTTTTATCAATATTTTTTTTACTGTTTCTTACTTGCCTAAGAAGTTTTTAAATTTATTGCGATTAGGATGTTTTTATATTTAATATGAAAAGAGAGAGTTTATCATTCTTTTATTGCGAGTATCACTCGCCACACTTGGTGGTTGAGTACATGTAAATCAAGTTATTCTCTCCCCAGCGAGGTGGGTCGAACCATGTATATACTCCCAGCTCTCATGTATTTAAAAGTACTGCCCCTGTTCGAGCAATGCCTGTATCTTTTCATTGAAGCTAATAAATCCCGTCCTTCACATACTGGTGGGGCGGCTCTCCCCTCGCTGGTCCTTTTCTGGCCTTACACCCTTCTTGGGTAGGCCGGGCCAATGTGGGTATTTTTGCACCACACCAGCGGGAGGGCATTTGGCCCCGACGGATTTAACTTGCATCAGACCTTACACGGCGGTTCTTCGGTGGAATCGAGTTTCGAACCTGGTATCCTCCGGTCCCGCCCATTTTGAAGCAACACCAGGTCTATATTGGGATGGGCTTTGTATTTTTGAGCCGCGATCAGATGATGAAGATGATGCCTGAGCTGGCATCCCCCTTCCAAGCTCCCGCAGCACACTACAGGGGGAAATTTGATCACGACATCAAATTTACAGTACTCCAAACACACATACACGGCGAATCTTTAGTGAAATAGGAATTCGAGCTTCGAACTCTTTGGCCCCGAAGCCGAGACATACCATTAGGCCACCGCGGCCAACTTCAACGAAGTTACGTAAATGAAAAATTTCACGCTCTCAAGGACTTTAAACATTTAATTGTTGATACGAATTCTTTAAAAATTTAAATGCTTTTATATCACTGGTTACCTTTTACAAGGCTGATGCTAAAAAAGATTCGGGGAAGATACCCTAAAATGGCGTTAGGCCATATAAAAAATTAAGACATTCTACAGAAGATTTGCAAAACACTCTTTTAATCCAATGACTTACATAGGTACCATAGACTTTGGTGAAATTTGTGAGGCTCACTTACAAATCTAAGGGTCTTTTATGGACATGACAATTAAATGCTACGCAAAATGCTATTTTAGTCTAATTTATAGACAAAGCTTGTACATAAATGATATATCCACCTGTCTGTAGAGAAATCCTGCGTCTTTAATTCGTTCCTCTCTACATTTACATTCAAAAATACCCTTTCAATAAAATCCTTTTTTCACAATTTATCGAAAAATTTATTTATTATCTTATATAACATCTGGCTATTCTACACCATCCCCTGGAAGTATATACAAAAAATTAAAATGAAATATGTAATTCATACTTTGCTTAAGGATTATAAAGATATCACCAGCTTTATTCATTGCTAGGAACAGATATTAGCAAATGATATATGATATTTTTAATAAGAAAGGATACATTTTTAGTTCTACATAAAGCATTATGTGTATACTAATGCTATTATGCCAAAGCAATCAACAGAAAATATTTAACAGTTATTCAGAATTTCTTACACAATGAATATAATCGGTGTATTTCTGTTCTTAGTTTTACATTAACAGCTAACCAGACTGTGCCTTAGACAACGCTGGGATTATGTAATTTGTGGAATAGATATTCTTTAAACAAGTGTTGCGTAAGTTTTGTGCTTATCACAAAAGACAATTATTTTTCAAGATGAAGAGCAACAGAAACCAGAATCGCTGTTTGGTAAACGTTAAGAAATAGGCTATTTCAGCATTTAACCTATTCTGTAGAAAAAAACAGAATAGACAAATCAACTTGCTGTTAAAGCCTTCTTATTTTATTTTTCAACATTGTGTACTTTAAATACTGCCTGCATGTTTAATAATCTGTTTCCATTTCGATGGTGAAACTTGGGTTCACCGAAGATTATTTCCTTGGAAGGAGATTTCTTTATTAACTGTCTATTGTTGAGTTTAGTAAAGAATAGATCGAATATAAAAAAGTTGTAGAAACTCAGCATTTTTATGAATGTAACAGTATTCTTAAATGTTGTTGTTAATGCATAAAATCTGTTATTTGACGAAATAAAGTAATTATTCGTAACGTAATGAAAGCGTGAAATACATTTATACAACTAATTATTTCTTAGGATAACAACCTATGCTCCGTTAAAGCATTAAATAACAAGCACAAAATAAAGTATCTAGTTAATTTCTGACGTTAAGTTAATTAACTTTCATAATCACTCTAAGTGAAATAAAGTGTATTATGTTGAAGTTCAACATATTTAAAATTTTAAGATGACTTGAAAAATGAATTCCCTAAGGGATAGAATAACAAAGAAGAAAGATTTTAATATTTATTAATTAAACGTGGCGTAAAAGAGAAGAGTTATTTTATTGCTACCCGCGATAAGAATTCAATTTTTAATTTAAAAGAATTATTAATTCATTGCAAGTTTATTCACTTCAAACTTTCTTTTTTAAATTTTAACAATAACTTATATATTGTAGTATGTTATAAATATATTGAAAATAGATAAAATATATCAAACTTTTATTTAATATGATAGTATAATCAGTACCTGAAACACTATTCTAGCAAAAACCCAAGTACAGATGATAAAATAAAAAAAATACCTAATCAAAATGTCTAAAAAATTTTACAAATATAAAATAATTGGATATAATAATATATTCCTAATCTAAATATCAAAATCAGAAACATATGAAAAAATTATAAGTTATATATAAATATATTATACAGAAATATTACTAAAAATAGATGGGATATATAAATGAAAATCAAAAGGTAAAAATGAACTATAAAAATTCCACATTATTTAGGTGCCTTTTTTCGATTAAGCGAAATTCGTGATACCCTTTAGGGCATTGTTGTTGAAATAATCACTCAATTTAACTGCGTCACTTCTTTGGTCAACAGTTTGGTTAAAAGTGTCAAGAGTCGAATAAAAGAGAGTCACTTAGCACATAAATATAAACATAAGTCCTTTAAAAGAAAGAGTTTCTTCGACATAAAGGTAAAATACAAATTAAATAAGACTCAAAATAATGGCCGAAATTAACTTAATCAAAGCTTCATTAATAAGTACCCGGATTTCCTCTTTAGATGTTCCACATCAGATTTAGATCCTATTATGCCTTACTTATGATTCGCATAATTCTTAATAATTCAATTTTTTCTTCCCTGTTTCTTTCATTTCACTTAATTATCTTTCTTTCTGTGCTGTCAATAATCTCATCCTGCTGATTCGCTGTTTTACTGAAAATATTCTTGTTTTTAATGGACTTAGCATGCTTCTGCAGAATTAATAAAGAAAAGAATAAAGATATTTTCTAGATTTATGCCCCAATTTTTGGAGCTTTATAGATGTGCTCTTCAGAAATTCCTAGTAATTAATGATACATTTCTCCTTGAAGAATTCAGAGGGCGAATAATGATCTGTAAGAAAATAACCTTTTTTGGGATTCAGAAGAAAATTTTGATGTTTCAATCAATTATACTCCACAGTAATGAAAGGACCATAGCAATTTGTATGTCATTCTTTACGAGGAGCATAAAATTCTTTTACATTTAGATTCTCAGGCAAATAATTGGAAAGCATAATTTAGAAATATTCTTACTTCTGTCTGTGTCTTATAAAGTGTCAAGGGTTAAAAATTAGAAAAAATGTGTACTGATTTAAAAATAAAAAGATCTAAGACAATTTTTTGAAATTTTCTAAAATATTCGATTCTTTTAATTTATTGGAAATCAGAAATCTAATAAATGAAATAATTTTTAAACTGAGATATAATAGTTTGCGGATGATTTTGGCCTATATTTTATATTCTCAAATACTGATATCCTTGAAATAATTTAAAGAAATGAATATATTTTTGTAGATTATTATACTGATCTTACATCCCACCAGGGGCACCGCGAGTTCATAGATAAGCAAGCGGATTCTCGCTTCCCTGGTGGGTAACAGTAATGGTGGTGTGGCTCTTAGGGCCCATCTCCGATGACGGGTAGTACCCGGTAAAACGGGTGGTCATCGCATAAGCCGCTCGTAATGGCGGCTATTATGTGGGGGCCACAGTGCCCGATGAAGTCGAGGCGGCCGGTCATTCAACGTAGACCCGGATGCTCAGGTAGGACGGGGTGTTGGCTTGTATGTGCTATACTGATCTTATGTAAAAGCAATTTTAATTATTTACAAAATTAGTTTTAAGGATATCTTAATTAAAATAAATTCTATGAAAAGAACAGACTTCTAGTCAACGCTATTAAATATCTGATATAAAATTATATAAAATATTATTATGAAGAAAATTAAACAAAATGTTTTAGCAAAATTTCAAAAAACTTAACTATCTATATAACCACTAAGTAGTAAAGGTTCCTTTGCGTTCCTGCGTTGAAGATACAAAAGTAAACAACTGATTGATACGAGAAGATGTAGTTAATTGATTGCATCGGAGCCTTTTGAAACAATACGTTTGATCAATTCTTCATTTCTGAACGTTTAATGCAGTATAGTTAACTTGACCTAATATTGTCAAACATCAGAAAGTTTTGCACACAGTTTTTGGAAATTTTTTGCAGAAAAAATTCAAAATTCATATTTAACCATCTACGCGGTTGGCTATTTTGATCTCATAGATTTAAAGTCTTAAAAATTTGCTTTAAAAGTTGATGATTGAATCTTTATTGCATTTAATGAAGTCTCTGAAATCTTAAGAATATTTTATCCATGGTAGTTTAAGAAATTATACACATAAACATGAATTATTTGCTTTTTAACTCAATATGAGAAAGGGAAAAATACGGCTCAAACGCTCAGAGGGTTAAAAATAGAATCGTTTCCGTTTTCAAGCTATAATATCGATAAATATTTCTAAACGGAACTATAAAATGATCTGTCTAATTAAAAATTATTTTTTGCTACATAATTCATGAGCAAAATTAGAAATTAAGGCTGAAATCGGATATGACTGCTGAAAAATTACTTCAGAATAGATAATTTAGATTATTTAACATAATTTAAAGACCTGCGTCGCATTTCATCATAACTTCTTACATCATATTTCGTCAAAATAAAATATGGCTGTTAAACAGTACAGACTTTTATGATCAACGATAATGAATTTTGTACCTAGAAAAGTCTTTTTTTCTTTTGTAAGTATAAGTATTACGTATTCATGTTACATTTCAAAATGTTTTTGAATTCCGAAATTTAAAATCTGTCTTTTTTATAAATACTATCAGTTGGACATATAAGAAAACAGTTTATTATTTTGATGGAAGCGGAATTTAAAATAGGAGGTAATCTTCCCAAATTTATGCATGATAATGAATTTTGGATCTAGAAAGGTTTTCTTTATGTAGGTATAAGTACTAAGTACTCATTTTACATCTCAAAATGTTTTTGAATTGCGAAACTAAAAATATACCTTTTTCTTAAATACTATCAGTTGAACATAAAAATAAAAACAGCTTATTATTTTGACGGAAACGGAATTTGAAATAGGATGGAAGCTTCTCAAGCTTAAGCATGTTCCCACAAGGTAAATATGTATGGCTAGCCATCACGCATCAATAAATCAGGCACTATGCCTCCTAGTAAACAAGGCCCAATTCACCTGCTCATACAGCAAGTTCTTCTTTTTAAGAATGCAAAGAATTTACAAATTAAGAATGCAAGAATTTACAAATTCCATCCCTCTTACTATGCCTTTGGTTGATCCGGAACTCAACATTGAACCGCTGACAAACCACCCACGTAGCCCTGAAGGGCTTCGTGGGTGGTTAAGGGTGGGTGAACAGAAGGTATATAATAGGTAATTCATTACACTGCAGAGTAAAATTGTTGGAATGTTGTACACTTCATACTGTAAGGCAGTTTTAATTTATTGAACACGAACAAAATAAACACCCCTTTACACTTCATTTTCTCTCTGGCATGTTGAATATTTTGTTAGATCTGGAGATTTAGTAGGTTACTCTTCGTCCTAAATATTTTTACTTCCATGCTTTTCTGGCTCCCTAGAATAATTCATTGCTACGAAAGAATGGTTGACTTTATGTTATCGTTTGGCTGTTCTTTTACATGCATTCCACAGCCAAAAAACATAATATTTCATTTGAATTCTTTAAATGAGTATTTCGAATGGAAATATGACAAATTGGATAAGAACTGCATCTTACATAAATTTCATTCATTTTTTCTTAAAGATAAGATACATTAAATGTGTGAAAAAATTTCAAAATATGATACCTTCAACAGTTTATCGGATGGAATGAAGGTTTCATTTGAAGTTTCATTCCATGAGTGACTGTCATTTTTGTATTACCTGAAGAAGTGCCCCAATATTTGATTCTAAATACTTCATGAAAGGATACTATTGTATTAAAATATTTAGGGTCACATCTCTATGCCTTGATGAATCAAATATTTTCATGTCGGATGACAATACACATTCATGAGGAAAACTGGAGATGCTAATGGTAATGGACAATTAAAATAGTTAGCGTTGTATATGGCTTACTTGATCTCCAGATCTGAAACACATATATCATGCTTGGAACTTATTTGGAGGAGGTGTGGCTCATATGAATCTCCTTTCTTTGACTGTATAGAACGTGAAAAATGCTTTAAAGAAAAAAGTATGAAATATCCCAATAGTTCTATTCAGTAGTTTACAAGAGAGCGTGCCAAATAGTTGCCGCATGCGCACTGGGCTCTGAGAAGGCATTCTCCACTGGGGCTTCAAAATCCATCATCATCAACTTGGGAGGAAACGTTTTCTATGACAACTTGATGATGCTTAATAGAGCATTTTTTAAATTTTGCCCTCCCCGCCATATTTTTTTCTGATGCAGGATCTAAACCATTTGCCTTATGGATACCGAAACGTTTCTACGTTACAATATCTGTGTTTCATCTCCAGGAGAAATATTCGCCATAAATTTTGAGTATACAATGTATCTGTTTCTTAATTTTGATCTGTTTCTTTTTTTATTTGTGTTGATTAGTATTTACATAACACCAAATCACATTTAATCTGGAATGTTTCACATTTAAGAATAAAGTGCCCTTAAACAAGAATGGTGAGATTCAATATTGAAAAACATAGCGGAAAGCAGGAAAATCAATCAATGGTCCTCCTTTAGGAATAACGAATACAAAATAAAAAGAGAGTTAGAAGTTGTAATAAAAAAGATATCAGAAAACTAACCAGTTTTATCAAGTCTATTGCATAGCAGCAATAAGTTTAGTTCAGTAAAAAAAATAATAACGGGCAATATCAATGTTTTATCTATGTCAATGTAATTTGAATTTAAAAATTCATTAAATAGTTCCAGTTATGCGACAATAACCGTTATAGCTGAGAAGAAGTGTTTAAAATATTTGATTCATTTTCATGTTTATTAATTTGCAAAAATTAAAATTATAAAATTTGTATAGAAACTGAAGCTTAACCCTTTGCAGACAGTCAACTTTTTAGAACACTTAGATCAGGTTGGCGCACTTTGTACGCCATCCTATTTTTTCCAACGCTGTGCTTATTTAATTACATAAAACGTTATTTTTTATAGTGTAGTAAGATTAGGGGTGTGAATGGATGGATAATATACACATTTGTACCAGAACTTTAGCAGCTATCCTCTTCCTTAACTGGATTTCCTACACCTCAATCTCAAAATCGGTGATCTGTGGCGCACATTATACGCCGTACCTGTCCGCAAAAGGGTTAAACAGTAACCTCGGTTATTTCGTAACAGAAACTTCACAATTATAACTGCATTTTCGACAGCGAAAATTCTCTCATTTTCTTGTGCTTTATGAGTAATATGCTTGATTGAACTGAAAAAAATATGCAATAAATTTGTGTTTAAAATATTTACACATAGATAGTTTGTTTAATTTTAGGTAACTCAGATATGCTATTTTTAAATATTTCCATTTTCTGCGGTTCAATAAAAGAGAAAGAAATTTATTCACTCCATGGACTTAACATGAAAAAAGTTACGATATGATGATTTCAATTCTTAAGTCTTTTAACAGCTGTTATGCAATTACATCAACAGTGTCAAATTTCACAAATTCATTTATTTTTTTTGGTAGATGGTATTTATGCTTCAATTATAAAATGATGATTCTAAGATAAAGACTTATTCTGCTTCGTAATTTATATCTGAAGATAATACGAACTTAAAAGTAAAACATTCAAATAAATGAAAGACAAAAAGTAAATCTACGGTGTTAACGAAGAAACGCAAGAATGCATTTATGAATGTAAGTGACCAAGATAAATCTATGAAATCAGTAACCAAATGTAAGAAAGAATATTGAGAATTATTTTCAAATATCCAATAAAAACCAATGTGTTAGATTAGAAAGCAGACACATTTAGAATAAGAAAATCATAGAAGTGTGTATCACCTTTCATGTGATAATAATGAAATTGCTTTCTTTCCGCAATTAAATTTTTCGCAACAATTATACTATTTTATTATTAGCAAAAATTTATTTATTGAATTATTTGTTGGGTTGTACTAAGTTTTGACGATTTCAAAGCAAAAGTCTTCGAATTCGACTTTCTCAAGTTTATGTCATTCTAAAGCTGTGAAATTAATAATTAGATGAAAGACGACAGATAAAATCAGCGATCAATAAAAAAATTCAGAATATCCATACAAATGAGATTATACAGGGGACAAAATTATTAGTTTAGAAACCTCAGAATAACTTCGTTTAACAAGCAACACCACTTATCTCAATTTTTTGAAATTTCAAAGAGAAAGAAAATATTCAATTTTTCGCAACCAGTAACGGATAATTCAGAATTTTCTTCACATCTGGTTGGAACATGCGGTCCTGTGTTTATATCAGATATTAAGAAAAAAATTTTGAAATATCCTTTAATGGTTGCGGAAACTTGAGTATTTTCTTTCTATATGAAATTTCAAAGAATTGAGATAGGTGGTGTTGCTTATTTGAAAACTATATATAACTTATATTTATTTCATAAATATGTAGTGCCATAAAAGAATTCTATTCATTAGATTAAGTGCCAGAAGAAATGTAAAGTCTTGAGAACGCATGTCATCTTAAAAGAGAACTGGATATATCTTATTTATCATTTGTAAACCATCTTGTCATACAAGGTACTTCAGGCTGTCGAAGTACTCTATCTTATCTATTTTACCCTGAAGATATGAATGTTACAAGGAAATGAACGACTACGATATATCTATGAGATCAGGAAAGAAATTTAAGAATGTATGCATGAATCATATTTTATAGCCGGGTTATAAATCCTTTAAATCAATCAATAGACTCAAGAATGTATACCCAGAAATATTTTTACAAATTTGAAGTTAACTAAAAGAACTGAATATTTTAACATTTCATTACAGTTATATAATTATATTAAACTAGAAGATGTGGTCTAGACCCGCTGTTATCCTACCAACAATATCTCAGGTCTTATTGTCACAGATTCACTAAGGAAAGTTTTGAACTTTTGTCACATCTTTTTTGAACTTGCCGTGAACATGCAAAGAAACAATGCTTTCTAGAAAAGTAATTCAAACTTACCTGAAAATTTCGACCAATTAATATAATTCTGAGGAGCCAGAAGTGATAAAGAAATTGAAGACTACAAATGAAATCTCTGAGATCAAGAAAGAAAAGTAAGAATGCATGGATAAACGTAAGCGATTGAAAATCATTTAAATCAGTTACTAGACGTAAGAGGAATTTTTTTGCAAATATTCGGTCCACTAAAAAAATTGCACCCGTTCGATTAGAAACGCACAAAAATAAGTGAACTAGAAACTCCTGGAGGCGTATATCACCTTGCAAGCGTTGATGGAAGGAACTGCTTTCCATCAGTATTTTGCTTAAATATAACGTGAAGTCGCTAAAAAATATTTATGCATTAAATTATCTACGCATTTTATAGCTACGCTACAGCTCAGATTTTCTTTAAAGGAATGTCCCCTATAAAATTAATTCGACTTTGCCGGAAAATTCCGAACAATTAATATAATTTTCAGGAATTAGAAATGATAATGAAATGAAAGACAACAGATAAAATATCTGAGATCAACAAAGAAAAGTGAGAATGTATAGATGAGCCTAAACGATTGAAAATCCCTTAAATCAGTTACCAAACGCAAGATAAATTTATTTTGGAAATATGCGGTCCACGAAAAGAACTGCATCCGTTCGATTAGAAACCACAAAAATAAGTGAACTAGAAAATCCTGGAAGCGTATATCACCTTACAAGCGATGATGTGGGAATTGCTTTCTATCAGTATTTTGCTTAAATTAACCGTGAAGACGCTAAATAAAACACAGAGTTGAGACCGTTGGATGGTACGGGATACAATTAAGTTAGTGTGGTGAAACGGAACTGTTTCCTTAGGACTAAAAGATCAATAGCAATAGCTGGAACGATTAAAATGAATTGATTCTTACCAGACTTAGTAATTAATCAGATCTTTTGCAATACCTGGAGCAGTCTGAAATCTTTACAGATTGAATAGTTGCAAAAGCTTTCCTTATATAAGTAAAGAGTTTTAGGGCTCTAAAATGAATCGCCGTTGAAACTAATTAAAGAAGCACGATTGAAGCAGCTTAAATTATCTTGTTTCCTTTATGAATGCTTGTTATTCAATCGATAAATGGTGAAATTAATCGAGTAAATGTATAAGAAGAGAATTTGATTGGCCTCTCTTAGTTGGTAAAAGGTGTTTATTCATTAACAAAAAAAGTTGTATCTTTTATTTTCGTTACGAGAAAATCAGTATTTTTACTGAAGATAGTTAAACAAATAAATGCGCCATTTCTTGTGGAAATAAGTATTTCCTGTTCGTTTCTGATACATTTAGCTAGCAATTTTGGATCTGAAGACTCATTAAATGCTTGCACGGACTTTTTAAAGTCTTGTATAAATTCGTGACAAAATTCATTCCCTTTCCATTTGATTTGAAAACTTTTTCTTTATGTATGTTACATTTCAAAACGCTGAGATAAATTTTGATGACTTTAAAGAGCTGATTTTGAAATTTTCCCATGGATTTTCAGATCATCAATAATATTTCTCGTTGCATTTAAAATATTTAAAAGAGAATATATTCACTGACTTCAAAAATACTCTTATGTTTTGACGATATTTGCTTACATTCTGTTATATGAATTTCTGTTATGTGTTTATTCATTAACAAAAAAAGTGGTATCTTTTATTTTCGTTACGAGAAAATCAGTATTTTTACTGAAGATAGTTAAACAAATAAATGCGCCATTTCTTGTGGAAATAAGTATTTCCTGTTGGTTTCTGAAACATTTAGCTAGCAATTTTGGATCTGAAGACTCGTTAAATGCTTGCACGGACTTTTTAAAGCCTTGTATAAATTCGTGACATAATTCATTCCCTTTCCATTTGATTTGAAAACTTTTTCTTTATGTGTGTTACATTTCAAAACGCTGAGATAAATTTTGATGACTTTAAAGAGCTGATTTTAAAATTTTCCCATGGATTTTCAGGTCATCAATAATATTTCTCAGTGTAAATAATAACGTATTTCTCGTTGCATTTAAAATATTTAAAAGAGAATATATTCACTGACTTCAAAAATACTCTTAAGGTTTGACGATATTTGCTAACATTCTGTTATGTGACCAGAGAAGCGTTTTTATTTGTAAGCATTGTCTTTCCCCAGTAGCACAAATATATTGTGCTATAATGAAAGCGCGGGCAAGTTTTATCTGGTTGGATTCTAAAGGGGTAAGTCTTTTACCTTATGAAAGTTTATTAATTAAGCTTGATGGCTAGTATTTTGTTGCTCTTATTAGCGTGTTTAATGCTTTTTCCTTTTTCTTTTGACGTTTGTTTTTATGGTTTTGCTTCTGGTTGAATTTTTGGGGAGTTCGGGCTATGAGAAGCTTTTTCTTGGCGAAAAATAGGCCTGCTTCTACAGAAAACTCCTTCAATATTCTTTTGAATCCATTTCGAATAGTTTCTAGCCCTTGAAAAAGTGAACTAGAATGGATTCCTTGTTTTTGCGGTATGAATTTCGTTTACTTCAAATACTATAGGATTGCTTGTATTACTTTTTTTAATTTAGGCTTTATTGGTATATCTGTGCTATATTGAACAATATTTTCAATATTGTACAATCTCATATAATATTATATAATATCAAATAATATTGTACAGTATCGTGCAACATGTTGTGCTACCTGGGTTATCATACTAAAGGAAGTAAGCAGTTTTTGAGTCATATATATTCCCCAATGACGCAAATATTTCTTCATCAACTTCTAGAGTAATCCATCAAAATTCCAGTGATGCACTTAATCAGCGGCATAAGTGTTTCCTTATTTCATTGAATGGTAAGCTGTTTTTTCATGAGCAGAAAAACTTAATGAAAAAAGTCTGTACCTTTTTTATCAAATTACCGTGAATTAAAAATTTAATACTAGAATATTTTCATGTAATTATAAAAAAAATCATGCGTTTAATGAAATCTGATTTAGATACTTCATGTTTTATTAAAATTAAATTATTGAAATTTTTGGAATTAAAATATGAATCAAAAAATCTAAATGGTATTTAATATATGGCCTTAATTTCAAGTACTAACGTACTGCCTTAAATTTAAAAATCTGAATCAAGCGTTTCTAATATAATGCTTTATCCCAACCATATTAAAGGACACAACTGATATTCTTTATAACCTATACATAGGTCCCAGCCCCTGCTGAATGAGGCTTGTACTTATAGATTTTTTATTTCATTTTCTTATGTTTATTATTATAAATTTTATTTATTTATTTTTATTATATTATTTATTTGTTGTTATGTATGTTTACTTATTTATTATGTTTTATTATTTTGTTTTGTTATGAAAGTATCTTTCTCCCAAGATGGGTGTTGTTTATATTGTACCGTATTTGTATTGAAATTATTGTATTGTATTATTATACAATTAATTGTATGGTATTTGTATTGTGTTATTATCATTATTATACAATTACGTATTTGTATTGAAATTATTGCATTGCATTATTATCATTATTATTGTACAATTATTTGTATTGTATTTGCGATGAAATGCTTCATTTCGCCGACACTTGTGAAGCTTTACACCCTTTAGGTAAGCTGGGTCGGCACGGGAAATAAAAAAGTAAAACCTTGTACATAGGATTTATAATCGTACCACAGTCTGTTATACCTTTGAATGAACATAGATTGCTACAGGAATGCTACTCAGCGTCTTTCCTAGAGCTATTAATGAAAAATTCACTACGAGATCTAAATTCGTATACATCTTTTTTCAAAATTAAGAATTCGATAATATGCAGAAGTATACTCGATTTACCTTGGGAGAAACTTAAAGATTGATATATATCCACTTCGTAACTTTATAATGAGCTAGATTCATTTCCTTACTATTCCTGCTGTTTCGATCAAATATGGAGTTCAACTAAATAAAAGCTGAGGTTGGAAAATTTCCTTGAATTTTTATTTTCTTTTACGAAAAAAATCATAATAAAAGGAACAAACTTCCTTCAGATTTCCACAACTATGCTTCTGTAGATTGAAAATTTTCAATTCGTTTTGGAGGTATATCCGCTTCGCATTTTCGCTTTCATTTCGATTTTATCTTTTAAGAATGGTTCTTCAATGATTCTATTAAATCTACCTTTCTGCAAGAGAGGGCTTCGAATTATAATCGAAAATTCTTTTTTTTAAACTTTTTTTGAAATGGCGTATTTGGGAGAAAATCGCAAAGCGAAAACTATTCTAACTAAACAAAAGTAAACTGAGCTACGATCAGCCAATATCTAGAATTCTGCCAGCGGACAATATATAAATTTAGGTCAGTATTTTGAGAATCAGCAAGTAATCAATAAACGTATATGGAGAAATATACAGTCAACTAATAGCTTATAAACTTAAAAGAAAGTATTCAGCCTTCTTTAAATATAAGAGAAAGAATTTTAAAAATGTCCTCCCATTAGTGTGGTGCGGAAGTTTGGAGAGGGGGTGCCAGCTCAGGTGTCGTCCACGTCATCTGACCGTGGTTCAAATTTACGAGGTCCGTCTCAAAATAGCCCTCGTGTTGCTTCAAAACGGGACGTTAATGTAACTCAACTAACTAAACAATTTTAAACTACATAGGGTTGCATATTTGAAAAAATTGTATTTTTCTTTTATAAAATTAACTTTGAAAATTTCTGTTTTTAAACATAGATTACGTTTAAGAGAAATTCAAGGCTTCTTCTTAAAGCGGGGAGTTTAGTGGAAAATAAGAATGTACTTTCCTCCGTTCACATGTCAGTGAAAGATACCATCAATTTTCATTAGGTATAAATCTTTCCCTCATACAAGAGAGCTAGGTAGATACTAGCTACAAGGTAATCAGAGACACAAAAGATAAGTAAGTCAGGTGAGTGAAGTCCTAATGAAATTATGGTACAAAATGTGTACCAGTCCACACACAGAGGTAATAATTCTAAAAATCCCATTGGTACAAATCTGTACCACCGGCAAGGAAAATGGTAATTAATAAAATAATTAAATTTGTGTGAATTTTTTTGTTTAATCCGTTAAAAATTTTCATTTAATATTTATAACAAAAAATTAATCAAATCTAATTTTTAAAATAATTTTTCTGTGATATTTCCGCTCAGCTGTATAGATTTATGTAAACGCCGTTGGAAGCAAAATTTCATGGTGCTCTTGGGTGAAGTTCATAATTTCTAATTGACTTACAAACTAGTAAACGAATTTTTTGTCAGTATTTTAAAAATTGGAAAAATCTTATTAATTTTAGATGCGGAAAAAACATTTCTCTGAATGATTGCGAAACAACTCATGATTTCCATTTTATATGTCTGGGGGGATATTTTTTGACTGAGTGTTCTTATAGTAGGCGAGAAAGAAATCGTCTAAAATATAGTTGATGCTATATTTTATAGTAGAAAGCAAACTTGCTTCACAGCTAAATTGTAAAAAGAAACTTAAAGCTGTTCAAGGCAATTTCCTTTAGGTCTTAAAATGATTTCCACGGTGAAAAGATACGAAGAATCAAGATGCTATTTCAGAGTAACTGACAACACTTGAAAATTTAAAATTGTATTTAGTTCTCTTTTGTAATTTTAAAATGCATATAATGACACTTGAGAAAGGAATTGAGTTCATTATGAAATGTTTGCAAGTCTCCTTTTAGATATATACTTTCATATAACTTCGATTTTACTCTAATACATTAATATTTTTCTTCCAACAAATTGTTTTAGAAAAAGTTTTTAATGCAATTTAAAAGACAAGAAAATGTTTATGCATATCTCTTTAAGTTTATTCTAAATGATTTATTTATGCATCTCTCTAAATTTGATCAAATGTATTTATAAGTAGATTAAACGGAAGCTACAAATGTTCTTTATTTCAATAATACAAAGTCTGATTGATTATGATTCTGAATTTGAAATGTAGAAGTTTATATTACAAATAATCTTTAACAGTAAAGTTATTAAGTGTGGTTCTGGCAACTACTAATGAATTTATTCTATGGAGAAGCGTTTTAAAAAAATTAGAAGAAAATTTCATTCAATGATAAAAAAAAATAATAAAGGGCTCACATTTTCAAACATTGAAGAATATATTAACTTTACACTACACATTTTTTAAATATTTAAGTGAAATGTATTCATATCGAAATCAATGGAGAGTGGGAAAAATATTTCAAAATCTAACTTTTTAAACTGAATTTATTAATTAAAAATGTTAGATAGTTAAAAGTTCTTTTCTAAAAGTACTTTTATTCTTCAAGTCAAAAATGTGTAAGGAGTAGATATTTTTAGGCATCAAGTATTAAACTATTCTGAATTAATTCTTTAAAGGCAAAAATGGTAATGAAGAAATGGGCGTAGTTGTGCAATAAGGAGTTAACCCCGAAACAGCATTTTGAGATAACAGAATAAACTGAGACAGTACGCCCTGCCTTAACGTCCGGGATTCTGAATGACAGCCGCTGAACTACCTCGAGTACTGAGGCCGGTGTCCTAATAGTCATCACCGACCACGGGCCAACAACTCCTGTAGGCGGTCCTTACTATCATTGGTGGAGGGACCCAAGGACCATCGTTACTATACCTACCAGGAAAGCGAGAACCCGCTAACTTATCCGGCGGCTTCTCATGTGTGAACTCGTGGTGCCTCTCTCGTGGCGGGAGAATATTCTCAGATATAGCTGTTTTCTCATAATAGTGCAGGAAAAAAATCTAATTCTGCATTTTCTCAAAATTAATTATTGTATTGCAAACAATTTTTTGGGAAACGGATTGCAATGGCTTCAATTTTAGACAACACATTTTATGTATCTGGGCATAGCTTTCGATATTCAATCCCAGATTTATAAACTAGTGTAGGATTAACATAATGGAAATAGAAACATTACTTTGCAACTATTACTTTTAAAACGAAAGTTTGAAATCCGATGAGAAAAAAAAATATGCATTTCTGAAAGGATAGAACATATAAGCGACACATCATCAAAATTCATTCTGAAATATTGGAATATTTCCCCTAAAATTATTAATCGATACTTTTTCCATTAATATTTGCTTTTTTTCCCAAAATAGTTTTCAAAGCGGTTGGCATTTGAAATCCTCAGAATATTTCAAAAATTATTTCCAAGTATATGCATAAGAAAAGACGAAATTCATTAAAAAATGAATAACATTCAGAAAGTAGCTTCTAGGTAGCTATATCTCACAAATTGTTAAAAGATCACCAACTTAAACTTACTAGTGTGTTACTGACACAAAGTTTTCTTTCCAAAATGTATTCAAAATCGCTTTAAAATGCGAACCAACTTCTCGACGATCCAACATTATTTCTGTTACTTTCAAATGTTCCTTTTGACTAAAAAGTAATGCAACAATTCTTTAGTTTCTCCAAAATCTCTCCTCGGGATCTTTTCTATTTAATCCCCTTTGAAGTCTCTTTCCGCACAGAATTAATTAAAACTGGCTATGTTTCGTCTATTTTTAAGAGAAGTCTCAGCTTAAAGAGCCGTTCTCTTCCTTTCTTAACTCCAATGAAACCTACGAACTTCGGATGAAACTCTTGATAATAAATTGTTTATTTCCCTACACAGAGCACTCAACATTTGATAGGCTTTGATGCAGGTCCTCTTTTGTGTCCTATTTTAGACTGTCTGATAGTGAAAGGATCAAAGCTTAACTGACTGTAGATCTTAGAAATCCTAGATTAATGCATACGTTTTCCCGAAATCTGGACTTATTTAAAAAGGGATTTATTCGATTAGGCATAAAATACTTGTATAGTTGTGTCTCTGATGAAAGCAAAGGCATAAACAATTTGATAAGAGTGCTATTTATTTCATTAAAGTTTTTTCTGAAATTATGCAAGGTAATTTTAACTGATATTAAAAAAAGCTATTTGTAAATTTAAAAGAGAATTTTGATATATTTTTCGACTTGTTTATATTTTTATGCGTTATTGGTTAAAAGGAAAACATGTTTAGTTTGTTTATGGTATTCCATTTTACATAGTTAGATTGCTATTGCTGAAAATTCTCTTTCCCACATCTGCTAGATCTACTTATTCTGTACCATTAGATTATTTTCCTCTACATCTAATCCAATGCATAACACCACAGCATACCCCGAACTCGGAGCCTAAACGGCTTCCTGTCGGTTGGATGTGTATGTGTGAAACTTTATTGAAACGCATAAGCAAAGAAAAAAATTACATCAATAGATATAAAAAACACATAAAAGGGAACCTAACTATACATAAAGAGAGAAAAATATAATGATAAAATGCATATAAATTAAAATTAATACACTTCTGTAATTATATTATTAATTGTTTTATAATCAGGGACTTGTTATTTAATTGAAACATATAAACAGAGACAAACATATAACAATGAAAGGCTAGGTTTCAATAAGATTAATAGCTTATTGTTTGATACTGATATGCTCGATACTGGAACAATTATATACAACCAAACTTTTAATAATATAATATTTTTTTTAAATATTATATTTAGGAATATTTCATAATCAATCACTTGTTGAAAAATACTGGTATGCTCGATACTGGGACAATATACAAACCAACTTTTAATATTATTATATTATTTAATTATAATAATATTATATTTAGGATTGTTTTATAACACAGGTCTGCGATGAAAAAATTGTCGGTAAAGCAAGTGGTGTTTTTTGAATGTTGATTACTGGAAAAATAATTAGAAAATTCCATCACGTACAGTTTCATTACAAATCGCAATCTATTTTTTACGAACTTGGTATATTTTGGACCAAAAAAGTATTATTTATATGAGTTCGATAAACATATTTATGGACTTAAAATAGTAAATTGGTGGATTAAACTACAAAACAAGAAAGAAGAAACTATTTCAATCCAGAATATTCCTCTGAATCGATAAATTGCCTATTAAACACAATATTAAAGACAGAGGAAACCAGTTAAAACCTGATACGTCTCCTGCTTGCCAAAAAAGTGTTACCTCCACCGCTTCACATAAAATTAGGGCTTATCAAACAATTTGTCAAGTCTTTACCAAAAGAAGAAGAATGCTTCAAATACCTTTGTGACCAGTTCCCGGGTTTATCCGAAGCAAAACTGAAGGAAGGTGTGTTTGCAGGACCAGACATCAGGAAAATGATGAAAGATCAAAATTTTGAGACTAAAGTGGAGACAAACGGAAGAAAAGCCTGGGAATCTTTCAAACTAATTATTACTAGCTTTTTTGGAAACAAAAAGGACCCAAACTACAAATCTATTGTAGAACAGATGATAAAAAATTTCAAGATTTTAGGCTGTAGTATGAGTTTAAAAGTTCATTTTCTGACTATTTTCCTGAAAATTTAGGTGCAGTTAGTGAGGAACAAGGTAAAAGATTTCACCAAGATGTAAAGGAAATGGAGAGGAGATATCAAGGAAAGTGAATGTCAGCATGATAGCCGATTACTGCTGGATGCTACAGAGACAATCCCTGCAAAGTTCACAAGAGGAAAAGTGACAAAAGAACTTTTGATGTAACGAAAAAGCGTTACTATAAGGACTTGTAAATTTCTACCTATACTTAACAACTACTTGAACTAGGATATAAATGTAATTTATATGGATTTATGAATTAATGAAAATTAAATGAAATGTCAAAATTTCGCGATTTCAACTGTTTTCTTCAAAATATACAATCACTTTCTAAAAAATCCTTATGTGATAGAAATGAATGGATTTCATTTTTAGAATCAGCACAAAAAATAACATAAAAATCAGGCATAAAAGTTAAAACAATTTTCAAAAAGTATTCTTTTGCAGGCCTGTGTAATCAAAAACTTGTTATTTTACCATAACACACATAAACAGTCATATTACCACTAAATCTTTAAAACACTCCTAGAGGAGGAGAGGGCCTTTTCGATTCTTCATGTTCATTTCAAAAGCAGATAATTTGTATTTATATACATATTTTCTTAAACAATCATGAATAAAGTATTCTTAAGATGTCATAGATATGATTAAATTTAAAAAAATCTGGTTCATTCACTTTAAAAACCAATTTTTCTAATCTGAAAGCTATAAGTTCAAAATAATTGGCACTCAGAAGGATTTAACTTCTCCCCAAGGAACCAATCAGCCATTTTTCTAATCACCTTGTAAATAATTTTTGTCCACTGTTCTATTATATCACCTGACGTTTGATGGCTGACGTACTGCTAATGAGGGAAGATAAGAAGTGGTAACCCTACAAGTAGCCGAATTGAACTAAAAATATTTTATCCCATTAACTTCAAAAGGGGAGAGGCTTGTTCCTGTTTATCGGTCAGAATTCTTGTTTTAAAACAGTATTTTAGGATTTTATCCCCTCGTGTCTAAAGATTAAGTGCCAGTATATCCATCTGTCCTGGAACCTACGCAAGTTCCTTCCAAGCAACCTTCAAATTCAACTCTTAAAAGATGGAGATGTCCTTTCTACCCAATTTTTGAAGCTGACACGCAATTCTAGCTCTTGAAATTTTAAATCTGAACATTTATAACACATAATTGCATAATCATCTCTACGTAACAATAATTTTTCCAAAGTTTCTAAAAGATACAGACCATCATTTGAAAGAGTTCAAGCTTACAAGAAATTTCTTCTTTTAAGCTCACTTATTTTTATGTCACAATTTTGATTGAATTTCAATACACCTAGAGTATTTGAATAAGACCGCTATTCTGATCTAATCAATCAGTGCAAAGGAATCTCAAAAATAGAATAATTTAAAGCAATACTAATATGAAGCAATGAAAAACAGTGAAATTTTGTGAAAAATTGTGCTAAGTCACAAGAGCAGAATTATTCTTTTTAGCTCATTAGGAAGCATACGGAAAGACAATCAGTATCAAAATAAGGAGTTTCTTTTACTTATTAGTAAAATGCTTTTTAAATATTTAATCTCTGTTTACAATAAAACATAATCTTTTCTTTAAGAAATATGGACATTTTTAAAAATTTTAATTTTTAATAAAAGTCTTTTTAGTTCCAATATATAAAAGTCTTTTTAGTTTCAATACGTTCCTTCAGCATTTTAAATTCAATTAATTTAAAAATATCATTCTTCTTTTATTTTGTTTATCAAGTAATTTAATGATCAATTATCTATATGGAGTCAAGTTACTTTGTTAAAAAAAGCAATCAAAATTTGCACTGAAGAAGTTAATGAAAGTAAAAATAAATCTATAGTTACTTCATATTCCATTTAATTGAAACTGAAATATTGTTTATGTATTTATTATTTTTATTCTCTTAAACTTACATTTATAAAACTTTCGTTAAGAAAATAATTTCTAAGGCTACAATCTATAAATAAATATTTAATTAGAAGGAAATATTTTATTACAGGAATGAGTATTTAAATGAAAAATTCCAATTCACTAAACCGTTTTAAATCAATTTTCCTTTAAGAATTTATACAATGCATCCTGCATAGAGGCAAGAGTTTGAACAAGTAATTATTTTTTCGTTTTTTTTTATTCTTCTTCTTAAAAAATTTAATTATTGATTTGCTATACACACAAAAGAATGATTTACCATACTTGGAAAGATACATATCAATTGAAATTCCTTATTAGACATGGTTTTTAGCTTAAAGAACCGTTTCGTAGCTTATCGAAAACTCTTTCAGATGTATACTTCGAAATTTTCAAGGAGGTTGACGTTTCAGATAATGCCACGATGACCTGGTGGAAGAGTCTTCGTTTCGGAGTCGGAGGAGCGCCAGCTAGAGACCGAATTATAACAATGTGAGTGTGTGTTTTTTGTGCATATTAAATTCACCATTGTAGGATGAATTTCCTCTCACTGGTGTGGCTTGGAAGTTTGGAAAGTGGGGTACGGGATCGGATGGCATTCTTATCATCTCAAAAGGATTGTAGTTTACGAGGTGTATTCCAAACTACCTTTTTTTTATAAGCTTTTATTCAACTTGATTGTCGTGTCCTCAAATCTTGAGATCGATTTCTTACCCATTTCCAATCGAGCTACAACTTTGAAATTTAGCACAGTGGTGGGTTTCCGGTGACAATACAATATTATAAAAAAAAATTGCAATCTATACCTATTTTAAACCTAACAAAATGATATTAAAATTTTAGCCCTATGTTTGGGCGATAAAGTTTGGAAGGTGGTGACCTCACGTTACTTAGGGTTGTAAAAACACCACGAAGCTAACAGAAAATACTCTATACTTCCGGCGTTGCACCGATGAATGACGTAATAGCTCGTGTTTCTACGCGTTGGGTTTACTTTCTATTAGAATCAACCAACAACCAGATTTTTTTTTTTACTTAGTGTGAGCCAAACATTTCGCAGTCAAAGCAAAAATAGAAAGTTGCGTAGATCGATTCTCTTTTTTTTCTATTGCATTGTTGATAATAATTGTAAGTTATCGCGTAATATATTACGTATTTATATTTGAGAAAGTTAATGTCATTAAATCATTTTAAAAATTTAATTGTACATATGTATATAATAATTTGAATATTATATACATATGTACAATTAAATAATTAATATGTGTTTTATATTGGATAATTCAATAATTGAATTTGGTTTACTATGCCTAACATGTCGTGTGTATTCGTATCAGCCGTCACAAAAAAGTAGAAAATAAAATAAATAAAAAAATTAAGGTATAAGCTTTTATTCATGCGAAAAAATGAAAGCAAAAGTTGAAAATAATTTTTCTGATTACAATAAAATGCATGGTTCAAATAAAAGCGTGGACGCTGTATATAGCACCTTATATTTTGTGTATAATTTCTTAAACAAATGGAATATTCCTAGAAGGTAAAGGCGCCCACGCTTTTATTCGAACCGTGCATTTTATTTTCGCATGAATAAAAGCTTATACCTTAAATTGTTTTTTATTTATTGTAGCTTCAAAATGGGAAAACTATATCTGCGCTGACACTCCAATCTTTGGAATGTCATGCCACACTAATGCAACGACGTTTTCCAAGCAACCGGAAGAAAACATGCCGTATCTTCATAAGATTGAAAAAAATCATCCATTCTCCGGATATGAAATCCAGTCTCCATCTCTAAGAAGCACATCCGTCGTATATTTGTAACTCTACTTTGAAAAAAAATGTTTTTCTTTGTTGAGGCAAAATTTTCCTTATTGAAAAGGAAAAGAAAGAAAATCAATCAGTATTAAAACGCAAAGAAGAAAAGAGCCAACATCAGAGCAAATCACAAACTCCGGAGCATCTTTCTCCTCTTTATGCAGATACGAATTTTAAGAGTTGTTTTTTTATGACTTACATTTTCCTTGATCGAAAAGCTCGAGAAAAGCATCAAACTATTCAATGAACTTTGAAGTTTTTTGGAGCACGAAAGAAAGAGGAAAAAATCTGAATAATTTCCTGATCTGGATCCATTTCATTATAGATGTGCTTGGGGTTGATTTTCTTAACGCACTTTGGAACAAAATATGTGTTAGGAGAAGGAACTCGGGTCCATTATTTTTCATTTATTTTGATATAAAGCATTTCAGGATTTCAGCTGTGGGTGTAAATATGAAAATAAACAATATCACTTTTTATAGGGTTTATTTTGAAGTATATGATGATGATTACGATTTTAGTTTTGATTTTTTTAAAGCTTTGTGCATAATTTGCGTGAGAAACATATGAATTTTTAAATACGATTCAGACCAAATTAAAACATTTATAGCCACAAGAAATATCGTTAGAAGTGATCAATAGAAAGTAACAGATATTGCTTATGGATTGAAAATGTTCTTCAACTAGTGTTACACTTAACCCGTTAACGCCCGAATTAATTTAAAGAACACATTTCAGTAAGACTCTTTTAAATTATGTTAGAAACACCAAAATTAAGATAAATATAAAGATAAATTAAATTCTAAAAAAATGGGGGTCGTTTTTATTGTTTAGAGTAAATTATCGAAAAGACGGTAGAAAATCATTTTAAAACGTATTAAAATATCAAAAAATAAAGATTACTTTCATTACCTTGAAAATATATCGCAGGGAAAAACAAAAAAAATTCAAAATGACGACATTTTGACTTCAAGCTAATCTAGCTAATTGGTGGTGTAT
>BGPR01000006.1:787041-831631 GCA_013235015.1 Araneus ventricosus
GACAGGAATGCGCGATGAAAACAATTCGTGCTCACGGGAAGCATGTCAAATGCGCAGCGTAAATATAATTTCAAAGCCCATTGCGCAGCTTGCAAAAAGAAAAAAGAGGGTAAAATGAGTTCACAGCACAGCAGAAGACGATATGTATTTAGACGTCAGATGACACTTGCAATTGCACTTGTCATGTGACTAAGACGTCACGTGAATTGAGTTCATTCGATCCTAATAAAAATTTGATTTGAACGTTATTTTTGCAATTTCTCCCGGATGGAAAGTTTGAAGGGTCCTAAACTTTAGAATAAAATTACCAATTATGATTTTGTTCTCTTTCTTTACAAAGAATTTGAGTTTAGAGATTTAAGAATTAGACTATGCTAGAAATGGTGCTTGATTTGAAAATGTTTTATTATAATAACAAATATAATTTTATGTTAAGAACTCCTGAATAACCAATGATAGTATAAGTAAGCACAATCTCGCTTCCCGGTGAGATATAGTAATGGTGAGGGTTGAATTACCCCTTGCCGATGGCGAGTCGTACCTCTGTCTGAGAGGTCGTCGCATGAGCCGCTAGTAATAAAAGCTATTTTGCAAGGGTCAGAGTGCCCGATTAATTGTCTCGGCGGCCGTGTCATTCAAGTAAATCCGCATGCCTATGCTGGTCGCACTAATTCGTTTATGATAATCAATGATAGTTTTGATAATACTTATGGATCTAAAACGGACAAAGGCACTGGTAGTGCATATTGCATTCTCGAAAATTATGGAATAATAGCCTAATGGCAAAGTAAACTTGATCGCAGCAATTCGGTTTTCCAAGCTGAAATCCTCGCAATTAGAATGGCAATTGAAACAGCTTCTTCCCTTCAAAGACCAATCAAAATTTGGACAGACAGTTTGTCAAGTTTGATGACCATACTTAATCCTAAATCCCACCATAGTATGGTCCGGTCCGAGAAATTCAAACCCTTTAGCTCTCCCATAAACACATTCACCTGAGATGGCTTAAAGCCCACTTCGGTTATTTAGGCAACGAATGCGCAGACCAATTAGCCAAAGAAGCCATCACAAAAGGCGACCCTTTCCTTCTACCTAAGCCACTTTCCTACCTGAAATCTGAGATTAAGTCAGCTACTCTAAGCATCTGTCAAGACAACTGGGATAACGGAGAAACTGGCCGCAGTATACACGATATAGTGCATAGGGTCTCAAACAAGCCAGTAGGATGGAATAGAGAAGATATAAGGTTCGTTACAGGATACGGGCCTTTCCCCTCATACCTTCATCGCTTCAATCTTCGAACACATGACAACTGCTCGTGCGGAGAAAAAGGAGATCCAATTCACTATGCCACACAATGTCGGTTTACCCTCTCCTGGCATTTCCAAACTCCAACAGTGTCACTTAAATTACAGTGGTTGAAAAACATTCTCACGAACAACTTATCAAGAACCCGACTTCGACTCCTAATGCGTTTCATATGTGATGAGAACAATCTCATTGTAGAGGATAATAATTGAGCACTCATCCACTCAGACTGACACACACTTCCGGCTACTTATGATTTTTTTTCCCTCTACGTATTTTTTTCTATTTTGTATTTTTTTCTATGTTGTTCTGTCCAGTGTATGTTTCTTTTTCATTTTTATTTGTTTTTGTACCTGTTACTTGTTTTTGTCTTTTCTTAAAAAATAAAATTCACCTCCATCCATCCAAACCGGAAAGGAGCCAAATGGCTTTAAACGCGGGGATGCAGGTGGTGTAATGTAATGTAATGCTTAGTAAAGTAATAATGTTTAAATAATATTTTAAGCTGTCAAAGTTTTTATGTCTAATGCTAACTGATATTAGTGATAAAAGTTTCAACGTCAATTGATACTGCACACAGCGGTTTATATACAGCACCTATGAAATTCTAACGCATAGCATCAATCTTTTGATATTGGTTTGCTTTTGCAATGCTATTTCCAAGGTAATGGAATGTATATTAAAATTAAAAATGTGTCTTAAAATCCACATTAAAACTGAGAGATAAAAGTATGACTTAAATACACTGCAAAAAAAACGTATTCAACTTTTTCAAATGAAAAGTAAAGTGCAAAGACTACGTACTATCACAGCGGGAGAGAGGTAAAATTAACCCTAATTTCTATAGAGAGAAGTCTTAGCTCGAATTCTTGTCACTCAGGTGAGATTCAAACCCATCGCTTTTCACATACTTGATGAAAATAATTTCCGCATGTGTTTATTACAAAGTAATACATGTACAAAGTAATACTTAAGCTATAAACTCTGGTTCTCGACGTTACTGCCTTCGTTAGCGGACTTAATATCGAAGTACTATAGAAGAAAACATACAAAATAATAAAAAAAAGGTTTTTAAATTCACATTAAATGTCTAAATCTAAGCAAAATAATTTGATAAATGAAACATTGCCGGATAGCATAACATGTTTTCGCTCAATCTGAAATGCATATTTACATTGGGAAAAGAGTTTTGGGAAAATTTTGTAAGACCTTTATCAGTGAAATTAAATTTTCAAAGTTTTAAGGAAATACTAAACAATTCACAATATTGAGTTGGCAAGAAAGTAATTTTGGTTTTCATAAACAGATAGGATTATGTTTGTTATGAAAGTCTTTTGATTTTTATCATTTTTAGTGAATGTTAGGAGCTAAATGTGCGTAATTTGAATTGCAGCGATATGTTTTGAAGCCTTTTAACCTGGGATTTAAAAGCGAACGCTTTCGACACATTTTACTTTTTTTATTTCTGTAAGGGCAAGAATTCTGCTGAGGCTCACAAAGATATATGTGAAGTTTAAGATGGTGTCTGTTTAACAGAACGCACGAGTCAGAATCTGTTTAAAAAATTCTGGTCAGGATATTTTTCTCTCAAAGATGACCAACGTGCTGGTTGGCCTACTGAAGTTTCTGATGATCAAATATAAACCATAATGGAATCGAATCGCCATATAACTATGCCAGAGATTGCAGAGAGATTAGAAGTATCACACACAGCCATTGAAAGCCATTTAAAGCGAATTGAATTCGTTAAGAAGCCCGATATTTGGGCCCCACGTGAATTGAAAGAGATTTATTTAATCCACTGAATCAATGCTTGCGACATGCATCTCAAACTCAACGAAATAGATCCTTTTTTGAAGCGAATTATCACTGGGGAAAAATGGATTATCTGCAATAATATCAATCGGAAACAATCGTGTTCTAACCGTGATGAATCTACGCCAACCACATGAAAAGTTGAAATATACCAAAAAAAGATCATGCAAATTTGGTGGGATTCCAAACTTATTGTGTATTTTGAGCTTCTTCTAAGGAACCTAACGATATATTCATGCGTTTACTGTCAACAACTAAAGGAACCAGAATTGACAAATAGCAAAGAAATCGTGTCCCGCCATGATAATGCAAAACCTCACATGTTTTTGGTAACACGTAGAAAATTATTGAAGGTTGGCTAGGAAGTAATGTCGCATTCCCCATTTAGCCTTGATCTTACAACATCAAGTAATCATTTATTTCGAAGTTTGCAAAACATTTTCATTGATAAAAAATTTATTAACGATGAGAATCTAAAATATCATTTGGATCAGTTTTTTCTGAGAAGTACCAGAAGTTTTATGAGTATGGAATCATGAAGTTGACAGAATAATGGGAAAATTTCATCCAACAACATGGGAAATACATTATTGATTCAAGTCCATCCATTGTATTATAAAAATGAATTTTATTTCACGCTAAAAAACCGAAATTGCTTTTTTGTCAACCAAATAATTTTACACAAAAATAGCAGTTGTATAACTAAAGTTACAATTGAAATAAAATTTAAATTGGGAAAAAAGAGAAAGGATGCGGAAGAAAAAAAAAACCGAAAAGAAACCAAGAAAACCATTTGGTTTTGATTTTTAAAAAATGCGTCAAAACCGGATTACCCAAAGCAGACAAGCAGGAAAAATTCTGTTAATCAAATTAATGAGTCATAAAATATAAAGAAAAGAAAAGTCATTGAAGAGTTGAAAACAAAAAAAAATTCAGAGCCCAAACTTATTTCGAACGTTTGCGACTGTACAAGTTGAATTTCTGTTTTTCTTGAAAGTTTTAAAAAATAGTTGCTTAAGAAGTAGTTGCTACAGTTAAAGATAGGTAGGGGGAATAAGGTGACATTGATACACTTTTTTCTGTAAAGATACAACATTATTTTACCAACGGAAATAATTAGAACTAATACACTATACATATGCATTGTTAATATAATATAGGATTTCAGTCGAGGTTTGGTCATAAATGAGATAATAAAATATTTATTACACTTTTTTTCTAAAAATTGGATTTGTATCAATCTTCCCCATACAACGGGTACATAGATACACACGTAAATATCGAAAATAATGATGGTTAATAGGTCTGGGATCAAAAGAAAAGTGTTTTATTAATAACCTTTATATTCGAAATCAAGGTTTAAAAGTTTAACAAAGTAACAAAATTTTATTTTAATCAAAATTCAACATTTTTAGTGAGACTGGAAAAATGAAACAATAATGTTTCAGAAAATAATTTATCTCTACAAATAATAAAGGAGAATGTGTGTGCGTCTAAAAATACTTTGGACGAAAGGAATGTGAGCCTCAAAGCCGTTTTTGAAAATTTTAATTAATGAAAAATCAAGGGAAATTGATTCCTTCCTTGATGACTTACGAAAATAATATAGCACACAAATAATTTTCCCACCATCTGAAAATACAACTATATATATATATATATACATCTTTTCGAAGATATTAATTAAATGTCCGTACATTTTTTCCAATTTTAATAAATTCGTAAAAAATATTTGAAACGTAATTTACAATAATACTTTTAATTTTTGCAATGAAATTCAAACCGTGTTCATTATTTAAAACAAATACTTAATTGTGTGTTTCTCTTAGATAGCTCATTTTAAAGTTTTTTCTATTGCTGAAGACGATTTTGCAAAGTAGTTGTTGTTGAGGCACATTGATACACACAGAAGACGCTTATCAATGTGCCCTGGAGTCAATTGTATCAATCTGCCCCAAGAGCCGTTTTCACTTAAAACAAGTGGTTAGTCAAAAACAAAGCTTAAAAACCTCAAAACTTAATACAGTTCAGAAAAATAAATGTGTTTTCCTACCTTTGGAGTAGATTCTCTGGCAGGAAAACGTAACTAGTTAAAGAAACCACACAACACATACTTGGAGTAAAATTCACTTAGACGAGAAGATTAGCAGTTTGATTCATTTGTAAATTAACTTTTGACTCCACATGGCCGAAAACTATACCCTGTGCTAAGGGTTACAGTGTCATATATGTGAGAGGAAATGAACATCTTGAGCCATTCCAATCATTAAAATTCATGAACTGTATCAATGTTCCCGCGTATCAATCAACTCCAACTCCCCCATACATTTCCAATTGGAAAAATGCTTTAAATGACGTAAAGAATTATAATTTATGTTGTTTGACTCAATAAATCTAGCGCTGAAAACAATAACGAGTCTAAATTTGCATACAGTCCTCTAGTCCTGTTAGTCATGTTTAGTAAAATATTTTTCAAATACTATAATTTCAAACAAAAGTTTCATCCTTCTGCGATTAAACCTGACATAGGTATGGAGCTTTTAACATCGCCGAATTAAACAACTTTACACCATTTCAATGGTAGCCTGGAGGAAGATGCTGAAATCAATTAGCGGCCACTAATTTGTTTAAAATTATGAAGTCCAATGCTTTTCAGTTTTAAAAGCAGAAGAGTGGAACATTTTTTGTTTAAAATGTTAGTGTGTCAAATATGTTTTACTAAATATGACTAATACGACCGAAGGCTCTATATAAAATGTTAAACTTCGCAATCTTTTCAGCAGTACATTTATCGACTGAAATAACATAAAATTCTTTACGTCATTTAAGGCATTCTTCCTTTTGGAAGTATATGACTACTCTTGCATTTAAGAAATTAGCTATTGAGCCTTATTTATAGTGGACCCTTATTTATTTGTTCATTTATCACCCACGCTGACCCATTCACACGTATTGAATGGAACGTTTTAATGGATACGAAAATTATCGAAATATTAGCCCCGCGTTGTATGGAAACAGTATTATCAGATTGTAAAGGATAGTCTGAATAGTAAATCTAAAATAGAGAACCCCGTCTAGCCGTGGCACCCGTAAAAAACTGAATGTCCAACCGCCGCGACAATTTTCACTGGTCCTGTGGTTTAACGCATAATAGCCCATTACGGACTGCTCATGCGGCGACCCCCCCATTAGAGTTGTATAAGATGAACCCTAAAAGCCACCCCTCCATTATTGTAGCCAGCAGGGAATTCAGACACAGCTTACTTATCCGGCGTCGCTGTAAGTAGTAAATAGTAAAGTACTATAATAAAATAGTTAAAAATATCTACTTACATAAGACAGTGACGTGGGCTGTGCGTATTGAAGGATTTCCAACTCCGTTATCAGCAACACATTCTAACACATGTCCATCATTTCTTGTTAAGTTTGAAATAGTTAGGATGGAATGTCCTGGCTCTGAATTCACTGAAACTAGTTGTGTGCCTGAACTTCCCTGACGTCTCCACGTAATGGTATCTTCACTTAAAGGATTTCCATCAGCAAAGCACTCCAACTGTACAGATTCACCTTCAGAAACTTCGACGTTCTCAGTAATGTTGAAAATAACAGCTGGGTCTGAAAAATAGACGAAAATCTTGTCATAAGGAAGTTTGTAAAAATTTCCAACGTACTAATTACAATGAATTGCTCTTCAGAAACATTAATTAGATAAATTTAATATACCACTACATATAAGGAATTTATGTTAAATATCCTATATATAGATAATAGAGAGTATCAGTGACACTGTTTTGTTCAGTTGTTATTTAGTTAAGTGACGCTTATCGATATGTTTGAAATATTAGATTAAATTTTAATTTTGTGTCCACGAGGGTGCTTCAAAAGAGAATGTAACAAGAGCTCTGATAGCTGTACAAATTCCCTGTCTAGAGAGCTGAGACAATCACAGCATTCAAACGCCACCAGTACATGGAGATATTTGTGCTCGACCGCGCCAAAGTCTCAGTTAGAAGATGGGCATATTCACGAAAACATGGTCAACGACTGAAGTGTATAGTCTGATAAGATCTTTTGCGTCTAAAGAAAACATCCCCATCTGAAATTCGTCGGCAACTAGTATAAATTTTTAGAAAGATTGTAATGTTACTAAAACAGTTGAGGTTTTGGAGCACGGAATTCTATAGAGGCAGAAAAAGCTGGACGAGAAAAAATCACGGCTGTCAAGCATCTCCACCACAGATTTATCAAAACACCCTTCCTACAGCTCAGTGACATCAAGCTATTTTCATCTCTTCGGACCCTTGAAGAAGCACCTGGAAGGTTGGCATTTCAGAACTAATGCCGAAGTTCAGCAAGCCGTCTTGGCATCGCTCCATGACCTTAACGCTGATTTCTTCTATGCTGGTTTCAATACGTTGGTGTACCGATGGCGCGAATGCTTCGACTACTATGATTAATATGTTGAGAAGGAATATTTATCAATGCCCTACTACGTTATGTATCTCTTAGAATTCGTAAATAAAAGTTTTCTCTAAGAGAGATTGTTACTTTACTTTTTGAAATGCTGTTGTTCATAAGGGATTCTGGTGACACACTATATAATTTTGGACCGAAGTTAGTTGATGAGAAAGACATCTGAATATGGTCACCATGTTCCAAATTTCCGTTCCACACCAGCACTGAACACAACAAAAAATCAAATTTGCATTATAGATCCAAACACATCGATGACTTTTTTGGAGTCCGGTCTCAAAGTAGCGAACCTTCGATCCGAAAATCGAGCTTCTGCCACCGGGTCGCTGAGGCCTAGTTATTCTTCTATAGCCAATATACTCTCAACAGCTGTAACTTATTGATTTGCAGCTGTGCAGCAGTTGAACATTAAAGTCTTTAACCTACTAAACTACCATTTTTTGAAACTACGTTTGGAAGGCTTCATTAACAAAAATAATACATAAACATATATTCTCAGCTGTGAGCTTTCTTTCCAAAAATCTTAAGCATTTCTTGAGTTGAAAAGCTTAGAATAAACTCGGAATGCGCCGAGTAGTTATATAGTCCGATGACCAAAGAAACGTATACAACCTTTTCGTTTTGAGTTATTACTTTTAATCACCATTAACGGCGTCTTATAGAATTAGCTAATTTTAAAAATTACGATCAATTTTTCATTGCAAACATTTAGAAATGAGAAGCACTAAAAACTTTGACAGGGTGATCCAGAGTTTATTTCTCCAATGAAAACTAATTTTACGGATACTTTGCTGCGCTAATCATAAAACGGAACTAATAGTATTCGGCAGAGCGTTAATGACTCATGGCAAAACACTGGAACACTTTTATCGATTTCTCTATAAATTAAAAAAATAATTTTTTAAGCATTTCATTTTACTTGGCATTAGCATGAGTTAATAATTCAATTGACAAGTTGGAAATTTTATGTAGCTCCCATGTTGTTGAAATTAAATTGTTCATTTCTTTTTGCGCAGAAATTTATCTTCAAATATTATATCATTTAAAAAAAATACTGATTATATAGGAATTATGAATATATTATACCTATTATTATAATCGAATATTCTAATTTTAGATAACAGAGAAAGGGAATAAATAATAAAATGTAATATAAATTTTAAAGGGTTAAGGTTTTGAGGTTATTTACAGATAATGAAATGTATTATAGAATGAAAAGAAATGCAGTGAATCTAATTTGAAAGTTCCAAGAATAAATAAACACTTAATGGAATCGATTGATAAGATTTATATAGAATTTGCAGCACAAGAACCAATATATGGTCTTGCTTAGTCAAATGTAGGTCAGCAAAATTCAAGGAAAGTGTCTTAAAAAACAGTTACAAAATTAGTGAAAGTACCAACATAACGCAAACTATATATAATGAAATGATAAAACTAGACAAGATAAGAAATGATCTGAAGATGTGATCTAAATTTTAGAGTAAAATACAAAGGTATTTGAAAATTCTAGAAGGTGAAAAGGTGGAGAGTGACCAATCTGCGTGGTCACTGTAGCCGATTAACAAAACCACAAATGCTGGATCTTAAATCATGGACATTGAATTGGTACATTTTAAACATCAATGAAAATTAATATTATTTAAATTAATGACATATTGATAAATCATAGGTTATCCCCAAAACACTAAAACATCCATACATTTTACAAAACATTTTATAATTCGACTTACATAGCACGTTGAGGGTGAGAGTAGCACTAGCAGAGCCTTCAACATTTTGAGCGACACAAGTATATGCGCCAGAGTCATGTCTAGACACTTGGTTGAAAAACACAACGGGGCCTTCCATTGTAACGCCAGGTAACTGATCGTAGCCATCAGTGCGACGGGGGATGAAGGATCCACTTTTACTCCATTTGTAAGTGTGGATTTCAGGATAACCTTTGGCTGTCATATTCACTTCGCCCGACCTTCCTTCGACCATTTCCACAACTTTTCCGGATGTTACAAATACAGGAGCATCTAAAATGAGAAATGATTAGCATGTGGGTGGTTTTTAATCTTAGTTTATTTTAACGTCATTCATTCACAACTTCATTTTAAAAATTTGGAAAAACAATTACGATTTGTGTTTTATCCCTTTTTGTAGTATCTTAAAAGATGGCGTTTGCCTCAACAACATACGAAAACTATTTTTGAATATCTGTTTACTGATTGCGATAGTTTTAAGATTTTAGAGCATTTAAGTATGAAAGAGTATTTAATTTTTTTCGCTTAATTTTTAAGATCTTTATTTGGCTCAAGAATTCTGACTTCTAAATTTACTATGTTTGAAAATACTTCAGGCATAACATTTAGAATAACATAATTATTCCGAATGTGCCCGACATCATTATCAGATCTAACGCTAAATTATTAAAATTAATGGCGTCGATAAATCATTAAACTGAAATTAGAGTGGAATGAGAAGGACTGAATCGTTATTTAAAATATTTTTTGCTCGATTATGATTTTTAACTTTAAAATATAAGAAACTGTCAAGTTATTTTAAATTATGTCAAGAATCAAGGAAGTAATTATTTTGTCTCAATAAAAAATGAGATTTCTAACAATGTATTTCGTTTAAATAAAAGGAATTCTACGTTACAACTGAGGAAAGATCAAATCTATTAGTTGATTTCAGAAAAAAAAGGAGGAGGTTTTACGAAAAAATAGACTTATTTAATTAATCCGGGACTGGTTTTATAAAAGAATAAATGAATTTATATTCATTAATTTTTAAATGTAAGCTGAAAAACAACAAAAATTTAAAACTTATTAAGTTTTGGTATTTATAATGAACGATTAATGATGTCCAAAATAAATGTTTGACAAATATTTGAAATTAAAAAGATTATTAAACAGAATATTAAAATGAAACTTAAAAATGAAACAAATATTTTGGCGTAAAATTACAATTAATGTTCAGTTTCTTATACTGAATAGATAGGTTCATTGCTGATTTCTTAGAATGGCATCATTAAACTACCTTTATTATCGAGCTTGCTCAGAAGAAAGTGCAAAACTAAACAAAATTGAAGAAAACACAGTTCTAGACAGATCAACATATTTTGACTTCGTGCATAGGAGCATAGGAAATCAACTGTAATTTCGCTACATACGATGAAATTTTACATTTTTTTATGAACTAACAGATGTTTCCCTTCTGCTCCGTATAACACTGTAGTAAATACTCTAAACAAATTATTCCCGTCTTCTTTATCTATCATATATTCTACTGAGAAGTTTTAAACTTTATTTTGTGGCAGTTTACTGTTCCTTAGGATTGTTTATATCACCTATATGAAACACAACAAGATTTTCTTTTACAATAACAAAAAAGAAAAATATAAGAATGTATCTACGAAGCATGATAATCTCAAAAAATAAAAAAATATAATAAAACAAATCGCCGTCACAAAAGAATAAGAAATAAAATTTAAAAAATTGGAAAGTCTAATATTTATGTATGTTTAGTTATACGAGAGTGTTTAATATATACACATTGATAGCTTCTTGCTGTTTTCTTGTAATAATGCTTATGGGAAAATAAAAGCAGTTGATTGAAATCCTATCGCATTCCTCATGCTCAGAATCAATTTCATAGCTTCCTTTCTTCATAGAGTGTCCCAGTTGCTTAAAACTAATGGCGCATCCACTTAAAAAAATCAAAATTTACCCATATGAGTATTCTCGGCCTTTTGTACAAGCGTCCTAAAAGAAGAAAAATGCTTAAACAACTTTAGTATTTTTTAAGGTAAATTATTGATTCGCTGCGATTCTGATTCTATTACCAAAATTTATTGTGTAAGTGTTCGCTGTTGAACTCAGCGAAAATCATGCCTACGTATACAAATTTAATTATCACCATTCGGATATATTACAGATTTGATTTGTGACTAATAGAGCCGTTTATTTTTCCGAAACTTAAAACAGCTGCATTCACAATGAAATAATATATGTATTAAGACACGGAAAATCTAATTAAATTCCCTCGTCGAATATTTATCATACACATGCATTAATATATTTTAAATCCAGCATCATCATTTGTCTTGACTGCCAAGGCATAATTTCGCTTGGCAAAAGATTTTTCAATTTGCAATTCATCCAAATCTTCTGCCCATTTAGGTTTACGCCAGCAAAGCAAAAGATTATTGAAATATTTTTTCCAGCAGTCATGAATTCCTTATTTCTTCTTGGAGCACATCCAGATGGTTGCTGTAAACGAGCTTATATACAAAATAGCAAAGTTATGTTGCAAAGCAGAACAAAGCAATAAAAATCCCGTCGACGCTTGTATTGCGGAAGCGGGGTATTTGGCAAGCGTTTAGTTATGTACAGATGCCATAAGCACTTTACTGTAAGCATTTCTGGAACTCGGTATGTCTTTAAAGTGTGATAATGAAACGTTAGTACTCAGTGGATCATTAACTGCGACAAGAAAACATGTCAAGAAAATTTCCTCGTCCTGATTTAAACTGATTGGCTAAGAGCCAGGTGATTTGGAATCTATTTTTGTGCATTCAGAATTTTCAAAATAGAAGCAGAAGGAATGCTTTAAGAAACGAGATTCTTACTAATAATGCATTTTGGAAGTTTCTGTTGAGTTACAATATTTGAAGTAAGAAAGTAACTAGAATAAATTAATTTAAATTGATCGCATTTGGTACTTACAAAATGAGGAACTTGGATATTTTTTAAATATGTATCAACGGTTCTCAGCCATTAAGTAGTTGGTTTCTAACTTCGTCTTTTTCTTTTTATTGAGTCATAGTTGAAAGATTTGAGTCGAATTTTGCCCCTTTTTATGATTTTTGGGGCTGCAAGTGGGGCTAATTCTTTTTTGGAGGATTATTTGCAAGCATTTACGTATTTTAAAGACGCCGCTTAATATATTTTTGTATCAAAATGTATTTCCTTTTAAATTTTTAACTTCAAAAAGTAATTTTTCAAATTTTTTCTCTTTTGGTGTCATGTATTTTTGTCTTTTACCACCATGTTATTATCCATCCCTCTTGTGCGCCAGAAAGGTTAAAATTTTCTGGTATGCATTAATACTTTGTTCTGACGGTACGAACATTTTTATTTATTATAATTTTATTTATCATAAAAATTTTATTTATATTTGAGAAAGTTTCAAATCTCAATGGAGATTAAAAATGCTTTCAAACCAAATAACAATCATATAAGTTGAGAATAATGTTTATAACCGTACATATTTCTTGAGAATTTTTCATAGAAAATCATGAGCCGTATTTTTGATACAGTTCCTCAAGAAGTTTGCCTAAATGAAAGTAATATTAAAGCCTTAAGAAATGTTACTCATGACAATTGGGCACAAAGAACTTTAAGACTGTTAGGATACGTCGGTATTATATGCGGAAATATTAATATGCATTGAATCAGTAAACTTCTATAAATAATAAAGTTTTGTCGCTGTTCGAATAAGCCTTAAATATCAACGAAGGATCGAAATATTTTTAAACAGAGAGAAGAACAACAAATTTAGAAGCTGAAATTTATGGC
The DNA here is from genome assembly GCA_013235015.1 of Araneus ventricosus. Taxonomy (NCBI): domain Eukaryota; kingdom Metazoa; phylum Arthropoda; class Arachnida; order Araneae; family Araneidae; genus Araneus; species Araneus ventricosus. The sequence continues at coordinate 800,208 of BGPR01000006.1, forward strand.
CGAGACTTCTAAGGCTAAATAATGCATAACTAAATTGCTGAAAAATTTGGATTCATATGAAAAAAAAATTCTTAAAAAAATATATTTATAGACTTAACTATTTCTTATTTTCCATTTCTTTGCAAATTTGTGTTATTCAAAAATAGTGAAGCGAATTAGTATGTTGAATCTAAACGATATAGGATTTTAAAAAATCATTATCCAAGTTATTTTGATAGCCACAACCAACAGAAACACATGACTATAGAAAAACACGGACTTCTTGAAAGATATCTATCGCATATAAACATAATATCTCCTTTAATGGCATTATGTTAACTCTCAGAGTTTTCTTTAGATAAGATTATGAATGAAGTGCTTATTTTCACAGAGAAACCTTTAATAAAATTAATGATTTGAAAATGCAAAAATATTTAATCTGTTTAATAGTCATGACCTTTGTGGTTTATAGTCATTATTTTTAAAAAAAACACCCTTTTTTCGAAAAGATGATTTACCGGGAAATACTAATATATAGCGAGTAATCAGTTTGCTTGTAAAATTTACAAGCATTTTTTTTCCAAATGTGCCTTTGAAAGCAGAAATGGTTTTTATCTTTATTTTTCCCTATTTTCTTTTTTGCAGTATCGACTTGATCTAGAAAGGAATAACTCCGTCATTAATCTGTTTCGGAGAAAAGTGGTGTGAGTTTAGTTAGCATATAATTCTTTAATAAAAATATTAATTACAAGTTTCTGTATACTGGCTCTTTCTAGAGAGTTGATTATTAGAAGTTTTTGACCTACACCGTTTCTGCTTTCAACGGCTTAAATATTTTCATTTAATAAACAGAGGGAATGAGTATATATTTCGCTCCGTTGGTTTGACAAGGTTCTAACTCACATTTTTACCAAAAATGATATTATGAGTTTATACTGTTATACTAAATTAGATCTAAACGGTGAACTGACTCTTCCTGCATTCTAGTGGTGAATAAAAGAACTACTAATGTGACAAGGTTTTATCACTGCAGACTATATTTATACTTTTCAGTTTGACAAGATTCTATCTGCCCTTAGTATGACCACTGATCAGCTGTATCCATGCAGGCTGTGGTTGTTTGCTTGAGCGCTAGCTGGGATTTGTGTCCATTTTAAATGTTTTGTGTACTGTTTTACAATTGAATAAAGCTAAATTCTTTAGCATAGCAAAATGGAAAATGAGTTGAGAGTGGTCGAAACTTTGCGTGATTTATTCAACGACACAGGCAGTGAAATTGATTTCGTCCATTTCACATCAAGTGAGAGCAGAGATGACAGTATAATTCAGAGTTGGAAGTAAGCATCTTATGTTGTAATATTAGTACAGCATTTATAAAGAGTATAATATTTACTCATATTATTTTGCATATACTATATTATAAAGTTACACCTACAAGCTACAGACCTAATATTTTCTAACCAACCCCTTTATTACAAGTCTAACTTTTTTCCTTCCTTTTTTGGTAAGTGGAGGAGGAAGAAAATGCGTTTAACGCTTAAAGAAGTGCCGTCACCCAGGCCAAATGAGTGGAATCAAACTAATAATTGCAATATAAATATAAGTGTTGTCAAAACATTTCAGACACAGAGTGCTCAGATATTCATGATTCATTTTATTACTTAGGCACAGCTACAGAATAAAGACATTTTCTTATTAAAAAACTTGTCAATTGTTAACGGTAAAACCAAAGAAAATGAAAGCGGAAAAACGAGTCCAAGTGGAAGATGATTGGATAATGAGATAATAGAATATAAGATAATGAGAAGAATAGAAGAAAAATTACCTCGTTAAGAAAGGAAGTTTTCCTTTTTTTCAAGGGAGAGAAAATACAGGTATGCAAATCTTTCTACTTATCTATATCGCAAAAGCCAGTGTGCACTGTTCATTTAGCTAATTATGTGGAAACCAACACACCAACCCAGGACGAAAGAGGAACGAATGGACATAGTAGAAAAGCACCCAAAGGAGACCCAGTTTTAGTAAGAGAATACATAAAATCCTACCCCGTAGTAGAGTCCCATTACTGCAGAGCACTTATCAAAAGAGAATATTTGGGTTCTCACCTCAGTATTGGGAAAATTATACCTTCAACAGTGTTTTACTGAGTAAATAACTGCGATTAGAAAATCAATGTACTACAGAATTTTTATCACGAAGTTTAACCTTGGATTTCACTTCCAAAAAGAGATAGTTGTGATCTTTGCTAGAAATTCAAAGTGGCAAAACAAACGAAAACACTGACGGATGACATTAAATATGAGTCTGACGTACGAAGAAGGAAAATAAAAACAAAGATTTGCCTGTAATACTATTTGACTTTCAAAATGCTAATATTAGCTATTTTTTTATCTGAGAAAATTAAACGTCTACAACTTGACTCCAATTGAACAAGTATACTGTGCCTTCTGGAGCGAACATTTATCTGGCCACGCTGGTAATAACATTGGTTGTACTTTTCACAAAATGCTAACAGTACTAGCTCAGGGAAAGGACAGAACTGAGTTGATAACATGGTCGGATTCATGAGTTCTCAAAATCAAAATTCAATCATTTCAAACTCAGTTTTCCATTTTCTCCAAAAATATCCTCAAGTAAAATAAATTACAATGAAGAACTTTTCATCAGGACATGCATGCGTCTAAGAAGTTCATAGCGTTCACAGCAATATTGAAAAAGCCATGAACAAAACTGAATTCTATTCTCCAAAAACCCTGCACGAGGTGAATTTCAAAACATCGCACGACAAATTTGAACCTGAACATTCTGCAAATATAAAGTTTGCTGAGGCATCTATAAGGGACTCGAAAAAACATATTAAACAGAAAAAGACCTCATAAAGCTGCAATTTGAGTGTGTTCCAAGTAACACCTAAGTTCAAAAGGCTGCAAAAGAAGTAAATGATAAAAAAGAAAGATATGGAAACAACATTTCCTTTCATGCCTATACAGGATAGAGAATAATATAATATATATAATGCTATAATATAATAAATATAATGCTATATTATATTTTTAACAAACATACTAATGGTGCCTTTCCATTTATCATGATACAAAAAGTTATTTTATTTTTTCCATTAAATTTTGAATCGAGTTTTTTCGAGAAAAAGTCGAGTCGAACTTTGTACCACACCATTGTAATTTATGTAATAAAAGTGTTACTTTCACAAAGTTCTATGTGCAGTTAGAACCATGTCTCTTTCGCGAAAGCTATTTCTGTTTTGAACAAGGTTCTAACTGCATTTTGCTATGTTAGAAGACAAAAGAATTAAATATTATTTTTTCAAATAAACTATGGGACCTCTAAATAAAAGCCTTTTAATGTAATTATTAAAATATTAATTAAATATTAATTAAATTAAATCATAAATAAAAAAGTTGTAAACGGTAAAAACTTTAAACTCGTTTTTCTCAAAACTTACTCGGATGCAGTTACATCCTTGTCAAACCAAGGCACCGATTTGTTAATGACGAATACCTTTTGATATATATGATATGAGGCTTTACAAATTTGTTTAGCACATTCGTTGTTAAAGACCAGTAAACTCGTCCTCCAAAATTATTCACTAATATTTAGGGATGATTTCTGGTTCTGAAAGCAGCGGATAGCATAAAAGAAATTATGAAATACATCTAATTTCTCAGAGAGTTGCACTCCATAGCACTGATGTATTTGTTAAAGCGGTAAAGCGTATGTTATTAAAAAATGAACTAGGCTACATTACATCAAAGTTATTGCAACCTTAATTATTGAGTATTTTAATCATTAATGCTTTGAAATAATTTTTCAAGCTAAGTACTAAATACGGATATTATAAAGCTTTAAATTATAAGAAGTTAATAACGTTCGAAATGCCGGTGTTAAACTTAATGTATTTGAGATAAACTCTCTGAAACTAGATAATGAAACGCTTATTTATATTCATTACAACTAATCCAACCAATTTCAGTTTCCACAATAATGTATTCATTGTAATGTATAGTGCCGAGTTTCTAATTAATCGCATCGTTAACAATTGGCAGCATTTGAAAAATCAATGATCTTCCTATCGTAGCGACTATCCTACGTAATCGATTTCCAGACTTATCAATTATGCCATGATGTACTTTTCAGTTCATATATCATTGTCCAAAGGAGGCACATTTTGAACATGTCTGCAGAATGCACAATTATCGACTCTTTAATTATTGTAGCTTTTATAAACTTAGTGAACCAAGTGACTTTAATGGTTTTCTATTTTGAACAATGTATATTCAAAGCTCTGTAAAATTTGAGTTCTAATGTTTGGAATTTGTTGTACACAACGTATTTGAGCGTCACTATTTGTGTTTTTCTTACAGCACTAAATGTTATGTAGGATTTAAATACGTGAAATGTATTCAAATGAAGAATTGAAGACGAATGCAGGATTATCACCAGTCTCATTGTTAAGTTTCTGTATGGAAATCCAAAAATTATTCAGTCAAAAGATTTTGCCATAAGAATTAATTGTTAAAATGCTATTCAAATATCGAGAAAAAATATTCTAGGCTACGATCGGAAAGTTCGGGCACGGGTGGAGAGCAATTGCATCTTATCATCATCAAGGTCAGAATATAAACGGTTCAGAATTAAAAATTGTGTTTTGCCCGTAGACCTTTCAAACACTTTAAGCCCTTTGGGTGAGTGGGTTGACGTGGGTTAAAAAAATGTAAGTTGGGATTAAGTTGATGTTGGAATGCTATCGCTGCCAACATTCTGGCCCCCAATGCAATCTCAGCCATTCCTAACTGGGAGAAAACGCCGAGTTTCGCAAATATAAAGGCATCATAAAGAACTAATTTGACTATAATGAAATAAAACATAAATTAATCAGAAAATGATTGTGTTTTGGATTTATCATATACACTTAATAAACTTCTTGCAGGCTCAGCTATTCAGTGTTTAAATAGAGAACAGATAATTCTAAATAGATAACTCTAAATTGGAGAGTTACATACGATATCGATTTTTTTTAATATTTTGCTTTGGATTCACTAGATTTCGCGGCTGAATTTGCTTTAAAAGCGCCAGGAAATGAATTGATTAATCATTCCATCTGAATTTCTCCACTAATTGCGAGCATCCATTCGGATCTCTTTCACGTTGTGTCTTGGTAAGAATCAGACCATCATTTTCACTCTCTACCTCAAATGGTCTTGAGATGTTTTTGAAAATATTTTCAGCGGATATAACTGAGAAATGGAAAATTCCCGATTGGTAAGATAGAAGTTATCTAAATAAAGCAACTACTATTTCAAATTCATCATTTTCCTTGGCATGAAATCATTATCTAACATGAATAAGAAGGGTTTTCCGACAATAGCCTTCAAACAGAGAGCAACAAATTAATTAACAGAGCTTAACACATTTCACGTGAGTGATTACACAATTTTAGATTAATTTAATTCAAAGTTTACACTCTCTCCATTTTGAAAAACGAAAGAGCTGTGTTTTTCTTTTACGTTCATTTGATAAAACAATTTAATTAACCATGACTGGAATTTGAAATGGCACAATGTGTTTACATTTCCATGTGGATACAGAAAAACTCTAATTAGGATAAACTTGTATTACAAATTATTTAACATTAGTTTTTCGAAATTATTTATTCAGTGTTCCAAAAATTCACAACTTACGTGTTAATTAGGAAATCAGGATAAAGTAAAGGATAGTTTAGGATAAAGTATTCATTATAAAACTAAGAAATGCCAATTTTTATAACTTAAGTTGCTAGTAGTAATGTCTTCATAATGAGTATGTTTTTCGTATTCCATAAAAGAGAAAGTAAACTATTCTCAATAGGAATTTAATAATTAAACTGTTGAGTTTTGAATCCTGATCACCAAAGGTCGTCTTTTTTTACTGATTTATCAGTTGCTTGATCGAAATGGTTATCAAGTAGTTCTTTAATTAGTTACTAAAATATTTATTTCATCTAGTGGCAAGTTCTAAAAATCAGTAATATCTGCCTTAATCAGTGATATCTGTCAGTTGTTTCCGAAAGCAAAAAAGGAAAAATGCATTAAAAATGCAATTGTTGAGGATAAAATGAACCAATAAAATGCAAATGTCAGTTAATAAAAAATTCTAAACGCTGTCTGTCAACGTTACCTATATCACATGAACTAAAAGATAAATGTATCTTTTAACATTGTCTATATCCGTTTATATTCAACATGATAGTATCAATATAATGAAATATAAATTTAACATTTCTTAAGGACAACTGAGTAGTGAGGAACATTCTTAGCAGATTGATTCAAGTCAAATAAATCATTAATTTGTTCAATCGACTCTCTGATTTGAAGCTGTACATTGGGCTTTAAGACATATGAACCATTATAATTTGTGGTGAGTTACTGCTGCGATAATATATCCTCCAATTGAAGGCACAAATTCAAAAATAAATTAAAAATAGAAAAAAAATATCAAAATGTATTGGTTGATTTATATGTTATGAACAAAATTGTTCTTAATCAGTAGAAAAACGGCTATCAGAATAAAAATTATCATTGTTTCTTGAATTGGAATTTGGTTTACCCACTCGTTTATTTCTTAGCGCAGATTGCTATTTGATGTTATGATTTTCATTTGATTCTGGCAGAATGCGCAAATGAGAATTTCCTTAAAATGTTTTTTTCTTTAATGTATAGATTGATAGAATTATTTCAATAGGACTTCAGACGAAAGCAGGAATTTAAGGTTGTAAAAATAAGCAATATTTATTTTTCCTAGCCGAGATCAAATTATATTGGTTTTTTGAAAGCTTGAAGGAAGGAATAAAATTCCAAAAATCCAAGATTTCTGTGGAAATAAATAATTTAGGAAAATATCAAAGCGTCAAGAAGCAAAATTTAACATTCTAAAGCCCTGTATCATAAATATATTATTAAGAGAAAACCTCAAAGATTCTGATAATAAATAGAACAGAAATAAAATCCACAGAAATATAATAGAAAAAAATAGGAACGACTACGAAATTTGGAAAAAACTCTTAACTAAATCTAAAGCATTTTAAAGCGTGGTATTGTATTACTTTCGCAGTTTTATTACCATAGAAATTTAGAGCTCTGCTCAGTCAAGAATATAAAAATCAAATAGGAAACCATAAACAACAATATAGTGGTAAGACTTAGAAATTTCATAAAAAGTATGAGGCGATAAAGAAGAGGGCAGAAATACTTTCAAGTAAATAACGAAACTCAAATATATTTCAAGAAGACTATAAAATTAACATGTATTTTAACCCTTCATGTCTCGACGGACTCAAAAGCATCGCTTTAAACACGCTTATATCTTCGTAATATGACAGTTTTTCATGACGGTGTTCTCAAGAATAGGAAGAATGTATTTCCTACAGAAAGGAGTAGATGGCAGCTGAAGGCAGAAATTAATACTTTTAATTACTAATTAAATTAATTAAGTTAATTAGTTAAATAGTATTTTATCATTACTGGGGTAATTCTGCACGAAAACTTATCTGATAACACAAGAAATAAAATTAAAAAGTTAATAACAATTTTTTATGGATATAAAATATTGAATGCATTTATAGCAATAGCAATATAGCAATTTTGTTATTTAACATATTTTGAAGAATTCACACTTCCCTTTATGGGTATACGAGATTCTGGTTCAATATTGAGTCACTCATTTTTGGCAATAATTTTCCGTCAATAATTATCTGAAATTTTTAAATATCGGTAGGATAATCATTGAGCACGCATCCACCCAGACTGATACACACTTTCGGCTACTTATGACTCTTCTGTTGTTTTTTTTCCTCTACGTATTTTTTCATTTTGTTTTGTTTTCTATGTTGTTCTTGTCTTAGTGTATGTTTCTTTTTTGATTATTATTTGTTTTTGTACCTGCTATTTGTTTTTGTTCTTTCTAAAAAAAATAAAATTCACCTCCATCCATCCAAACCGGAAAGGAGCCAAATGGCTCTAAACACGGGGATGTAATGTAATGTGATACGTAATGTAATGTAATATGAATAAGGTATCATTTGAAAGTGGATAACCAAAATATTTTTAAATAGTAAAAACCGAGCCCTTAAATATGAAATTGCATGGAATCAAAGTTCACCTTTTACATTACCAGCCCATCGATATATCTCAAATGGATATGAAAATCAGATATTGATATATTAATGCAATATATTGTTTAAAATGACGAGAAATGATGAATCTAACAATATGCAAGTTATTTCTATTAATTTATTACAGATAAAAGGAATTTAACTAATAATATGTTTGTGGTTACTATATAAAACTACAGTGGTCCCTTGGGTAGCTTTACCTTCATTCAATCTCTGCTGCAAAGGATTAAATTTTGGGACTCAATATTTAGACTATACTCATTAGTTCTAAGCAGATTCTCTACAATCATTATCTTATCATCAGCTTTCACTAATAAATTAGATTGCACTGAAATTTACATGCTAGTTCTTTATACCGTCTTTACTACTGAAATTATCCTGCTAATTCTTCATAATGTATAAGGATGTAACAGTGTACGGTCATGTACTGCAAGATGCAATTACAAGGTATTACTCTCCCGTACAGAGTTGAAGCCCCCTGCGGAGCCTATTGCCGCAAATCCAAATGCTCTTGTCAGGACTAAAATTATTGGGAATGAACAGCATTGAACATGCGTCTGTTAAAAGGGCAGATGATTTGGCATATGGATGTAGCTTCAGTTTCAGAATGGTAAAAATTAGCTGATTTCGGAAGTTTACTTGGAAACAGTAAATTAATGCAATAAAACTAACTAAATAGTGAAAACATAATACTGTAAAGCTGTTTGCACGGATATTTTAAAGTTTTTATTTAATCCTTAATACTGTACAATCTCTACAGATAAATGTTAGCTATTTGTGTCACTTAATATTTTTGTTCCTTTAAATTTGTTTCGAATAATTTTTTAATTATTGAATAAAATAATTTACTTATAACATTTTAGAATTGAAGTAGGAATGCTTCAATCAACAAATTTTAATACTTACTTATAATGTTGTATTGACATTAATTACATATAGTGTTATATTACATAAATCTATAATTTTTTTAAACAATTAAAAATTTAAGTTCAAAAATTTGTCTTTAAAAGTATTATTTCTAAAACCCCGGGACTAAACTATAGAGATTTCTACAACTGGGATTGAAAAAAATAATTTTCAACTGTAAGGTTAAAGAAGTTTTTTATGCTTTAATAGATGTTTTTCTTTTTAGTATGCAAGATTAACACCTCAAAACTGCTTAATTATATATATACAAGTTTACTATAAAAGATTATAATTAAAATCGTAAATAATTGTCTAATAATCTCTATCTGTCAGCTAATTGTCAGCACTAGGACCAGACTGCTCCTTCAGTAAAGTTCTCCAATGAAAAGAGGGGGGAGGAAAGGTGTGGAAACTTAGTCTACAATCTTAGTCAGTAAGGATGGCTGTTATTGCTAAAATAACCGGCTTTTGGTTATTCAGGTTTTTTCACTTCCGGTTTAACCTGACGGTTATAACTGCTCAAATTAAGAAATTTTTTGAAATAAAAGGTTTATTAGGAAATTAATCCATTGGCCATTATTTATCTGTTCATAAAGACTCTTTGAGTAATCCGCCAACCAACAGACGACTCGAGGAAGCGGTTGTCGTTGATTGGCCTAAGATGATGAAATTCCAAGTTTTATTACTTGGTAAATTTTAGTCTAATCGAACCTAAAATCCGACCTATTTTCCGATCCGGTTTTTTTGTCCGGTTATTGGATTTTAAAAAAATAAACGTTTATAACTGGAACAAAAAATAACCAAAAAATCCTGTTAAACGAAACAAAAAAAAAACGGTTTTCGGTTAAAACCGGTTAGTTTTTCCCATCCCTACTAGTCAGCCAGTTCATGGTTGCAGCAACTCCTCCTGTGTGGTCAAAAGTCCAATTGCCGCAGCGCAATCTTGATGAGTCAGTTTTTTTTTCTTCTGGGCGGTCATACCTCAGCATCACTCTTATTGGTTGGTGTTGCAAGTCGCCACAGAGGATTGACCCCCAAAATGACTCATCCCTCCAGCGGGGGTGTTGTGACATTTACATACAGTAGAATTTGCGTACAGGTCATTAAAGCCTAATCAGTCATCTCTCGCTCATCGACAAGAGGTGGTCAGGCAGTGATTTGTGTAGGTTTGCGAAAATTTATGGCTGTTGCCAAGAATATTCGGCGAAGGGAACAAAAAATTCGAAAATTTGTTTATCTGGATATAAATGTTATTGATATTTCAGAGTCTGTTATGTGATTCTGAGCAAATTTTTCTTGTATTAGTTAACATATGAATGAAATATAGCAGTACAAGTATTAGTGTATAGCTCAATTTTTTAATTAGAGTATTTTTTATCTGTCAATTAATTTACCATTTAATAATGCTTCTAGAAGACTTCTTATCATTAACACAACCGGCATTCAAATATCATTGATGTATGGTTAATGATTTGAACACATTTGCCATTGTACGCAAGTACCACACAATCCCCGCGGGACCTACGACACAGTCGCAATATATCTTCCCCTGTGTGAACCTGATAGGTTGCCTGAAGTTGCTTCTCTGCTAAGTAGTTTCTTGCTCCTTTATTTTACTGCGCTTTACACCTTATTTTGGCAGAAACTTAATACAATATCATTTCATTTTGCTGTAGGTTCAGCGTAAGACAATATGCATTTAGACGTTGGATGACATGCCCAGTTATTTTTGTCCAGCGGCAGCGACACGGAGGTGTCCGAAGGGGGTAGTCGCATCCCCACTTTTTGCGGAAGAAATTTAATTTTTATTTAATTTTAGCTGCTTGAAACTAGGAATTACAAAAAAAAACAACAGTTTTCAAGAAAGTTAGATAATTTTGCAACTAAGTTTTTAAATTTTGTTATCTGCCCTCTATACTGCCGGGTTCTTTTAGGTGTCTCCCCCCCCCAATTTCCTTCAAATTTCAAATGTAAAAGACTTTTAGCCTCGTATTAATTTAAATAAAGCAAAACATATAGTGTTTACAATTTAAAGATTGATTTTGAAAGACAATACAAATTGTGCGCAGTTTTAAAATCATATGCTTCACCCCAGGGACAGGCACATGCACACTACCATGTGACAAATCAGTCTGAGCTGAGAGAGGAGGAAGTGAGAACATGTGTCCAAACCCCTGACAATTAAAAATTTGTTAATCATTAAATGATAATCTAAACGTTTATCTCATTTAAATTATCTGTGTTTAAAGCTATACGCTTATCTAAACTCATTACAACAAATTTATTATTTTAAAAGAGCTACCTGGTGTCATAGCACTACTTATAAAATGATCAACACAAATAGTTCTCATGTGTGCTCATTTCGAGAAAATTTAGAAGCAATTTCTTTAAATTGTGTTTCACGATGTTTTAAAGACCCCTTCTTTGTAATTAAATAAAGGCTTTCATTATAAAAAACAGATTACATCAAATGCGTTCTTTTTCTTTCAACTAATTCAAAAGAGATTGCCTGAGTTAAGCGTTACACATCTTTCAATCTAATTGCAATGAAATAATGCTCAATAAAAGGGATTTACATTAAGTAATTCTTGGAAAGTTTTGTATTAAAAGGGCTCGTTTCCTAAAGGATTTGCACCTTTTTTTTATTCATTAATTTATTTTTCGGCTTAACAACATATCAAATGTTCATCTGAAGGTGATATTTCAAAAAGATAAATTATCATATGAACTTGGAATTGAATGAAAATTTCGAAACTATTTTTCTTTTTAAACTTGAAAGACTTTAGTGATTACTATAGAAATTTTTGAAACATTTTGAAGCGATTTTTAAATGTAATCTTGAAAGACTTTAATGATTACTATAGAAATTTTTGAAACATCAATTTTGAAAAGGGCAGGTTAAATCAATTTTATTATGGAGTTGACAATTATTTTGATATATGTTTTATTACAACAGGAATTCTAAAAAAATTTGCTTTCCCGAAGCATATTTTTTCTTCACTGAGCAACAATTTTCTAGATTTTATTACTCACTAACATGTTAAAATAAAAGATATAGTACAGAAAAAGTAAAAGACGCGTACTTGCAAATAGAAGAATTTTATCAAAGCATTTTTACAATTTGAAAGGAATTAATCTGAAGACATGCTTCTATCTTATTTGTCAGGTTTTTAAGAAACTGCGTCTGAAAAAGAAGTTGAACTGCATTTTTCTTTCGAAGAAGTAAATACACTAAGCAAGATTAATATGATGTTTTATTTTGAAAAAAAAATAAAAATAAAATAAAAACGGAACATGCATTTTAAAAAAACTGTACTACATGCAATTTGTTATGTCTGATAAAAAAAAAGACATCCTTACTAGAAAGAATGGGGTTTTTATTTTGAGAGTGTCTTGTTGATCAATATAAATACGAATCTGTAAAGTAACATGGAATTGTAACCGAGTGTTCAAAGAATGTTTCGCCATGAGATTTGTACAAAAATTAGAAAATTTACATGATGTTCTAGAATTAATAATGCTGAACATGTCATTAAAAATGAAATTTGGACTTTGGTAAACTGTGCTTTTATAAGAAATAAATGTTTTTATGAAATGGAAACTGAAGAAAAGTTTTAAATTCAGAATGAAGTTCAGAGGAATATTTCGTAAAACGATTAATTGGCTCTACTACATTTGTCAGAAAACAACAAAAGGGAAAAAAACAGTTACTTCTTATGAAAGGCTGAGATCTTCTTTCGTACAGAATGGCTTCTTTAATTAAACACGATTTCACTATAATGCGACAAATTTACTAAATACATGTAAAGAATTGTTTTTATTTTTCATGAATATTGCATTAAATTCTAAATATCAAATCGTGGCACTGGATTTTAATCGCCTTTGTAAAATATTTTTTGTTTCTACTTTGAACAGATGATCACATGAAAAACCGTTTTGAAATACAACAGCACCAAGAAATTACATTTTAAAATAGCAAATGAAAAATAAATAGATAAAGATCCATTGTAATTGGTGCTAGCAAACTGTAGCGGCATACAAAATATCAATGACAGGAATACAACAAAATACAATTCGGGTCACAATATACAAATTTAAGGGTCACGATGGGTAAATCTTTAGACATTTGTCAGATCCCTTAATCCCTTACAAAAAAAAAACATTTTTGAATCCTTGTCAGGGGTGACCCTTAATGAAGTCCCCAGGCCGAATTCTACTTTCAATTTGCTTCAGTCATCTTTTCGCTTAAGTTCAGTTGCTTTGTTGTTCTCCATTTTGATTGAGACATTGTGGTTCTAAGACTCAAAGAGGATGCAATAATTGAAGCACATTTAGCGACGAACCATAGAGAAAATTTTCTAAGTAATCTCAAGGTTTCGAAAATGCTCATGGATTTGCGTTAAGACATTTCGCTTTGGAAGGTCGCTTTCTTGGTAAAAACTCGACATCGGATAGTTTAGGCTCTGTTGATACCCTTGAAGACCAAGGCTATTCGCCAGGTGGCGCAGCCTTGGTCTTCAAGGGTTTCAACATATGGTTTGATCAGGCTCAGTTTATTTGAGAATCGCGAAAAATTTCCTTTCTTTAGGAAGCACTGCCTGAATCTGTTTTGAGATTATCAGCATTATCAAGATCTTTATTCTTTTTTCTTTACATGAGGATTATTTTCTTACTTATTTTTCTTTACATGAAGATTATTTTCTGACTTATTTTTCTTTACATGAGGATTATTTTCTTACTTATTTTTCTTTACATGAGTATTATTTACTTATTCATAATCAAGTGTTATTAAGTGTAACTTGAAAGGCATCGTGAATTTTATGACTGATTTTATATTATTGATTACCTCTTGAAACATGACGAACACTTATTCTAGCGAAAATTAGTGCAAAAAATTAAATTTTGTTGTGACTTAAACTACGTTTTCACCTTTATGAGACACTTACATGAGGCAGAGAATTCAAATAATATAAATTATTAATTATATCAACAAATTTCTACTATAAAAACACCAATTTCCAATTTGTTCCATTTAACTCTTTCTGTATTTTTTTTAAAATTCTGAATATAAATGACATTATCGAATCATATCGGAGTAACATTCCTGACAAACCTTTTCAATAAAAATTTAGTGTCACAAAATATTACAAAATAAATACAAAATATTTTATGATAGTTTTGACTTTTCTTTCCGAGGATATTCGACACAGGATAAACGCTTTTTTATAAGGCAGGACATAGTTTCTAAGTTTTCCTGTATGAGCAACCTTTAACTTTGAAGCTCAACACTTCAAAGAATTATTTCCATCCAACTATGAAGCTTATAGGTAATTCTATTGTCATTTTATCATCATTTTAATTTTTGAAATCTGAACAGTTTCTATCCATTTAGAAGAAAATTATTTAAATGTAATTGATTCATTTTATTTTAATACTTCAGATTTAAGACGAAATATTAAATTCTACAAAGTAATTCCAAACGATCTCTTCTGATAATTAGTAATTATCATTTTGATGAAGCTTCTAGTTGAATTTAAAAAAATCAATTAAGGCGATGAAAAGCAAAGAAAACATTTCAAAGATACTAAATCCATATATAACCAAGATATTAAAATTCATAGTCGATCATTTTAATATTAAATCTCCAATATCATTACTTTTAAAAGTTTAAGAATGATGGTTTCTTTTGCCTGCTCATAAGATTAATATTTAACCACTGTCAAAACAACTTCTTAATTCTTAGAATTTCTGATGTATAAGATAAAAAAAGTTGCACATATTCTTTTCACCTATGTAGATAATATTCACGAATTTTAAAATATTAAATTTTAATCCTTCAAAGATTTCTTTGCTTGAAAGGTATTATAATGGTGGTTTTGAAACTGTGATACACAAAGAGGATAGAATTAATTATTAAGATTGAACTGAATTTACTATAAAAATAATATTCTTTTACCCTCTATTTATTTTTGCTGCAAATATTAGCATTTTGAGGCAGACGATTTCGTATCTATGATTTCTGTTTGTTTCCTCGCCATAGTGTAAATGCTAAATAATGATAAGTTCTAAAATTATGTTGTGTTTCATAACTTTTCCATTAACTGTTGAAGTTTTTCTCTGACGATAAACTGTTTTGGAATTTAATTCCTTCAAATCCATTTTTAGTCTTGCTGTCTAATACCAAGTTTTAATTATTAAGGAACTTTTGAAAGAAAATGCCAAAAATACTGATAGCTTATGAAAGATAATTAAATTTTTAATTAAAGGTTACCATGAAATAAAGGCATCCGACGATTTTTTAACGATTTAATAAACAGTTAGAAATGCTTTTGATACGTTCTTATATAACAAAAAACTAGAAAGTTATATTTGCTATCTAAATGTATGTCCAGTATCGATTTCAAATGAAAAAATCAGAAAAGTTCTTTCTATTTTCAATTCGGAGAATGTCTCGTAAGTGCAACCTTTTAGTAAACGCATACAATTTAATTTAAAACAAAAACTACTCATGAAAATGAGCTGAAGTTTTGCATAACCATGTAAAATGATCTTTACCATGCAGGGGCGGCTCGTGTATAGGGATTGTGCTACTGCAGCACCTCCAACTTTTGTTAGTCCATGAATTAAATTACTTATTTATTTAGTTTTGCTTGTAATATCCATATCTAGCAATAAAATTAACTTTTGACGTTTTCAGCTGCGCCGAAAAGCTCGATAAAACCAAGGTTACTTCAGAGAATTTTCCCTCTCAGCTGTCTTCTCAGATAGCTTTTCCCTCTTCGAGAACTAGAAAGTCCCTTTGTTCCAGTTCCGACTTCTTCAGCATGCGCAGTTACTTTGAAATCCCGGTCTTCCTTTTTTTCCAATGGGCATTTAACCTAGCTGGGAACTGTTTTCGGAGTAGCACCGGCGAGATAGGGAATCGTTTTAAACATTTTTTTCGCTGCGGAAGCATGTTTCACGAGAAAAAATTCGAAAATAAATAACTTTCAAAATGAATCAGAAAGGAAAATGAAGTAATAAGTAATGATAAATTTAAAAAATTAGTTTAAAAATTATTGCAGATAAATTTGAATGATTTTTTCCCGCTGCATATGAATATTATAATTCTGAAACCGAAAAGGCTAGAAGAATGAAATGTGAGATTAGATCTCAACACCAAATTTGTGAATCTAGTAAATTTTGGGCGAAACCCTCCAAATAAATTCTGTTTGTTCGTCTGTCTGTTAGCGTTTTCATGTCATTTGATGGTCATACCAATACAGTGGAAAACACTATTGTTCATTTCGCTCGAAATAAAACCAGAAGAGCCATTTCAAGTAGTTTTCAGTACCCATATGTATTTATTTCAACTAACAGCTTTCAATGAATTTTTTCACTTTCAGTCGATTCTCTCACTCCTTATAATTGAGAATAAGAGACTTAGCAAAAATAACCGTGCAAAATCATTAAAAAAATTCTTAATTATTATGTTAGTTAAAAAAATTAGTATTTTACAAAAATAATTTGAAGTAAAAAATCTAATAATGTTTTTTTTATTAACTGAGTATTAAACTATTGAAAATTAGTTAAAAAGATCCTAATTTAATTTATACAGAAATCATTAGCATGGAGTGTAGAACTTTACGTTACAGCACCCGTACTGTGATTTAGCACGAGCCGCCACTGATTAGTGATTTACCATCGATTTTTGATAAAACTGATTAATGTTGTAATTCAAAAAAAAAAAAATTAAGCATCAGTTTTGATAAATCATACTAAATTTTTTTTAAATAAAAAGTATACGTGGTTTATGAGGAAACAATTTTGCATTACTATAAACAAAATATCATTTTAATAAATATTATGCTTCTGAATATGCGAATTACAGACTACAATTTTAACTCTGGAGACCGAAAATTTCATTTGCTCATATTTTTTAAATGAACCATCCTAGAGTAAAAAATATTGACATTCGAGCATAAATTTTGATACTGTTTTGAAATTCGTCGAGAAAACTTGCCTTTCCATTATAAACTTATTAATTTATGCATAGCCATTAAAAATGGATGGATAAATTATGGACAGCCGTTAAAAATTTTTGCGTTGTAAATTTTTAAAAAATATTATTTTCTTTCAAATGGTACCTTTTATTTAAGTGTACAATGAGCGGTTCGTTTTTTTTTCCTCAACTGCACATGCAAGCTATTTATAATCTCTATATTCGGGTACATAATACTGTTATGAGAATTCAAACTTCTTTATCCTGACATTTCTTGGGGTTATGATAAATTCTTTATTCTTTTGAAAAATTGCGAGGAAAACTTCCGTCTTTTTGAAATGTCTCAGGTTGTCATCCTGCAAGCGGTTGACAAATGCCCAGTCTTCATATAAAAGACTTCACGCTTTTGATATTTAAAAAGAAGACTTGGGTTAATTGAAGCATTTCAGAGATGTTAAACGGCCCTAGCCTCATTTGCGAGTGTTTCTCTTTAGGGTTGTAAAAGATTAAAAAAGTGACTGCAGTGTTGTTGAGTAAGGCATTGCTTGTCGAGTAACTTTAAAAATTCATGCTGCAGAGTATTTTTTTTAATGCTGGCCGTTAAAAGTAACTCAAAGCATACGAAACTAGCAGGAGTGAAAGGGGCACTGCAATAAGGTCTGAGCAATACAGCAGACACCTCTGAACGATCGCAAGTCTAGTCACTTATTTAGTTGTTTACCATATAATAACTTAAATTTTTGTTTTAAAGCTTTGTGAGGACTATTTGGGGACGTACCTAGTAATTTTAGATCGTGATCAGATAATAAAAAATGCATATAAGATTGTGCCCCTCTTTCCTACACCAATATAAAAGTGTTTAATCTAAGACAGAGTTAACGACTACTATTACGCCACATCACATACCCGTTACTTGAGAGGAGATCGCTCCTGATCAGTTTGGAATGGATGTGAGTGGGAATGGGGGGGATGGGGTGCATTTTTAAAAAGAAAAAAAAACTATGAGGAAAAAGGAGAAGAAATATTTTAAAACTATTGGAAAAAAGATTTAAATGGGTGGAATTGTTTTTAAAAACATTCTAGGGAGGGAATGGAAGAACTTTAAGCTATCAGTATAAATCGTGCATACGAAGTGTTAACTATCACAAATACCAAAAGAGAAAAAAAAAAGAATACAAATATATAGAAATACAAAAGCAACACGCACTGGTTAACTATGTTCTCTAGAATAGGGTGACATGTAAAAATGAAAGAACAAGTATCAACAAACAATAAGAAAAAAGAAAACAATAAAATGAAAACAGACATAACAAAAAAGGAGGGTAAATTACTTAAACACGCAATCTTCTACAAACAGGCTAACACGGTTCAAGGAATAACATTTAAAACAACAAATGCTTACTCTTATAAAGATATAAATACAAATTCTTAAAAAGATAATTTAAAAAAACTTACTAAAAGATACTTTCTGAGACGGTAACAGTATAATAGCTAAACAAATTTGTATTTTCAGTGGATAAGTTAAGAATAACAAAGACTGCTTGAAGAGTTCCAAATAGAAGCACTTGTAGAGAATCCTTGGTAACTTATGACGAAACGGGATCATCGACAAAAGGAACGTCATCCATAGATGTTCAATGTACTCTTAGAGTTTAAATTAGGGTGATGATGGCAAAATCAGGTTTCAGTATCTAAGCAGCGGCTCATATGTCTGAATGAAATCCAAAAGGATTTTCAGTCTTCTTCTTGCATGTGGATTTGAGACGAGATTTCGGAGACAGGCAATTTTATGAATTGCTGAAGGAGCTTTGAAAACGTGTGACAGACAAACAAAAACAGCGAATAAGAGTTGAAATCGGGTCTTCAACCTGCGATCTTCCGAGCCTGCAGACAAGTTTCTGACACAAGATCAAATTACGAAAATTTATTTATTTCTCACTACATTATGGGCTCTTTAGTGTACATAATTTTCTTGAAATGAGCTTAGTATCGAAAATATGACGCAACCCATTTTTTTGATTTTCATTTCAACCTTTAAAAATTTAGGAAGAATTTTCAAGAAATTCTTTTAGATAAGCTTTCGAAATATATTTTTTCCTTCCCCGAAACAACTAATAACTCATGATTTCATCATAAATGCAAATAAATGTTGAAATCTCTAAGGTATTGAAACGCTTATCTCGGAAAATCTTTCTGGGAAATGACTCGCGAAGTAAACAAAGAAACACTCGTTTATCATTGAGACAGGAAACATCAAAAGGTTATTATTCTGAGTCTAAGTTAGTTAGCTAACGCTAGATACAATTGTTTGCAAAAATTAAGGACCATTTCGTAAAATGCGAAAAATTTGGTGTTAAGTCGGAAACAATGGTTCAAAATCAGTCGTGGAGAATCCTGTAACATGCAATCGAGTATCGTACACATTTTCACACTGAAATTTGTAGACGAGAGCATTGAGGGGACCAACCAGAAATTGATGTAAACCAAAAGGGATTTCTACTGACCCCGTTTCACAAAAAGCGGATAATAATTTAAAAATTTCGCTAATGGGTTTGTTTTCTATGTGTATTATTTACATACATTTTCGTAAAAATAACATGAATATTCGGGAAGATATAAAGGTTACTTTAAAAAGGCCCAAATTTTCAACGTGTTTTTTTCTGCTTATAACATTAAGAATTTTCAACCAAATTATACCAAACTTACAGAATACGTGATAATAAGCCTTTGAAGAGTTATATAAAAATTAATAGTAAATACTATGAATATTTTAAGAAATATGAGTATTTGTAGTAAATAATTTTTTACTACACATGCGTGAAACATAGCATAATTTTTCTTTTATAATTTCAAATCCAGATATATAGGGAAGCTTATATAAAAATTCCAGTTTAATACCTTTAAAATTAATAAAGATATCGGCATTTCATCGAGGTGGATTTCTTTTGTTCTCTAAGAGAAGGAAATTGATGATGGTTTTCCACAAATTGATATTAAAACTTCGAATATTTATATTGAATTGTATAAAGGTTAGAAATTTGCATTTCACTTATAATTAAGTTCATAATTTAAATTGCAGTAAATTAGGCATTATAAATAGCAAAAATATCAAATTGTGAAAAAACCCTCATCATTTAGCTTCTCTAAAATTTGTACGATACTCGATTGTATGTTACACGTTTCTCCCCACAACTGATTTTTAACAATTGTTTACGTATTAACTCCAAATATTTCGCATTTTACAAAATTATCCTCCTTATTTTCCTTGTTCCCTTTTTTCCGTTATTTTATTTTCTTTCCATATTTTTCGTATTCCTTTTATTGGTCCTTAATTTTTACTTAAATTTGTATTACTTCCTTCATATTAATTTTATAAAATGGGACTGGAATCTTAGTTTCGTTTGCAACTAGCGAAATGTTAAAATTGTTTGCTGATTGAGAAAACGGAACACTCCTTTAAAAAAAGCTACAGTTATCTGTGATCTGCACCGGAAATGATAATACAAATTAAGAGGAATAATTATTAAAATTTGCAAATAAATAAAGAAATTTCAAGCAAATAAATGTAGTCTATATGTACGAGATGGGATGTTTCTATTATTAAATATGTGCATTTGGTGGCAATTTAGTAGTTTATAGTATACATATTCTTATAACATTCTTTCCCAAAATTCTGTGTTACTATTTGTTGTTCTAGATGAAAAATAGTATTTTTTATAACCGTATTAAAAATTCTTATCTTGTTCATTTATGCTCTGTTAATAAACGCTTGTAAGCAATTTTATTGAAGAAAACTATTCTTCTTATATTCAGTTTATTCATCTGTTATTTATCTGTAACCATCAACAACAATAACTATTAAAAATTAACTGTAAAGCTGTTAGAAAAATGTCTTCGCTATGTTATTCATGATTAAATTATTTAGACTGAATGTTTTTAAGTAAGTAAATTTCCTTTAAAGTTGATAAGCAGAAATGTTTTCGATGAAGGAAAAAAGTATCTTATTTCATTTCAAAGATTACTGCAAAATTATTAATTTCATTAAAATTAACAATATTAACACATATACCTCTCAGAGGAATTATAATTATTTTAGAACTCTTTTTGATCTTCTTACTTTAAACAATAATACATATTTCTTTAAATACATCTTCAGTTTCAGGGGATAAAGTGTATAAATAAATCTCCAAGGAACGGCGAAAGATCAGAGATAATTGGAAGATTTGGTAAGTATATTAATTAGGGAACCGGAACAGCTGGAAAAATCCGACATTTCGAAAAAAATTTCTTCAATTTTTTAAAATTCAGCTATAGAAAATGTACTTGATGCTGAAAACGAAATAAAACGGATACTTTGTAAAAGATTCATTCTTGTAAATAGTGCAAGTGAATGAAAGAAAGTTATTTAATTAGTTATCTATATGTAAATTAAATATTCGCGATTTAAAGAACAAAGACCAAACAGGGATTTTTTTCACACCCTAAGATATCAGACAAAAATGTAAACTTGAATTGAGAGCTTAACGAAAAAACTTATTACTATAATTAAAATCTGTTTTGGTTTTCATTATAGTTAGTATTTTTATAAGGTCATGATTAAAACACGTTTCAAAGATTTAAGAACATAAAAATTAGTTGTCCAAGCATTGACTGAAATTTAAAAGAAAATAAGCATTAATCACTTTTGTTCCAATTCATTATTTTTTGATTTAAAATGGGAACAAATTTTATAAATGGCAAAAACTAATTAAATGCTTTTACGATTTATGCGTAACTTATATAGTCAGTAGGAAGAGTGTGGATATGGATTCTCAGATTTAAGAAACATTATAAGAGCAGACTGTTGTATTTACGCGTAAAAGTAAGATATTTAATCAGCAAAAATAAAAGAAGATTTTGAAATTTATCAGAGATTTAAGTATGTTTATAAATCACGGTGTTCATTTGATCAAAAAATAGAAAATTAAGCAATCTGAATAAAGAAAGTTTATTAATTAGCTACATTAACTGCCCTTCTAGAAGCAATAAGAAAGTTAACGAGGTGGAACGGACCTCCTAATTTTGAATTATGGTCAGATGACAAGGTGGGATCTCGAGCTAATGCCTCCTCTACAAACTTTCATAACCTTCCCACGGGAGGAAATTTAACCGGCGACGATCTTAACCTGCGCAAGACAGTTTGAAAGAACTTGGTATCGAAACCACGTGTTTAGGATGCTAAAGCCGATATTCTATGACAAGCCACAATGGCTTTAATATAGATGGCATTTTTTTGGTATTCATATTTCATAGTTTATTGTACCATCATTAAATTTGCAGATGTCACTTTTTATTTAACTCTTTGCAGACAGGTAACTTTTTAGAACACTTAGATCAGGTTGGCGCACTTTATGCGCCATCTCGCTTTATAATAAGTGCCGATAAGCTTTCTCTTATGTGCGGTATACTACAGATGCAGTATTACTAAGCCATTAGTATTTTACTCTTTAATATCGACAAATCTGTCTGTCCTCCGATCACTTTTTAGATGGTTTATTTTCGTGTATTGTTGTATCACCCCATGTGTGATGGCTAGATTTATGGTTAATGAGATAAGACAAGAATTGGCTACCCAATGGGCGATCGACAAAAGCCAAAAATCATATTGTTGCAAAAATCGCCTGGTGGGTGTACGTGAATGCATTCCAACAAGCAGGAAAATAAAAAAATGAATGACAATCTATTTGACGAATATTTTAGGAAAGCAAAAAGTAGCACAGATAACAAAATTAAGCAGCACTTTTATAAACTAATAACTCAAACAGGCAGCAGATCACTAATAAAAATAAGTCACAGCACTTTCAATAGCACTCAATGTCTCAGTTCACCACCTTCAATGCTGATCAAACTCCAACTCACTCACTCTTGGTTTGAGAGCTTGCTTTTGCACCTTTTCCAAGAGGAAGTGACGTCACATAGTAACCTCTAGAAGGTTTTTGATATTTGCCGCTCCTAATAGAGAAAGGACAATCATTCTTGAATTTTCTAGAAGATTTCTTTTGTCGCCAAAATCGCCAAGTTTATGCCAAGTCGCTAGATGGTCGCCTAGTTTGTCGCCAAGATTAGAATGCCAGGGAAACCACTTTGTAACAATATCTTCCATTGTTAGTATTTCACTCTCCTCAGCAAATCTGTATTCCAGCAATCAACCTTTTGAAAGTTTAACTTCTATGATTATTGTGACACTCCATGTAATAATGCTAGATTTACGATGAATGAGAGAAGACATGATAGGTTATCTGTAGACGGTAGTTATGTCCACTTATTAACCTCTAGATAGTGCTGCCCTGTGTTATTGTATCATTCCATGGGAAATGGTTAGATTTACGGCTAATCAGAAAAAGACAAGTATATGTCACCTCGTGGAGGGTTGACAGGGACCACAATTCTTATCTTCCAATGTTAAGATTTCACTCTTCTCGCTGAACAGATCTATATATCCTCTAATCAGCATATAGATAATTTCATTTCCATATATTGATGGATCACCCCATGTGTGATGGATGGATAAAAGGTTAATGAAAGAGGACAGTTTCTCCATGGCCAACAGACTCGAACTACAAATCTTATCTTCCAACGACTTGAATATACACTGGTGTGCAAAAATTAAGGACCATTTCGTGAAATGCGAAAAATTTGTAATTAATACGAAAACTATGGTTCGAAATCAGTTGTGGAGAATCGTGTGACATTCAATAGAGTATCATACACATATTGCAGTGAAGATTAGGTCACGAGGGCAATTAGGGGGACCACCAGAAAGGGATGAAGGCGATAATGGAGTTTCACCCATCCTGTTTCACAGAAAGCTGATAACGAGATGTAACTAGAGCGACTTAGATAGAGCAACTTATTAGAAAATTCCAGATGAAACTCGTAAAAATTCAGGCGGATATTGGCATTTCAGTGAGATGAATTTAAATTTATCTTTAAGAGAAGCCAAGTATTGTATATACACTCATATTTCCACTCATACACTCATACTTCCTGTAATATTCAACATATTTACTTCAAAGTTTAATACAATACTTCTTTAACATATTGTCAAGTTTTCTGCAAATTTCGAATAATCTGAATGAAAATCTACATGTTATATGCAAAACACACGCGGAAAAATTTGAGATTTTTTAAAGAAACTTTTATATCTTCCCGAATATTTGTGCTATGCTTACGAAAATGCATGTAAATATTATACACATCAAACATAACCATTGATAAAAGTTACATCTCGTTATCAGCTTTCTGTGAAACAGGATGGGTCAAACTCCATTTTCGCCTTAATCCCTTTCTAGGGCCCCCTAATTGTCCTCGTGACCGCATCTTCACCGTAATATGTGTGTTTGATACTCCTTTGAATGTCCCACGATTCTCCAGAACTGATTTCGAACTATAGTTTTCGTATTAATGGAAAATTTCTCGCAACTTATGAAATGGTCCTTAATTTTTTCACACCATAGATTGAAATACATTTTCTTGTTTTTCCGTCAAAATCCACGTTTTTAAAAGAACGCCTTAGAGGTTAACTACTTATATAAATTTTCAAAATTAGGCATGAATGGCATTCCCAAACTGTAAGTGACCGAAGTAGAAGAAATCTTCTGATTTTTTAAAATTTTTATACAAGAAATAATCTTTTGACTTTTTTACGAATTTTCTTCCACAAAAGTAATCCATTTGAAGAAAAGATTGCCCAACTAGTGAAAATGTAAGTATTTTCGAAGCATTAGTTGCAATTATTTTTGTATTGTTGTTATTCATTTTATCTTCGGCTATTCATAAAACAATTCATTTACTCTATTTAATGGATATTATGACATTCAATAATTCTGTCCTGAAAATGAGTATGCCGATTAAAAAGAGATCCGAGCAGCAAATGTTTATTTAAAATCTTTTTCAGGAAGAAATCACCCAAATGATTTTACAAATTAACTAATTTCAATCTTAAGATAGGAATAATTAATTAATTTAGATATTTTAAGAAAAAATAATAATCATTAGTATGGAATGCCACTTAATTCTTTTTAAGGAATAACTAAATCGTTATTTTCATTTAATTACAATTTAATTGAGTTTTCAAGCATTTCAGTGAATAATGGAATAAAACTCAAGAGTTAAAAATGAGGAAATTCATGAACTACGAATCCTATGTGATGTAAAATTTACTGGGAAATGTACCTGTATTTGAAGCAAATGAATATATTTACGCATTTCCTGAAGCAAATAAAAGAAATATTATGCATTCATTAGTAATTTAATTCAAATATCCAAATGCTTTCGTTCAAAAAGTGAAACGAAACACTTTCATCGATTTAAAATTATTCGTTTTAAAAAGCTGTAATTTCATTACATCGAACAGTTGTAGTTAGTGACAGCAGAATTGAATAGTATGTAGGAAAATAAATTCGACCGTGAATGACGCAACACGTGTTTCCGTGCGTTACGTAGGAATCTACGGACGACCAAATCTGTGGTGCCTGATGCAATACGTGTTGCTACACGTCTTATGGCTATACAAAAAGGTCTGTGAAGTTAAGCTTTTCCCATAATTTAATTATAGATATTTATTAGATCGAATATGAATTCTTAATGTTTAAAACTGATTTCTTTCCAAAAGTTTATATTAGTTTTAAAAACATTCGAATCGCATTCATATCTGTGCCTAATGCACTATAGATTTCGCTGCACTGCCAAATGAAGTTGCAACGTACAAGGCCTGTTTATAAACCATTCATAATTCAGCTGGATCAAAAGCGTTCTTAGAGAGTCTTTAGAAACTTGAACAGAAATCAATTGAAATCTTCGATATTTATGTCTTTGAGATTTAGAAGAAATATCTATAAAAATAATAAAAATTCATAAATATTTTATTGTTTGGGAACATCTAAACTCAATCGTAACAATCCTTAATTGATTGCAATGAAGAAGTTATATTGGTTTGAGATGATCAGAGATTTTTCAAAATTAAAAATATTTGAAATAATGAAATTATAAAATTCAAGCTTGTCTGCATCAAGTATAATATATAAAAACTCTTTCTATAAAGTCATGAAAATTTTTAACTATTTTCAAAATGATTTGTCATTCTAAATGATACGAGTTTCATTTGAAATGACAATTTAAATCTTTGACTCATTAAAGCATAATTTAGAAAAAGAATCCTCATTCCTATTTATAAAATCAAAAATACGTTTCCTTTTAAGGCACAAGAAATAAATCCAAAAATAATGAAAAATATAATATTATTTTGTTTAATATTTATATTTATTATAATTATATAATTTATATTTAAATTTATATTTATATAAAGTAATTATTAAATTACTTTTTGGCAGTGTATATCTAATTTTTTGTATCAATTCTATTTTCTAACAAAATAATGAAATTAATAGCATCATAAAATGTTGTTATTTTTAAAAATACACGTATATGCATATTCGTCCACGCAAATTTGTTAGAGCCTCCAAGAGAGAAATCAACTTTTAATGATAAAAAAATAACATTGGTTTTGAAATTCCCTATTTAAAAATAATTGGAGAATGATTTTTAATTCAGATATTTTGATATTGTTTTTCTTTAAAAAAACTTATACCTATTTGACGAATTTATTCCCTGACTCATGAAAAAATGTTGTACCGATATTGATAATTCTGTGTTTTTATACCATTCTTAACATGGAATTTTAAAGACAGCTATCGAAACGTATATTTTATATTAGAGGAAGATAATAAGATGTAAAATATTCAAATTCGATACTTTATGCAGACAATGAAATGGAAAGATTTATTTTGCTATATAAATTGTAGATGTATATAAATCAATCAATCGTGTTTCAATACTAAATATTTTCTTTCATAGCAGAAAAAAAATCCGAATCTTAAATATTTAAGCCGTCAGTTGAGTAGATGTTTTGAATTTCAGATTGCTAAAATTCAATTGTTCTTAAAATTGTAAGATGCATATTAATCTGTACCAGTTTCTAAATTTAGGCTAAGAGGATTCACTAGATATCCTTTTAAAACGGAGAACTTGTATGAAGAAAAGAATCGTTCATATCACTCGAGAGTCGCGTAACTATCGCGTAATGAATCACTTCAAATGGCTGAGACCTAATTTTGACTTTCCACATTAACAACACATCCGACTAGGCGAGAACCGTGAAATAAAATTATCTACAGAAAGATTTCGAGCTTCCTTTAGGTTTATTCCATGAGGGTAGCTCTAATGTTTTCGTGGGACATCAGTCTCTAGTCGTAAATAGAAGAAAACACTATTTCGATACTGGAACTATGTCAGAATTCTTCCACAAGGAAAAAATAGTTAAACTGACATCTTTCTTCACTGAAAATGAGAACCTCATAAAACAGCAACCAGGCGCAACCAGTTCATCCGACTCCGACCCAGATTTGTCTCCTTCACCAAGACCTCAAACTGACGGACCTTGACCCTCTAAAGGTTCAATACCAAGGACCCTAAAAGTAACTAAAAGAAACTCCAACAAGTTTTTAAAGACAGTAAACTTTTTGGGGCCTGTCTTAAAATTGTTTCTGCTTCACGAGTTTTTTTTTCACCTGTGAATAGTTCATTTTTCATTGCTTTTTTAATTGTCACATGTATTTCGTGCATGTTTAAACACTGTCTGTATTTTTTTTTGTTCAGTGAAGTTTCTACTCACATCCATCCAAACTGCAAACCGGAGATTTTTTACCCCTGGAGTCAGAGGTTTGTCGTAGTGTAAAGTAAAGTAAGGAAAGTGAAAACATTATCAAGACTTTTTAAAATAGTCTGAAGAAAACATGAATTATTCTGAGGATGACTTACAGAATACATTGAGGATTATATGTTCCTGGACAGATCTCTGAAAGGCATCATTTTTGGCCTCACAAGTAATCCGACTTCTATGGTCTGCTGAAGTAACCGGCACAGAAATTAGACTTCTTGTGGATGTTCCTCCGTAAGCGGCATCTGCTGTTTGAGACTGATGCTGTTCCTTCAATACAGTCCCATCCTTCCACCAGACTATATAAGCTACGGGATTACTGCTACCAGACCAGCATTCTAGATTAACCTGTAGTCAAATATAAAATTGAAGTATATATTTTACGTATAATCAATTTTAGTTGTTTATACATAAAATAGAAAACTGAATGCAAGTTTAAATTTAAATTTTTATTCAAAAACCTGTTATAAAACTTATAATTTTATTAAAAATTAGCTCTAAGCTTATGATACCAATTTAAAACAAAATTGTTCTGAACAAAAATCTGAGATCTGCAGTTAAACTATCTCTGGATTTCCCCAAATGAGTTTTCTAAAGGAGAGATGACATTTTAAAGTGCCTTAATTTTAAAATTCTTGTACGATTGCCAGAAATGAAATCCATGGTTGTCGAAAGTTAAATCAGTTAGCATAATCACCTGTATCTTTACACGTTTATTACTTTAAGTTATTCAGATTGATTCAGTAAGAACTATCAATTGACTAAAAGCAAGGAAGGAAAGGATGTATCTGTCACTTTTTGCGTGAAACACTTTCTAAATTACAATTCCTCACACAGGTTGTTATATAATATTATCAGGATATGTGTTATAAAACTATTATGGTAAATTTTTGAGTAATATTTTGTATAAAAAACTTCACAATATGAACTGGACACAAAAATCGGATATTTATCATATCATACTCTGAGACTATGCTTTTCGTCGCATTTCGAAAACAATATTCAAGGGCCAAAAGAAATCTGTACAGTGAAGACACAGAGCGTTTTATTTTTTCTAAGAACTTCTAAGCTATTTCATGAGTTTTCTGAAATGATCAATTTTTGTATTTTGAGGAAAGTGCTTGAAACACGTCAAAAAGCATTTCAACTTTATTTGCCGTCATCACAGAGGACAAGATCAAACTGCTTGCTTTTCGACAGTTCCTGCCGAGGACAAATCGATATTCTTGCTAGACTCTTTTTTGTCTTTGTTTTGAAACTCCAGAAGTGTTTGCTCAGAAAATGTCGCTGGATTTTGGTTGAGAGTCCAAAATATGTCTTCTTGATGTTACTTAAGTGCGAAAAAGTAAAAAGAAAATAAAAGTCTGTAACTATTGACTTTTCATTAGTTAAGGTCCAAATTTTCCTTCTCAAAATAATTGATTAACTTCGTACGAATGAAAATCAATTTCAGATTTATTAAATCGAAAAAAAAAACACTTAATCGTTTCTTGTGGATTTATCAGATTTGAGGCAAAATATGTTCATTACTTCAGCACTGAATAATAAGAGAAGTTATTTTACTTGAACTTAGCAAATTTTTTATAACAGCTTATCGATTTAAATTATTTTTTAAACATCACATTGTCCTCAAAACTACCGTAAAGATAATATATACGATAAAATATTTTAATGAAAAATCACTTTCTCAATCTATTTGTAATAATCAGTATTTAATTTATAAATTCAATGAATTAGATTTTTTTGGTCAACTTGAACTGAAATTTTAAGGGAAATCAATGAATCCTAATTTTTAATTACTTATTCCACAAAGGTCATTATTTGCCGTTTTTCTGTTTTTTACGATCACCTGTTTCTGTCAGAAATGTAATTCTTCAAAAACATTTTTCTCTTCTTTTATGCATAATTTATAATGAAATATTATGATTTGATTTAGCAAGAACCTAAAACGAATGATGAATAAAATCTATATATATAATCCTCTTACGTAGCGACAAAAAAGGGTCGAATTTCTTAATCGCCGTTTGGCAACAGCTCGCAAGTTTGATTTGTTTACATCCGCGGAAAGTCTAAAGTTGCTTCGTGTGATCACGTTTATTGAAAACTATTTTTAGTAGTTGGAAATTTGTAAAAATAATGAATTTAAGTCGTGCTGTTGGATATATTATCCGAAATGAACAAAGGCGTACTGAACGGAGTCAGGAAACAGTTCAGGAATCCACTATAAGACGACGTATTCGAAACGAAGCCGATAATCGCCGTCGAACAAAACGTGTGTGTATTCGAAACGATGTTGAGGAGCATAATTGTGGAACTATGTCCGAACAGTGCGGTTTTTGTGGGGCTGTTTATTGGAAGGAAGAGAAAAATACTGCCCATAAGTATACAAAATGTTGCCATGATGGAAAGGTTCAGTTACCGGCATTTCAGGATGCACCGGAACTATTGAAAGTATTGCTAACTGAAAATTCACCTGATGCTAAAAATTATCGACAGCGAATTCGGGAATACAATTCTGCCTTTGCATTCGCTTCGATGGGAGCACAAATTAAACCACCACGTGGAACTGGGCCATACTGTTACCGTTTACATGGTCAAGTGTACCACAGAGTTTCCCCCCTGTATGCAAGTGACCAACATAAAGAAAGTTACGGACAACTTTATATATTTGACTCCAGTGAGGCAACAGAGAAACGCTTGAGTAACAATCAAAATTGCTTGCAACATGTATTTGAAAAACTTGATTTTATGTTAAGGGAAATCAATCCCTTTGCTCAGTCTTATCTTCAAATGCACCGATTGGTACAAGAGCACCCAACTACATCAGTGAAAATGGTATTTTTGGAAGATAAAAATTTGGATATGCGGCGCTATAATGCTCCTACTTTATGCACTGAAGTAGCAGCTATATTTGTAGGTGATAATGGAGAGCCCCCAGCCAACCGAGACATTTGTGTGTACCCAGTTGGGAATACATGCCAAAGCATTTCACCTTTAAATCAATGCTGTGATCCAATGACCTATCCTTTGCTATTTCCAAGGGGCGAGTGTAGTTGGAACACTGGAATGGAACATGTAGAAGAAAGGAGAACAGCAAAGCGCACCCGTGTCACTCAACTACAATATTATGCATACAGACTTTCCCAGCGAAATGGTTTCAGTATTTTGCACAATAGTGGTAAGCTTTTTCAGCAATATATTGTTGATGCATATGTTAAAACCGAAGGCTCACGTTTACATTTTTTGCGACAAAATCAAAAAGATTTGCGAATTGAACTTTATCGGGGGCTTTTAGATGCTTTAGAGTGTCGAGCACATAATGAAAATATACGCACTGGAAAACTTATAATACTGCCATCTTCTTTCCAAGGGAGCCCACGTCATATGCAACAAAATTACCAAGATGCAATGGCTATGGTACGCAAGTTTGGTAAGCCAGATCTCTTTCTGACATTTACTTGCAACCCATCTTGGTCTGAAATTTTAAATAGCATGGAGGGTGTGCAACGTCCTGAAGACCGACCTGATATTATTGTACGTGTATTTAATATGAAATTAAAAGAACTTTTAGAAGATATTTGCAAGCATGGAATATTTGGAACTGTTTTGGCCTATATTTATGTTATTGAGTTCCA